>VWZQ01012259.1:0-58657 GCA_013397015.1 Myiagra hebetior
AGCTGGACCCTCTCTCAAAGTAATCTTGGAAGTCTTGCCTGGAAAAGACTCTCTAAGTCCTCACTATGAAATGGGACCTTCCAGCCATTGCAGACTCTGAGGGATGGTAAAAGTTCTAGACAACTTTACATTGTTCCTCAAAGTTCTAGCTGTTTAATCACTGTCTTCATACATAAGTCTAGTTATTAAGTGTTTTCATCTATCCTCCTGTTCATAAAAAAGATACTGCTTTTGTGAGGAACCGAGCTTATTTGGTTTGAGCAGTGAGCCAAACATATTCTAATGTTAGAAGTGTTTTGTTTCATTCTTATTTGTATAAAACAAAAATGGGGGGATTATGGGGAGAAAAAGGATAGAATTGGGTTTTGGGCTGTGAGACGTGCCAGCAGAGGCACATGGCAGCACAAAGGAGCACATGGCAGCACACAGAGCCTTGTCTCCACCGGACCCTGGCAGGAGGAGGTGTCACACAGCAGACCCCTACGGAGAGGAGCCTGCCAAGAGCTGACAGATAAATGAACAGAGAGTGACCACCCCATAGAAGGACATTGAGAAAGTGTTTCTGATGTGGCAACATGGGATAGGTCATTCCATATAAGGAAATACTATGCCTTAGAAAAGCGTATAAAACCAGCTCATTCCTTTGAATAAATGATTCAGATTCCTTGCCAGTCTGGGTCCATGCCTCAATCGCCGACATTATCCAAATGAATATACTGAAAACAAAACATGTTTTTCATTTGAGTCTATAATTTACAGTAACACTTAAAAAAATTAACTTCAAGACATAATAAAAATGCTTTTTTCTCTTTCTGTTAATAATAATCGAGAAGATCCACTTTACATCAAACTAAAATGTACATCTATATAGAAAGGTTGATTTACTACATGAATGGAGAGTATTCCTAAGTTACCTGAAATATTGGTTTCTTCTAGTAGCTGAAGAAAACTTTTAAGTAATTAGGAATCACATTAGTGTAGTACCTTATTACCATTACCTAATTTAGCATTCAGTAATTTTATGATTGCTTAAAAGAAAAGAAGAAATTTTATCCAAATCATTAGCAAATTGCATGGCTCTCTTGTAATGTACATTAAAATCAGTAACAGTTTTAATGAATACCTTAGACATCCAGAAGTCTTTTTCAACTTTCTAAACCATTTGCCGGTTTTTTTTTTTTTTTGTAAGTTGAAATTACCTCCTTATTTGATAAAGATTCCTTTATATAAATCAGGCAAAAAATGTGAACACAAACAGCAAAATATGTAAAACTTTGATGCAGTGTACACTACACTTTTAACCAGATTTTAAATATAATAAGATGATTAGTCTGTGGGGTAAAAAACACTAACAAACCATCTAAAACATAACAAAATGCATTTGTGGGCACCATAAAAAATGTCTAATATTCAAAAATTCTGCAACAGAATCATATTAATTTTTATGAACTTCCAAAATATAGACACATGAATGATATAATTTAAAAAGATAAAGTAAAAATAGGCAATTAAAACATGCAAAGCTACTAACTTGAACTCTAGCTTGAGGACTGCCTCCTGCCATCCAGATAGATTATTGAAGTTACCAACAAGAATCATTCTCTATCACTTCCCAGAAGACCTGAATAACCATAAGCTATGTCCCTGAACAGTTTAAATTATAATCACTGCTTGAAATGCAACCAAGTCTTCACATTTGCTTTCTGGCTTTTTCATCTTTTGTGGTATTATCCCACTACTATCCCACTACTATGTGGTACTATCCCACTATGAAATAAATTAAAAAATAAAAACAAAAACAAAAATCTAATTGTATATTATCTTAAAACACACCTCGCCTGGTACTTTTTAATACTCCATCTGCTAAATTTTTAAGATGTCTTTTTTTTTGTATCAGCTGTTAGTGTTCCAAAGCTGAATCTTTGCTTTTGCCTTCAAATCAAGTTTTTTCTTATATTACCACAGCCAAAAAGAATCACCTACATCATGTAATTTCTCAGCAGAAAATCTCCTCTTGCAGTCAAACACACTTGAAAACTACTGATGATCATGTACTTGACACATCATTTAATTTTAACAAGATTTAACAGGTATCTCATTAGGAAAAGAAAATCCAGCATGTGAACTAACTTTTTCTAATAATGAATCTGCAGTTGCATATACTCTATGCATTGTTTTTAAGTTTAATGATATTTCAAGAGATCTCTGGAATTCAACATACACACAAATTAAAAAAACCCAACTATTTCATAATCATGACCATAATCATGACTAGTTGTTGCTACTGATGACTTTTCAGCCCTAAAATCACAAGCCAAACAAGATTACAGTGATAAAAAACAGTTACTGTTTATTGAAGGTCTTTCAGGTGCACTGATGGCAGAATGCACACATGATATAGGGCTCCGACATTCCAAATTCAGCAAATTAGCACAATTGACAAGAATCCCCAATTAGAAGTACAGTTAATGAAGCAATTCCCCTCTTGGTTTGGTCCCTTACTGAAGCCTCCCCTTTGCTTCTAGCTCCACATTTTTTATGTCTAAATACATGGGAAAGTGATATGGCTTCTGAAGAAGAAAGATTAGAATAGTATTCCAGGAATGTGTTTGAATAACAAAATCCTGAAGTTAGCTAAGAAACTATATAACTATACAATAATAATCTACAGAGCTACGAAGATATGAAAAAGACATAAAAACTAAAAATCTTTTAGCATCACTACCACCAGTAGTTAAATCATTCAACAGGTTCTTATAGGGTAGTAATTTCCTGTTAATAACCATTAATTACTAACTAATTCTTTTAATTTCACCATGATTCCTGGGATAATCCCACCATCATTACTGGTAATAACAAAACTTCCCATGTTATTTGGCGGTAGAGCTGGGATTATATTGCCCTTTACACTAATCTTTTTATTTTAGAAAACAAACATATCTTCTCAGAAAGTAAGTAATTGGTTCCTACTATTTCTACCCTTACTTTTAGTATACCAAACAGCCATTTGCCAGGGTCCAGTGCTGGACACTTTGGTACTTATTTTCTTATTTTTGAGTGAGGAAATTAAGGTCATTTAGTACCCTCGAGGCATATAAAGTGAAAGTTGGGCAATAAAAAATCTGCTATACAATCATATGCCATATCATGGTAGGTAACTCATGGTAACTGATGTAAGTTTTATAACAAAAGCCCGTAACTAAAGCCCTTTACACCTCTATTTATTGGGGTGGAAACTCTGGTAAAAAAAACAGTGCCTTAGTTGCAAAAAAAAAAAAGAAAAATTAATCAGTAAAAAGAGCTGATTTTCTGCAAGTCTCTCCCTTGCAAATTATTGAAAGTATAGAATTTGTTCAACCCCCACAATTTATAGAGTACACTTGGGAAATCTTTGCCCTTACCCATTGTGTGTGAAAGGCTAGAATCTAAGTTTAGATGCTAAATTTAAGGACAGAATAATCATTGTGAAAAAGAATTTATTTGAATGGAAAAACTAGGAGCTATACAAATAAAAGTTCAGACAAGTCTAACGTACTGAGTTAAGCTTGTCAGTTCCATTTTTTAAGGTAACAATTTAACAGAATATTTTGAAATTTGGAAATGGGAGGGTAATGAAGGGAAGGAAGATTTAAGACCTTAATCACCTCTTAGAATGAGCATGCCATGAACTTCAATAGAATTCACCTCCTGTGGGGTTAAAACAGGTCTTTTGTAAGCAACACTTTTATATTACATTCTATTATGAATGTAATATAAAAGTTTGGCTTTGGAAATTAGTTATGAGATGAACTGTCTTCATGTGTAGTAGTCAAGCATTTCCCCCTACTTTATACAGTGGCACCTCTGCAAGAAAAAAAAATTAATTATAGCCAATAGTAATTCAAGGGGAATAATTAAAAGCGGTGTCAGAGAGGGAAATGAAGATGATGCCATTTTCTAGTTAACTGGAGCATTTAAAGATTCACTATCCTATTCTTTGAGCTTAATTAAATCTATTAAAATTGGTTGTAAAGCTAATATATTCAAGTTATGAAAAATGATTAAGCTTTAGTAGCTTTTAAGTATAAACATATTCATATTTCTTGACTTAAACAAAATAACTTAAATTTGTGATCAGGACAAAAAGTAAAATTTAGAGTTTATTGCAAATGCCAGCATCATCAACATGTCTTAGCTGTGCTCAGAATTTATTTGTGGTAGAAAGTAAGACTTCAAAGCTACAGGAAACAACCTGCATCCTTTATGTAGGGGATTATCAATAGTAATAATGTGGATAACAACTACAGCACCTGATAGAGCAGTACTTTGCACTGCAATTATTTTCCTGCTTTTCTGAAGTTGGATTTTACTTGAACTGAATCCAGTATGTTTCTGTGAAAACATATTGATTTATCAGTAACACCATTGTGGTCTCAGAAGTTCTGCTCCCTAAAACACTAAATAGTTTGCTAATTAAGTATAGCTCTGAATCCCATCTCTCTGATACATATTAAAAGGGACATTGGAGAAGGTGTTATCCAGAGGCAGATAATATATTGATACATTTGAATAATTTAATGCAGACGCATCCATTGTGAATACTCATTTAAGTGAAATAGTAAATGTTCCATCCAGACTAGAATCCATTAAGAAGTCATAAAACCACAGCCTCCAAAAGAACATATAGAGAAAGTCTAAATAAAGTCTTTTGTCTTTCAATGACACTATTTCAGAATGACAGATCAACTGAAAACACCAGATGAAATAACATTTAAAAAGAAATTCTGACTGAAAATTTGAACTAGAGTTGGCACTCATTTCTGTATCAATTTCCTAGGTGATATCTGACAAATATTGTTTTCTTTTCATTGAGTAGTGTAATGTAAATTGCCAAAATATTAATTATTTTAGTCCAATATTAATTAAACATTTTGAATGGCTCTTTGGATATGAATGTTATAGTAGAGTTTTTGACAACCAGCATATATTCTATACCAAATACTTATTCACAGAGGAACAGACCTAGATACCTCTTGCAAATGCAGTATTACTTTATTTTAGAGGAAATAGAGGTTTATCTGCAGAAAAAAAGAGTTCACAATTTGGTTTTGGGCTTTTGTGACCTGAGAAGTCTGGCAAAACATGCACAGATATTTGGAAATTCAGTACATTTCTGTATCTGCTCAGGATCTGGATGAGTGAACCCTTCATTGGGTAAAATATGGCTGGTTGGGCCAGTCCAGAGTGTGGTGGTGAATGAAGTCAAATCCAGTTGGCCAATATTCACAAATGCCGTTCTCCAGGGCTCAGTACTGGGGCCAGTTCTGTTTAATATCTTTACCAGTGACCTGAACGAGTGTACCCTCAGTCAGTTTACAGATGGGACCATGTTGTACGGGAGCCTTGATCTGTTTGAGAGTTCAAAGACCCTATCTCAGGTACCGTAGAGTATGCAATTTTTGGGAAAAAACTGCATTTACATATAGGGAGAATTTTGTGGCTAAACCAATATCTAAATTCTGGTTTCCTTTGCATTACTGATTTTATAGCATTGATGACATTTTAAATCACATTTATTAGGTTTTATTATTTGAAATTATTTTCATGATTTAAAATTGGAGTTTGAGACTTAGACCACAGGTCACTTTAATTATCTTGGCAGAATATTAACACTGACAACTAAAAAATTGATGATTGGTTACTGTATAAAAATGTATAATATAGCTCAGCGGTACAACAAGCACTTCCACCTAAGTCAATGTCTATACTACCAGTATTCACCTAAAATCATAGAGGTTTTACATGGATTTTTAAAATTCTGATATTTTCTATGTCATGTGACTTGAGAGAAAAGATTGAAATATTATGTTTTCTTCCCTTAACTCCCCACAGTAATTTTTTTGTGAAAGAGCTCATTAAAATAGCTTTCTGAGACATGGACCTGGTTACTGAGTCCAAATATGAATCTGCATTACTTTTCAAGTTCAACAAAATGCCCCAAATTTTAATTTTACTTGTATTTGTATTTTAGTCTATGTCTTGTATGTATGTCTATGTATTCTTGTCTATGGCATTTCATAAAACATAAATTATCCAGCATGAGATTTAAAGAAAACTAATGCAGCCATGGCAAACACTGTCTCCTCTCCAAGAAACAAAAAAACATTTGGGTAACCCAGAATTACTCCGAATGCTTTACTAAGGAAAGAAAAAACATTAAAAAGCACCAACCAATGTAATTTATAAGGAATTAACTTTATGGCAAAAATTTACCTCTCTGTTTGAAATTTTTGAACAATCACCCAAATTCTGCGCACTTATGATCTAGGAATAAATTTAGGAATTAGCTGTCACATGTTCTCCTCAGCTTCTACACATAGTTCTTATGTCTGTAGCATTTCCAAGAAATCTCTCTGTACTTACAGTCACATCCAAGAGCTAAGTTATGAAAAATTTGAAACATGTTAAGCAAACTGCAAATTTTAGATGAGATGACTAAAACTGCATATATATAGAGATGAACCTTAATACACAATATTTTTTGTTTCTGAACACCGGTTCTCTTTAAAACTAACCGTCAAAAGTTTCATCTTCTACATAAATTGTAGAATATGCCACAATACTCTTTGTTGTGGCTGATGGATAATAAGTCTACTCTTTACATTCCCCAAAACATGCATGTGAAATCACGCTACCCTTCCACTATAACTGATTGCCAGAGCCTTACATTTGTACCACGGTGGAACAGTTACCTAAAGGGGTCAGCCAACATTCCTAAAATAAGATAATGCCTCTGGCATTGACTAAACAAAAATGGTTACTGGTGTAATATAAAGATGCTTTCAAACTTTACAGTAAATATCTTGGAAAAAACCCCACAACAATTTAAGTATGTTTGTTAAAGAGTGTCTGGTTTTAATCCATTGAAGACAGGTTGTGACTTCTCTGAAAGATCGTAACTCACTCTTGGTGCTTTCTCCATAGGTCTCTCTCTCCCTCTTGGTCTTTATTCCAGGTGTCTTCAAAGAGGTCTTTACTTGCAAATCAGGTCTGCTAGCAAAGTCTTAGAAATACACATAAATGCAAATTAAATCACTGAACTTCATGGAGTGAATATTTCCAGTATATTTGTGATCATGGATTTCATACCTTCAGTCACCCAAGATTCTAAGTAAACAATGGAATGATCTGGTACACTTATGTAATTTGCAAAGTAGAGACATAGCTGACAAAATATTTATACATTTAGTGTCTTTAGAGCAGAATCATTCTGGCCATGTAATGACAAAACAGAAGATTCAGAGATTATACCTGTTCTTCACGACTTCACATTGTGGTCTTTTCTAAACCTACATTATCAATGGCAGACTGTTCTATACCGTAGAGCACTTAAGAAGGTAGGGAGGACAATATGCTTTATGTTTAATTCTCAGTACTGCTTTTCCTGCTAAAAACACAAGTGTGATTAACAGTGATATCTTTAAAACTTCCCCTCAACTAGAGACAGACAGACTTTTAGATCTAGCACTAGACACCAGGAAAAAAAAGCAGGATCTATTGGGCCCTTGGTCCTGGCACAAAATTGTGCTGAGCCAAACTCAGTTAAAGGGAAAGTTATAAATATTTATACTGGAATATACAGGAAAAAGAAAATGCAATAAACACCATTGCTGTTGTCTGTTTCTGTTTCAGGCTCATATTTCTATTTCTGTCACCCTAATTTCACAGTGATTTTCTGACACAACTCCCTTCTTTGCTAGTAGGCAGTTTTCTTCAAAGAACATTGACTGGCAACAGCTAAACAAGTTCAATCATGATCAAAAGAAGGTACTTTGAAATAATAATGAATATCATCATAACCACTCCTATTAGCTCTTTTTTTTCCTGTTTTTCCTTCCTTTATAAATAAAAATAACTATAATCTAGTAGTGTGAAAAAAGAAAAAAAAAGAATGTATTTCATTCTGTAAGAACATCAAATTCAGTCATTAACCCATCACTGCTCAGATCCACCAGTAAACCATATCCCTAAACGCCACATCTAACAGGGATGGTGACTCAACCACTACCCTGGGCACCTTGTTCCAGTGCTTGATAACACTTTCTGTGAAGATATTTTTCCTACTATCCAATATAAACCTCCCCTGGAGCAGCTAAAGCCATTTGCTTTCATCCTGTCACTAGTTACCTGGAAGAGACTGACATCCACCTGGCTACAACCTCCTTTCCAGTAGTTGTAGAGAGAAGTAAGGTCTTCCCTGAGCCTCCTTTTCACTAGCCTAAACAGGCCCAGCTCCCTCAGCCACTCGTCAGAAGACCTGGGGTCCAGACATTTCACCAGCTTTATCACCTTTCTCTGGACATGACCCACAACCTCCATGTTTTTATTTTAGTGAGGGATTCAAAACTGAACACAGTGTTCAAGGTGAGGCCTCACCAGTGCCAGCTACAGGGAGATGATTACTACCCTGGTCCTGCTGGCCACATTATTTCTCACAGACTTGCTTAGAGGAGATTTCTGCTACCTTAAAGAAAAGGCTAAACCAGTGGAAATATGGCTTGACTTCAGTACTTGAGAAAATGGCAGTGGTTTATGTTTATTAGAAACCTAGGTAAATGGTAATGCAGAGAGATCCCCGCTGATTGGAAGCTGGCAAATGTCCTGATTTTCAAAAAGGGAGAGAAGGAGGACCGCAGAAAGAGAAGGCCTTTCTGTCTCTCATATCATGTGATGGGTGAGCAGCTGGCCCTGTGCTCTTCAAGATCTTCATAAATAACTTGGACGAAGAACTGGAAGAGATACTAAGTAAATTTAGAGATGATAGAAAATTGGGAGAGGCTGCTGCCTCTCTCCAAGGTAGGGAGGGCTTGCAAAGAGACCTGAACAAATCAGAGGACTGGGCAATTACCAACCACATCAAGTTTAAGANCTCCCCTGGAGCAGCTAAAGCCATTTGCTTTCATCCTGTCACTAGTTACCTGGAAGAGACTGACATCCACCTGGCTACAACCTCCTTTCCAGTAGTTGTAGAGAGAAGTAAGGTCTTCCCTGAGCCTCCTTTTCACTAGCCTAAACAGGCCCAGCTCCCTCAGCCACTCGTCAGAAGACCTGGGGTCCAGACATTTCACCAGCTTTATCACCTTTCTCTGGACATGACCCACAACCTCCATGTTTTTATTTTAGTGAGGGATTCAAAACTGAACACAGTGTTCAAGGTGAGGCCTCACCAGTGCCAGCTACAGGGAGATGATTACTACCCTGGTCCTGCTGGCCACATTATTTCTCACAGACTTGCTTAGAGGAGATTTCTGCTACCTTAAAGAAAAGGCTAAACCAGTGGAAATATGGCTTGACTTCAGTACTTGAGAAAATGGCAGTGGTTTATGTTTATTAGAAACCTAGGTAAATGGTAATGCAGAGAGATCCCCGCTGATTGGAAGCTGGCAAATGTCCTGATTTTCAANCCTATGTGCAGTTCTGGGTGCCACAGTATAAGAAAGATATAAAGGTATTATAGAGTCCAAAGGAGGGCAACAGAGATGGTGAAGAACCTTGACAGGAAGCCATATGAGGAAGAGCTGATGTCACTTGGTCTGTTCAGCCTGGAGAAGAGAAGACTGAGAGGTGACCTCATTGCAGTTACAGGTTCCTTGTGAGGGAAGAAGAGGGGTAGGTACTGATCTTCTCTCTGTGCTGACAGAACCTGAGGGAATGAAATGGCCTGAAGTTGTGTCAGGGGAGGTTTAGGTTGGATATCAGGAAAAGGTTCTTCACCCAGAGGGTGGTTGGGCACTGGAACAGGCTCCCCAGGGAAGTGGTCACAGCACCAAATCTGACAGAGCTCAAGAAACATTTGGACAAAACTCTCAGGCACATGGCATGCCTTGTAGCACATCATGCAAATATTGGGGATGGTGCCATTCAGGAACAGGAGCTGGATCTGATAATCTTTGTGAGTTCCTTCCAACTCAGCATGTTTTGTGATTCTGTGAAACATTTTTGCCTTTTTTTAGATACAATGCAAAAAATGCCTACATGAAAAAAGTCTGATCCCACCTCTTTTAGATTTTCAGGCACATAAAATCCGTTCTGTATATTAAAAGTCTGGTTCTGTATGGGCAAGAAAGTTCACAAGACCAAGTTATCTCGGGATTCTGACCACCACCCTGATGTGTACATTTTCTTGATACTACAAGTGAAATGAGAAAATTCATTATATCTGGGAGCTAAGAGGATACTGTGGCACCTATGAAGTAAGAGAAAATTCCCTTCTGCCCTGATGAATACTACAATTTTAAAGCAGATTTTATTTCAGTGAAATTATACTCAGGTTTTTTTTGTGTACAGTATTTTCCTGTAAGATTTTTGTGCAAATCCCAAATGGCATTGTTTCAACAATGGTCTTTTCCCTGCATTTTTTTTATAACACAAATAAAATCTAAATTTATTCATGGGCCTGGAAGAGTCAAGTTCCCTTTTCACAATGAGGACTCAGAAAATAATTTCTTAGCTAAAGGATTGTCCTTTTTTTCTATACAATCATTGCTGCCAAGAGTCATATCAGATCTGATTTGAGATAGTGGAAAACGAGTTCATCAGAATGCAAAGGCAAGAGGAAAATAGTATCTGCTGCTTCTAAAATTTAGGGCTGATGCATTATGTCTTTGAATTGAACAACCCAGCAAAAGGCATGTTTTAAAAATCAAAATGAAGCATATTTAGTATGGGTTCATATTATTGAGTGCTTGCTTTTGCAGACTGCATCTCACTTTATGTAACCAAGTAAATTAACCAGAGCAATACGGTTGAACTAGTATGAAAGAAAAAAAGTTTAATCACCTTGACACAGTCTAACAACCAGTATGACAATTATATGAAAGAATCAGCTGAATGTTCAGCAAAATGCTGAACAATGCAGTTAATACTAGGTCTAAGTTGCATAGCAAATAAGGGTTTCTGCCACGATTAAGAATGCAAACCTAATCATTCAGGTAAGTAATTAACATGCAGAGGATTCTATAACATATCCTACTTTTCTGATAATGACAGACTTCTTTCAGTGAGCAGTCTGCCTTATCAGTACTGCACGAGTTTCAAATAACTGGCTGATTGTCTAGCAAACAGTCCATTTGAACAACTGCAGATGACATGAAGAGAACAGAAAATTGCAAGTCTCATGGAAGAAAAAAAATGGATGCAAGTAGCTTCCTACCCTAGCTAAAATAATGTAGGATAAACTCCAGATCCAATTGCAAAATACAATGGATCTTTATAATATAAAATTTATGAAAAAATCCTTAAATAATTTTTTTTGAGACTGCCTGATCATTGTTCAGTGCTGCCAAGTCAACACATTGGAATGTTGTGTCTGAAGAGATTGAAGATGGTTATTTAGCTCCTATTAGTTTGCTACTCTAAACATTCTGCTGAAGTAACCTTGCTTAACAGATGCTTTCGGCAAAAGGTTAGCTTTTTGGTGTTATGTGACAACAAGAGGCACACACAGCTTTTATTACTTTTTTTGTACAAAACCAAGAAATTAGCTACCATCTTTAACCTAAGAGAAAAGCCTGAGAACTAAAATGCTCCAGGGTTTTGCTTTCAGTCCTAGATAAATTTGATCTCTAATCTCTAGCTGTTTCAGATATGTGTGTTTATTTCACCTTAATATATTGCCTTCAGTGTACTTGGGTAGTTTCCATTAAAAAGTGTGTAACTTGAAATATTCAATATATTGTATGGATGCAGTATCTCAGCATTTCCTGGAAAACTTAATCTCTGTTTTCTCATATTTTAGCCACAAAATGATAAACAAAAAACCAAACAAAACAATCCCCTTTTCCTGCTTAGCTCTTACCACTATCCAACAAACGTCCCACATACTTTCCTTGCACTACATGAAAACTTTCTTCTCTTACAAAGCTGAAGTACTGAATCCAAATGCCTTGTCACAACTTACACAACTGAATGTGGTTTTTACTCACATTCTTTCAAATAACCAGGTATTCAAGACAGAACTTCTCTGTGTTGCAAAGTACCTTCCTCTCTCTAAGGAACTCCTAACACAGGTCTCTCTACTCAAATTCAGATTTCTAGGATGTCATATCAATGAATTACCTATCTGATAGACCAAGATAGAAAAATTACTTGCTATTAGAAGCAGCAGCGACTATAAAGGTATCACAGTGAACATAAAGGTATCAGAGGGAGAAAACATGCTTAGTTTCTGACAAAGAGTATAACCATGTAAAACTTACTTCTGCTGAAACTCAAAGTAATACACCAACCTTAGTAATTGTATCAATTATAATGTAATGTAATATAATAAAGCGCCATCCTTATAATTAAGAATACTCATGAAGCATGGGAAGATGTTTAGAAATTCCTAAGTAAAATGGTGCATTTCATAATCAAATAATATTCAGTGAAGAAAGAATACAGTATATCCTACTATAATACTAGCACAGAGAAGAACCTTAATTTTAAACAGAAGAAATAAGCAAGCCATTAAGAAGGAAATAAATAAGATAGGAACTAGAAGAAAAAGGATAAATGTCTCAGAATATTGGGAAATGCAGAAATACTAAATTGAAACCTCATATAACCTTAAATACAGAAGGTTTGAGAGAACCTGCTGCCCAGAATGTCCCTAGAACATGAATTGCAAGAACCTATACATCCTCATTTTCTTACACTCTTCCTTACCTGAATATTTATGGGGAAAATTCAGGAACCTGAGATAGGACAAATGGCATAACTGATCTCCATGATAGATTCTGAAGTCTGAGTCAATGCTGTGTTACGTGGCTCATACTCTAGAAGGAACAGTTGCGAATCCAGAGGGACCTTGACAGGGTTGACAGGTGGGTCTGCACAACCGTATGAAGTTCAGCAAGTCCAAGTGTAAGGTCCTGCACATGCATGAGGACAATCCCAAACATGGATACTGTCTGGGTCATGAGCGGATTGAGAGCAGCCCTGATGAGGAGGACTTGGAAGTATTGTTAGATGAAAAACTGAATGTGTGCTCACAGTTCAGAAAGCCAGATGTGTCCTGGGCTGCATCCAAAGCAGAGTGGTCAGCAGGGTGAGGGAGGGGATCCTCCCCTGCCCCTCTGCAATGTATCCAGCTTGGAGGTCCCCAGGAGGATTTAGACTCGTTGAACTGAGTCCAGAGTAAGGCACAAAGATGATCAGATGTATGAGACACCACTCCCATGAGGACAGGCTGAGAGAATTGTGTTAGGCTCTGTATACAAACAGTTCCCTTGATTTTATAGGCAACATACCTAGATGCAGTGTTAATTATCAACAGGTAAGGACTTCATGTAGTAGAGTTTTTAGACACACAGAAACTGGCTGCAAGGACTAATGTTACAACAAATTGTTTCTTCAAATATAATAGATATTTTTGCAAAAAAACTGACAAAACAAGTCTGGTATTCAACATTTCTTGATTTTGAAGATTACGGTGGTGTACTTTCAAAGGGCCTTTTTTTTTTTACAATAGCAGATCAAGGCAGACTGAAAAGGCAGGAAAAATTTATAGTAGATTTCCATAGACTGAACTGAAGAAAATACTAGAAATACTTGATAAAATTTTTTATGGTCTTTGAAAAATTTTTAGAAGTGACTGTAGCAATGTTCAGTTCCTAGAAATATGCAAGTACATCTGGCCATTTAAGACTGTAAAATTAAAATTCCAGAAATGCAGTACAGGAAATCTAACTTCTTAATCTATTGTTTCTGGATGGCAAATTGCTCTCCACACTTTTTAAAAAAAAAAGTTAATTATTTTTTAATAGTAAAAAGAATTCTCATCTGACCATAAGTTTACATAATATATCTTTGGCTGAGCAGTCATTACATTCTCATGATTTAGACTAAATGACATGTCTAGTCTGGTCTTAAATTGGTACTTAAAGAGTACATTAAGTACTTCAATTTTAAACACCTGAATAAATATTACTAAACCAAAGCATTGAGAAATACAAGTCAAGGTATTTGTGAATGAATAGGTACACTGATACTGCAGAAGCTCCATGGAGTTAATTACTTCTCAGATCTCAGCTGAGATCTGTCAACTTCTCTGAACACTCAACAGAACTCAAAAGTAAAAAAGGCATCTGCAGACTTCAGAAAATCCTCAGACCTAAATCCCTCAGAGATTTTCTGGTTTCTGAACTGCATGCACTGAATAATTTTTGAGATCTAACCTTGGCACTACTGAAATAAAGATAGGAATTTCAAATGACTCTAGCTGTTGCAGTAGGATTGAGCTCTTAAATTTTAGACCTCTTCAGTTTTATGTATTATAATGTAATCTGATAAAATGAATTAGTTTTTCATCTATTTATAGCTTATTGAAATATATCATGCATTTTTAAGATTTCCTTAGGCCCAGAATTTAATGAAATAAAAGATATATTTGAATACTCTTCATATTTCCCAATTTTTCAGTGGGAAAAAAATAAATTGGTCTAGGAAATCAGAGGCTTAATTTTATTAAGCCATGAAGTATCCCTCTAAAAAGTGTTAAACATGCTATTGATTTATTCATATTTGAACAGAGCAGCAAAACTCATACTAACGTGCATGGTGAAGCAACTAGGAAGTGCAGTGAATTCACCAAGTTAATTCCAGATAACCTATATTTAATATGAAGCACATTTGTATAGAACTCTCATAAAATGCCTAAATGGCAATAAATCAGTTTATGCAGTCACATTGCTTTTAATTTTTTTTTTTATAAAAGTGGGCTGTTAACCCAATACAAAAAGCAAATATGAAAATGTAGCCTGATACATGAATAGGAATTTGTTTTCTTACTCTAATATTACAGGAATTCGTATGCAAATATCTGTAATTTTCCAAAGCTGTTTGGAAGTCAATCTAATTTTTGAAGTCACTACTGCAGAAGAACAGAAAGTGAGTAGGAAACAGGATCAATTTGCATAAGGTGTTGACACCATACAAAGAAGATTCCCATTCTGGGGGGCATGCTCCCTGAACTAAAAGATTAGCTTAGATTTTGCAAAGCAAAAATTAACCAGACGGAAATGAAACAATCTTTCCAGGACCATATGTTGATATGTACAGAGAGCCATGATCTAAAAGTCCATCTTAGTTCATCGTTCTACTGTTAATTCCCATACTCTCTTCTCTATTCTGCTAATAAAAAAAAAAATCAGCTTGCCTATGCTTGAAGCTTTATTTAAAAAGTAACATATCACATCCTTCTAGAGATCTAGATAGAGACATTCTGCTTTTCAGCTGATGATGTCTAGATTCTTGGTGACAGTTGTCACAGGGGTGCAGATTGCTCAATTTGTATCTCAGAGGGAAAATAGGCAGAACAGATACACACAAAGGGGCTTATTCTCCTTTTATTTTATAAAAGTGTTTAGTTAGTGTTTTCTTATCTGAAAATCATAGAGCTTACTCTTTCACCCCACCTTAAAAATAAAGCTATCAAGACATGCATTTGACACAAGAAATGAGGAGAGCTTAGATACCTGCACTAACAGAAATCAGAAAAGTATGTGATTAATTTTAGCGTTTAAACCACAATATTATCAGTTTGATAACATTAACAGTCTGTCCCCAGAATAAACTGTATCTGTAACTCTCACTGGCTCCTGAAGAACTTGTAGATCTCTCCATTCTACAGCCTTAGCTGGGCTTTTAAATAAACTTGTCATAACCAAAGCAGGCTACTGCTGCTCCTTAGTTCATAGATAGGAGATCCAGAGTATTAACAGAAATTATTTAAGTGTCTTCATTATTTTTTGTCTCAGAAGTGGATGAGCATGGAGGAGAGCAGGTAAACAATGGCTGTGTGAGTTCTTCTGAGACCTCTATAGATGTAGTGACACTAAATTACATAGGAAAGAATACACACCTCCAAGAACACCCAGATTTAGCCCTAATCAGGAGTTTAACTCCATAGAAACGTTTGCAACAGCCTTGCTGGATTCATAGGTGAAAAAGCATGTCTAGCAGCCTAACAAAATCTAGAGCACCATTGTCTATCAAAATCTGGATTGTGGCCTTGTAGCCAGACAAATGTTATTGCATTTTCTAGTAGCAATACAGGTTCTGAACCAGTCCTGCAAGTACAAGGTTTTGGCAGATCTCTGTTCTCAGTGTTTGACTGGAGCTGGACCGGATGATCACTGTAGGTCCCCTCCAGCTGAACTATTCTGTTCTATTCTGTTCTGTTCTGTCCTGTTACGTTCCACTTTATTCTGTCCTAGAATAGATTCCTATCCTAGCCTATCCTATCCTACCCTATCCTATCCTGTCCTATCCTAATCAAAATAGTAATCTTCAACATGATTACATAAAGGATATATTTATTCATCATATAATTGTGAATTAATGGAAGAGAGACACTAAGACACTTTTCAAATCCATTTATTGATATGGGACCCCAAGGCTGACATCAAAAACACTTGACTATGACTTCTCATATAAGATTTTTTATGTTCTGTTCAAGTAACAGCGGTTTAGACAGCTTAGAAGACATTCTACTTTTTCTATATATGAGCAACTAGTACTGTCAAATCTATTTAGGGTGACTTTTAGAGCAGCCCTAACTAGAGATCACAATGTACTGTCAAAAGTTGCAGATTTAAAATAAAATTCTGTCTTGAAATAAAATCCAGGACCTATTAGGGAGGCACAAATGAGTAATTTGCAGTTTGATACCAAATATATTGATCTGGAGAAGGGCTCATGTCAGAACCCTACTAGATGGTGTAGCACAGAAAAATTATGGCTTTCTACACTAGTTCTAAAATATCAAATGGTAAAAACCATTTTTCTGACTGTTTTGCCATATACTGTATTCCAAAGAGAAACTTTCTCTTGAAAATTTGAAAGAAAGATTTTTTTTTTGTTTTCATGTACAGAGAAATGTTCCAAAGAAGGGTCGGGAACATTTCCATTGGTACATTATAAGAAAGAAACTACAGATACAGCTTGCATAATCTAATAGCATTTCACAAAGTATAAAAGTAGAAATGGCAGATACACATTTTAATATTTTCAGGAATACAGTCATGACACATCCATTAAGCAGTATTAACCATGTCATTATGGATTCTTAAAGTTAAATAAAATGTGCTTACCTTCCCCTGTATTTCCTATGAATTTTTTCTATACATATTACAAATTAGCTGAATTGCCTTTATGCTATGTTCAGAAGTACATTAGTTTTGTCATATATAGCTGCTACATTGTTCAATTTTTTTTTCCTGAGGTGTGATTCAGTACAGAGGATCATCATGTCAGGAACTGTCCATACTGGTGAAGACTAAACACAAACGTCAATTACTTAATCATCAGTGTTTTGAATCCCTGGTGGTTTCTGTTACAGTGTCTGTCTCCCAATGTATTTAAATCACTGATGCGATTTGTACTATACAGAAAATGGAGAATGTGCAATTCTACTTCATCTAAATCACTGTAAAGCTAGAATACATAATAACATGATCTCAAATATCTTCATATAACTGACACAAATGCTTACTGAAGTGATTACCATTTTCTTGCATAAGAGAGAAAACAAAAAAAGTAGCATTATAATAAACTTTCAACATTTTATGCAAATATGAACACTTCAATACAGAAGCAATTATAAGGTAGAATGAATTGAATAGATGACTTCTACTTTTGATAATTCAGTATTTCTGATTAAACTAAGTGCCACTGGTGTGACAGGAATAATAATTTTCCATACTTGAAAGCTGGTGTCCTGAGAAAACCTAGGTGTGAACAACAATGGAAGATCTTCATACTAGTAGTTTATTGTGGTTACCCTAGGAGAATAAATTAAAACCAACTTTGTTGGGGGAGGGCAGAAGGTTCCCCAGATGTTCTGGAAAAGCCCCACTTTGTCTCAGGTTTTTGTAGGATATACAAGATAAATGAAAAAGGATGTTTCTTGAGCTCTAATAATGCATCATTTCTCCTGTTTGTGGGCTGTAGATTCATTATTCTTCTATTACATATTTTATTCCACCAAATTACTCTGGTGGAATAAAACTACTTATCTAAGGCAATGTAGATGCAACAGAAATAGAAAATCCAAGAAACACTATCTGCACCTTTTTCCGTATAATGATCATGCCATCACTTTCCTGCAAAAATACTTACAAGGTACTAAAATGTCAGGGTATGACTCTGGAGACGTGTTTGTCATTGTACAAAGGGATAAAGCATCGTTCTTTTGGAAAACTACCTTTGAAATTAGCCTCTAGAAAACAAACAACTGATTATGGCAATTTCATGATAGAAGAGAAAAGTAAAAACATAAAGAAATAAAGCTGAAATCTCCAGGCTTCCTGTAAATTTACTAGACCTTAGAAGAATGGCTCAGCTGCAATATTTAACATAGTTTTGGAGGCTTCAGAAAGATGAGAGGAAAAAATTTCAAGTGCTCTGTACTGTATCTGAGTGACTCAGAAACCTGTTTTGTTTCAGTTGTGGACCATCTCACGCATAAAAAGAAATCTAATGTCAGTGTTTAGTTTATGAATTCAACACTCTTTATAACCATAATTTCCAAGCAGCACAATTCAAAACTACTGAATCTATCTCATATCACAATATTCTGTATTAAGAAAAAAAGCCTCACAGTCTACAACAACATTAGGCCACAACTCTGCCTAAAATATGCATTTAATTATTAATCAAGGTTTTCCCTCATCACAGCCAGATTGGTCTTGTTAGTGAGCTTTCATTCTTTGATATTTGGCCCAGAAGGAATTTAAAGTTGAAAAACATAACAGTGAAGAGAGACAGGGACTGCTGCTCTCATTCCTTAACTACTATAAAAAGCTGTACCATCTTCTCAGAGGACAAGATGAAAATGGAGTGTGTATTAAAAAAAATTAAAAATTTATGATATAGCTGTCAATATAAGCCAGATATGGAAGTTATTGGCTGTGTAAAGACAAGAACTTGGCCTTGCTAGAAAAAGATTGACTGACTTATGAGTATTACTGTTGTAATATTATGGAAAAACTAGATTTTCATAATTCAGATGTCCTTTTCGCCTCTCAAGTTCAGCTTAACACATTGTTAACAGGCATTTCCTTGTAAGACAGAGTAACTTCTTGTAAGACGCAGTGATTCCACTCTTGCTGAATGTTAAGTATGCGATATGCCTGGTCTGCATTTTCAATGAGAGCAAATGGAGTGCATAAACCTAGACATTACTGCAGCTCTTGATAAGAAGGCTGCCAACTTAAGAGCTACAGTCAACATCTTGCCCTTTACTATCTTTTCTGTAAAGGTTACTAACATCTCTTGGGACTTGTTTCAATGCAAGTGAACTGTTCAACATTTTCTGCAAGCTTGGTCATTCCTCTTCTAGTTACTTCACCATAAAGCAATGACAGGAGAAAGAGACACAGCAAAAATGATTAAGACGCAATTTAGTTTATGCCAATTAAAGAGCTACTCCTGACTAAGAAAATTATACAGAGAGTATATATGAGGCAGAAATTAGTCTCATTAGTAAGCCAGATGTATTGGGAGGGTTTCAAATCCAGTAATTTTAAAAATATCTTTATCCTGCAATGGAAGTTAATAGTTATCTCCATAGTCAATCCACATGGTCAATGATACAGACTGAAAAACTATTAAGGTTTTTTTTTTTTTTTAAAGTTACATAAATTAAAAAAAAAAATTGGATCACTGTACAGGAGGTGAGAAAAAATACAGGTATTTCTCATAAGCTCTTAGAAAAAGTGTACATCCCACTGACATTTCTGGTACACAATTTTTCTGCTAAATTCTAATAATTTATATGAAGAAAATGGTGTAAATTACACAAAACACAAAACATAGCTTCTCAAACAGATATTTGAATAAAAAGAAATACTTTATTTAGGCTTCTGTCTATGAGAGAGACTGTTTACCTCCAGGTTTTATGTCTGTTCTACTTCCCCAATCTTAATAGGAGTGTGAGATCCAAATTACGGTAAAAATTTTGCCCAGGTACCGTCATTTCTGTTTATGACAGCTTATGATGGGACTGAATTCAACTATCTGTCTTGTCATGCACCTATGAATAAAACATTAAAAAAAACCTTATTCCTCTCCCTTTTCCTCTTCCAATTATAATGCAAATTTTCATTTAAACTTATGTTGTATTATTATCTTTGATTATAAATAATTTATCCAAATAATCTTCTCTTCAGATATCACTTTTTCAAAATAGCAAAATATATTTTGAAGTTAATGTCACCATTTTTCTTTTTCATCCATATATTTCTGAATTATGTCAGTCACTCCATTTGGTGCCTGAATGCAAGTTACCAATAAAACAGCATTATTTGGGAAAGCTTATACAAAGCCAGATAAACGCATATTCCCAGTATTAAAACACAGAAATAAAGGATTGGAAAGTTTATGTAGCTTGGCAAAGGCAAAAAGGAGAAATAGATTCAATAAATCTTAGGCACATCCTAGAAGACAATCCGATCAGCTTTGCTTACTAAGCACAAAACAGAGAAGAAAAAGAAGCATTCTAAAGTTGTCCAAATTCAAAAACTACTGTGTGGCATTATATACTCCTGGGTTTACCTCCCACTGTTTCCAGTAACTACAAGAAACTAAGCTTTCTAGTGAGAGGTCTCCAAAAATGACATTTCTTGACAAAGTATATTCAATTCGGTATGAAAGTCTACAAATGTCTAAAGAAGCTCTTTTCTTCTAGCGAGTAGGGCTACAGCTCAATCTTTGTGAGGTCCACTACCATATGCAAGGCTTTAATCAGAGAATTGAAGGGAACAGCTACAGAGCTAAATACTGCAGAAATAACACTACCAATGTTATTCTCACATTCTGATTTTGAGTAGTTTCCACGGGGGATTTTATTATTGTGTTCATCACTAGATGGACTGCCTGCATACTGTTTCTGTATACAGTGTCTGAGGAGCGATATTACTTAACTGAAAATATAAATGATGCAGAACACAGTGCAACATGAGTGGCCAAGGAGTATTCTGTCTTCATGGCTATTTTCTGTTTCAGCATCATTGGTCAAAATGAAAGAAAAATTCCCTCCTTGCATTAGTTTAAAAAAAAAAAAAAAAAAAAAAAAAAAAAAAAAAATTAAAAAGAAAATTACGGATTATAAAACCTGAAACAAAAGCTGGATTCTTTCTCTTAAAAACCAGACATTAGCCCAAATAACATTTTCCCAGTCCAGGGCACTGATAGTCACCACAAATACTGTGGTGTTTGCCAGGAAGAGGAGGAAGAAGAGTACGACATAGAAGAGTATGCACATCCATCTCCAGCGACAACAGTGTACAAAAAAAGTTTCTTTCATTAACTCTCTGTTACCACTTCTAATAATAGAATAAATACGCTTACACCTGAAGAAGGAATATTTTTATCAAGGCAAAAATCTGTCATGAATAACACAAGTGTGTTTTGTTTAGGCTAAAAGAAAGGAATTTCTCTAAGAAGAAATACTTCCTACAACTCCCAGTCATTCTTGTTCATTGCCTTGGAATCTTGTCCAACTGGACTACTCTGTAAAGCAGCACTATGGCTTCATGCACTTCCACTTTCCCACATTTGAAAAGAAAAATGAATGTCTTTATGTATTTTTACCATCTTAAGAAAACAGTGATAAATTAAATGTATTCCACTACATTTTTACTCAGAATCAGGTTTAATGCTGTCTAGCGCTCTCATTCAGGATGCTTTTCTACATCTCTTTAAATAATTTGATCATGTGCACAGGGTCACGACGATTTAAAAATACATCACCACATATTTCTGTATCCAGATGAATGCCATTTTCAGAGATGTTCTTTTAAATGATGGATTTGATTTATCTAAAATGTTTCAAGGAAGCACCTAAGAAAGATTCCTGTAATCTTTGTCCATCTATGCTTTCCAGCATTTTAAACACTTATCCAGTCCACCAAGTTTGTGTTGAAACTCAGCAAAACTCATTAGTGTCTTGTAAAATAATTTACTTAAGTCATACAGTGTTTTTGTAAATAACATTTTAGGCTGCTCCCAATTGACTGTTGTTTTAATTTATGTAGGGCTACTTGTACTTAGGTCACTACAAACACTTTTGAATTGTACAGGCAATGAAAAAAGATCTAAATGCATGTACTTGCAGAATCAGTAAAAAATCATGGTGGTCATTAAGCATAATTCTTTACTTTTCAACTTCACACAACAACAAATTGCAATTAGCCCCCCTATTGACAGTGTGTTGGATTCTGCCTATAGATTAGTATTTCATTATTTGCTGCTTATGAAAACCAAGGAGTGCAATTCTGGGGCTCTCTAATGACTGAAGATGTCAGTAAGAAGAAATTCCAGTACTATACAAAAAGCACTGCTACCTAGAGATCATGAATGTGCAGCCATAATGATGACATGTTGTACAACGGGTGCTTTCTAGGGAGCTTTATAATAATTTATAAAATTTGATAATTTCACAGATGCTCCATTCAGGCAGTAGATAATAGTCCTGTGACTGAGATCATAGTCCTGACTAACCGAGAAGGCTGAAACTCCTCTATGGTTAAATGACAAGAGTGTTGCTGCTGCAACAATTTACGAGTCTTGGAAAGAAAATACTTTCTCCTCAGCGTCAGGTATAAAATTATATAAATGTACTTCAGGGACTTCCGACTGAAATCAGAAATCCTCACAAGAGTGGCTGGAAGGATTTGATTTTTTTTTTCCTTGCATAAGGCAGCTCTTTTTTTGAAAAGATGTGTAAATCCTACAGTAATATCTCCAGGATATGTGACTACACCAGAGTTTACCTTGCACAATAGACTAGGTATGTTTCTGTAATATGTACAAAGGTCCACAGATGGGCTGTAGAAGATTCTGTGATAAATCCCAATATCCTGTACTACAAATAGGTACAAATATTCTGTTCACTAAACAGCAACCTCTGTCACTAAACCAAAAAACGATTACCTCACTTTAGCCAGAAGTTTGGTCACATGATCCCTGGCCTGAATAAAAGAACCACTTTGTCATTCCACTAACAGTTTACTGTGTGCTGGTTGAACATAAAAAAAGCAAACAGTAAATACATAAAACATGTGTGCATGCAGCCTTTTACCCTATATAGAAATTACAGTTTCTCTTTCCCTTTAATTTAAACCATGGTATGGTTTCCAATGGTTCAGAGATAATAGTTTTGGTTTTATGACTATACTAAAACAGTTACTAGTTCATTCAGAAACCAACATTTATCAAAATTAGAAGAAATTGCATCAATTAGTAGGGTCCTGAAAAAGGTCCTGCGAGACAATTCATTACGTTATTTCTCCTTACCTCCTCACCTACTCCTTTTTGCAATCCAGCACAGAAAGCTTACTCTTCTCAATTGCTAGCTACAGGAAATTAATTTCTCAAGCAACACTGAATATGACATGCCCAATGTTCATTAATTTTCTAGATATTTTACTTATCTAGTAAGAAGAAATATCATATAATAGTTTGGAAAAGATTCTTCTATTTTCCTTCCCAAATGCCAGGGAAAAGGCCTGCAAAAAGAATACAATTCTGAATATTCCATTTTGATATTTTCATCCTGACCAAGGGTGAAGGTTACTTATACTCTGATCTCACAGCAACATACACTGTGCCATATAAAAAGATTGAAAGCAACTGATAATGGAAAAAATATGTCCAATGTACTGGAGTGCAATTTTATATATTGTTCGTTTTGGTGTTTTGTTTTTGTTTTTTTTTTAATCTGTAACCTAAAATCCTTCTTATTCCAGGAGTATTTGGGTGAAAACAAATCTAATTTTAGTGCAGGCATTATTAGTAAGTCATCTATGGTGTGGTAAAGGGTTTCATTTTTATTGCATGTTTTAATTTTTTATAAAATGAATGTACTCAATGTTGTAAGCTCTTTAGAGATTTTATTGCATTTGCTCTTGCTGCTGCATCATGTTACTATTCTAATTTTCACCTCTATAGGCAGGCAAAAAATGTTGATACAGAGTCTCTGCAAAGACTTCAGAATACCCTCGAAAAATCTATCTTCTTTGAATCATATAATACAGAAATATTGTCCTAGGATAAAAAATCCTATGGAAAAGTGTGTACAGCCAAGTATAGACAGCAAGAGGAGGGACCAATAGGTCAAGCTCTCATTTCTGTGTCTGTGAAAAAGGTGTGAAAAAACCAACTATTTCTCAGTGACACTTTTCCTACACATATTTTTGCTGATTTTTTTTTTCTGGATTTTGATGGACTGCCTCCCAAGTATTGCATAATACAAAGGTTCCTAATGAGGTCTAAATCCTCCTTGAGACACAGCAATTCAGTGCAGCCACTAACTCTGTGCACACACGACAAGCAAATATCAACCTCAATTATAATATTACTTTAATTTTCCAAAATACCAGCAATAGCTGTATCCTGAGATAAAAATGACACTGTCAATTACTTGCAACATTTCTTCAGAAAATCATGTGGTGTTTCCTCATTGTAACTACTATCCAAGTAACTGAACTGAGATACCCATATCACATAAAAGACAGGGGTTTTGTTTTGAAGAATACACACAATGTTCATTGCTTATTTTGAAAGATTATTGCCAATATTTTTAATTAATATTTTATCTAAATTTTAATTTCTGGGTATTGGGCAAAATGATCACAAGGCAGATTTTAACAGAATGATCTGTTTTTCTCTTTCTTTAGTTCTTGAATAAACGTCTTGTATATGCCTGCTTTCAAAATAAGCCCCTTCCTAAGTAAAATTCTGTCTATAAAAGCAGACTTTTCTTTTCACATTCTCTTGATTTCACCATCACTAACAATTTGATTAGAAGAAACTTGGAAACTTATTGGATTAGAAGAATTATATTTTCTTCATATAATAGAGAATAAATTTGCCCTATGATTGCTGAAGCCAATCTGAAACAAAGTGAAGCTCGCTTTATCAGTACTAAAAAAGAAATAGGTTGGGTAGGGAAGAAAATAAATTGTGACTTTCATAGGATTTTTTTTTCAATGAGACTAAAACTTCTATAAGGAACATGCAAATGGCAGGTGAGTAGATAGTTAAACACACTTAAAAACCAGTTGTGGACGAGCCAAATTTCTTTCACAGCAAGAGTTAGAAAATAAGGTGAGAATGTGGTAATGAGAGTACCGATTCCCAGTCATCTGGAGTAATCCAGAAAAATCAGAAAACAATAACAAATGATGTTTGTTTTAAAATCATTAATATACCACTAAAGTTTACTGTGAACTCCAAAAATTCTCACACAACTTAGAAAAGTATTTGTAGACTGATTCTCTTTTTCTCAAGGGTACACCAAATATACCAGATTTAGTATTTCAAATAAAACTTACTCAGAGGAAGTTAACATTGCACAAAACAATGTAAGAAATACATAATATTTGCAAATTTGAAAGATAACTGCAGTAGAGTTCCTTTTAAGATTTTCAGACCTACGTAACTCAGCAACCTAACAGTTCCAGTATCCTTCAGCTCCAATTGGCCAGCCATATCTGCCCAGGCACTTGGGCAATCTTCAAGAGATGAAGCTTCAGGCACCATTAAGAAGAAGCACCTTTGGGAGTCTTACACCCCAGTTTTCCATTAGCTGCACTTTACCTGCACACACCAAGAGGACAAGACAACCTCAACTTTCAGGGTGAATATTTTTAGAACAGTAAACATCTGGAGATCAGCATGACTCAGCTTTCCTCATTTGAAAATTTGGTTAAATTTATTCTCTAAAGATCCTCTCATCTTCAGTATAACTCTGTGTCTGAATAACAATTTGGAGAGTATTATTCAGTTACTTCAATAACAGCCAGGATTGCAGAACAGATCCATACATTTTGGATGTATGCAAACTCTAACTTTCACACTGAAATACAGCTTTCAGCATAAAACTCCCGCACGTTTGATCTATCAATGTTGATTTGGTTTAGGTCCTTATAGATTTTTGCCATCTTAATGCTTAGCAGACTGATTCTGTCTCTCAGCTATCATGTTACCTTACCAAGTGCCACTAGGACATGCCCAAAAACCTTATGCAAAACACAAAATAAAATTGCCAGCAGTTTCCAAAACTGCACAGCACTATTGACAAACCGCTACAAGCAAACTGTGCCTGCTTTCTGGCAGCAGTAATAAATCCAAGCATCCTGCTGCTTGCAGAGCTTTATCTGAATACACAATGCCAGTGCAGGCTGATCTCTTCAGGACTATGACAAGTACCTGGAGAGTTTTGCAATTAATATTACTATGTACTTTCTGCCAAGAATGCCCTTGAAACTATGAAATGTTCCCTAATGTATCTGGGAAGGAGAAAAACACTGACAGACAAGGAAGAGGAGCTCATTTGATAACCAGGGTTGTCTTAAAATGTTAAAACTGTGAAGCAGCAAAATCTTTTTGAAGGTAATTGAGCTAGTCATCAGCAGTACTTTAGGTACAGCCATTTTAGAGATTTCTGACTAGTGCAAGGAAAAAGCAAATAGCCTTGATATATTCCTTATTCTTCCAAGCCTGTGGGATTGGGGGCTGCATTTACATTAGGAATTTAATTCTTATCAGAATCTTGTAATCAAAAGTTTGGTATCACTCTATGAACTTGTGAATAGAGAAGCTACATTTCTATATGTTTTGATCTAAGACAGATCTAAATCCATCTTAAAGAGGACACCCAATCACCTGACTCAACTGTGTTCTTATTTCTGGTGACACTGTGAAAAAGCACTCCACCACTATTTGACGCAAAGTGCTGGAGACTCTACCAAGTGTGCTGCTGATGTCAAATCTTTACATAATGTTTCAGTGCAAAGTAAAACAAAACCAAAATCAACCAAACAAAAATATCCCAACCTACCAAAATGCCACAAATTGCACTGTTTCTGTTAGACCATCCAATAGCATTCAGAGCCTGTCCTTAAAAATTAAATTTTTGTTGGAGACAAGGCTAAAAGTTAAGTTTAGTCTCCTGTCTTAAATTAACTGAAACAAAGCAAATAAATTTTTTGAAAATTACATAAAAATTTACATAAAACTCAGCTTTTATGAATATTCACTATTTCTTACCAACATTAAAAATACTGAGACCAGAGGTAAAACCAGATGGTTCCATATGAAAGCAGTAATTATTGCATCAGAATAATGGTTCATATCCTTACTCTGAGAATGGCCAATACCAGCTGCTTTAATGAAAAGTACAATAAACCCAACAGTAGGCTGTTACTGCTTTTCTTGAATTGAAAACATCACAGAGCCAAGTAATTATTTTTTTTCATCAGCAAATTCTCTGTAATAAACACATTCCCTGACTATAATAACTATTTTTAATGGCTGTGCATTTGAGCAAGAAAAAGTAATTATTCTTCAATAATATTTCACATTAGGCTTAGAAATACTCTAGTCATTATTAAGTCTCAGAAAAAATGCACTTGAATGAACAAGGCATAGTGCCCATATTTTCCACAGGATGCCACAAATTCTTGGCTATTCAGTTTTTGTGAGATTATTTATTTACATGCCTTTAACATATTTGGGGGTCACAAATGAAAGATTAGAAAGGTGGGCCAATACCACCTTTCCTCTGTTAACTTCAGGCTGAAGTTCACATCACCACCATTTAAAATTAAACATTTTGAATTAAGCTTCTAAATCAGCAGCATGGTCTTCCAAGGTGCTGGGCTAGGGAACCCATCAATTAGAGACAGAAGATTTTACAAATTAATTCTGCAATTGAGGCTTTAAAAAAACCCCAACAACAGACAGACAAAGAAATCCATCATCCTCTCTAACAGAAAACAAAATCATCCTTTGTGTCTAAGCAGTGTGACCTGCATATGGTCCCACTTCAGAAGATCCAGTTCACTAGCTTTTTCCAGCTATTTTTACATTATTACATTCTGGTTTGAGGTTGGTATCTCTACAGCATCAATGTTTTTCACTAAAAGATACAGAACAAGAGGTTTGCAGCCCACCTGCTGAGACTATTTGCACTGTCTGTGTGGATGTGCACATGTGTGTGTTCATGGTTTGATGCTGAAAGGCTGTTCAGAACCTAATCTGTGCAGGAGCTCAACTTCCTCACCCTCAGATATTCACTGGCCATACAACACCCACAAAAAACTATTTAAAACCACAGACCCCCTGTCTGTAGCACTGCAAGCTGTGTGATGGCTTTCTCTACAATAAGTGAGTTTTCAAGCCAAGCTTTAACCAAAAGCTGTTTTTTATCAAAATATTATTCATATGGGGTAAACAATAACTAAGTTGATATTTTAGCCCAGCTACATTTAAGCTTTTTGTTGAAGAAAAGAGAGCAAGGTATACATACATTACACATATATGTCTCTGCATATACACAAATATTTATACTATAAACCTTAGCAGGCAATGCAGTAACACATTCTTCCTCCATGTCACTAGAGCAGAGGGACTTCTTATTTGGGCATTGCAGGCAAGTATTCTGAAAGCAGTATGAAGGTGCTCTCTCTAACTGTTGCACTGCACAGGAAAATATCTTCCTAATTTCACTTTGCCATTTTCTTTTCTAAATGATACAAGATTGTCACCATTTGAAGTGGTATCAGTGAAAACTATAGCCCAAGAGTGAAAAGATGCTTACAGATATTAAATGCTTATATGCTGCCCTAAAATGCCACCCTATAAGATGAAAACATAATTTCTTGGAACTTCTGTCAAGAGTCTTGACCTTTTCTAGAGATGCAGAGTTTCACTATAGGTAAAACTGGTTGAAGATCAAGATTTGAATTCAACTACTGCTTGACCAAACCAACCTTTTACAACAGTAATGTTACACACAAATAAAGGCAAATAATTGTATGTATTGGACTGACACTTATCACTGATTTAGAAATTCAGAAAAATCTTCTTGGCCTTACCATAATGCAAAGTGAATTTTTATCAAGCCCTTTCAAGTAGAGGTGTCCTTGAGGTCCTCTCAAGATGTTTAACTCCCAAAATCATGTCCAGAACGTTTCCAAATAAGGGACTCATGTTCTTCTCTTTGAGAACTGAATCTAGGCACTGGTTCTTTAACTTCTTACACATTAGTATCACCTGGTATCTCCCTTGTCTCTCCACCATAACAGGAGTACATACGCATTGATAGTTCCAGATGATTCACTAGCCTTTACAATTCTGAATATATTAGCTTTGGCAGATGTATATTTGAGCATAATTCAATATAGAGTGTATAAAATATTAGGCATGACTACTCAATTGAAGTTGCATAAATATTTCCAGTGAAATATTTTGTAATCAGCCACTTATAATGTGCACTTCACAGGCTGTCACACAGATTCTTGGTCCAGGTCTCACGTTGACAATTGAAGCAAAATGAATTTGCTCATTTTGCATACAAATGCATACAGATACTCAGGCTCCCCTCTCTCTGCACGTTTTTATGAGAATTGTCACTGCACAGATCTCCCTCCCTAGCAGGCATTTCCCTACTATTTTAGAGATATGAATAACAGCACACAGCATTCAGTATGCCAGAAAAAGCAGAGCCTGAGGAAGGGTTACAAGTTTACTGAGGGGAGCATCCTCAATGGAGCTGTGTAAAAACCATCGCACAACCTGTGCCATTCCCTGCCAGCACCTCACACAAGGGCCATCATCTTGCTACACAAAGCGCAGTCCTGCGGCTGAGGCTGAATGTTTGACACAGAATTTGTTCCTCTGGCCATGATTTAGTGTAATTTTGAACAGTAGCAGACATATTAGGGAGGTACATATCAGGAATACGTATTTTTTTCCAAGGTTATCGTTTCCTTGCTATTATTTTAGAGTTTGTGATACTGAGTACTTTAGGGAACTGTCTTCACTGTTCAGAAAAACCTTGACATATGTGTGCTCAAATACACAGGAAGATCTCTCATAAATCAGTGCTTGCAAGATTAAATGACTGATTGCTTTTTAATTATCATTAACCAAAACATAGTAGGTTTATAGCAACGCACACGAATGGGTCAGTTCTGTTTAATGTCTTTATCAATAAGCTCTGTGAGGGGGTTGAGTGCAGCCTCAGTCAGTTTTCAGATGACACCAAGTTGGGTAGGACTGTCAATTTTCTTGATGGTTCAAAGGCTACACAGGGTGATAAAAGTGCAATGCTCTGCAAATAACCAGTAATCCACAGATGTATCTTTGTAGAAATCCAAATTATATAAATTGCTTTTTAAAGAATCCCCTTTCACATTGAAAATTGTCTGTACACAGTCAGATAGTATAAACAGATCAAAATTGTTCATCTTATTTTCAGTTTTCAGTTGTCCTTTTGCTTCTCCCCTCTATCTTGTTCTTGTACTTAAAGGTTTGTTTCATAGAACTCAACGTACTTCCTAATTTTAAAACCATCTTCTTTCTCATCTTCATTTTACTTAATAAATACATAGATAGTAGTTGCCTCTGTTCTAAGCTATGATTAAGTACTGCTGCAGACAAAGCTTTTTTTTTTTTCTTTTCTGACTGACAGTACCATTTCTCACCAAATTTAGCTTTAGGAACATATAAAACTTGCCCCATGCAATTATGTAATCAATCAATTACCCGAAACAATCCTAATGAACTGAATTCTAGCATGGGTCGACTTTTCCTCGTTCTGCTTTGAAGCATGAATGCACACTCATATGAAGCTAATGCCTGCTCCCCATTTCTTCCCTGTGGCCATTGCCATTCTACTCTGACAAGTGATTTTGCCCTTTATTGGGGCTAGATAACATGAGAAGTGAGTAATACAAACCCATGTCCTTAAAAAGACACCAGGAGTCTGACGGGAGGTATTTTTTGTTTTAGTTGCTTGGTGGGGGAAGCTGAAGGAGGAAGCTTTTCTAATTGGAAGGTTGTTTTGCTGCTTTCTAGAGAAAAAAACTTCTGGTTTATGACAGTTCTTTAGTTAGCTAATTTTAGTTAATATTTGAAACAGTTTAAAATCTCTTTACGGGCCAAAATTGAATCTAAGTTATTTTGATTGAGCTTATTTAACTGTTGTTTGATCCTGAATATCAATTTATAAAAGAACTTACTCTATGCTTTTTTGTTTGGTTTTTTTTTTTCATATTTCAGTAATTCAGAGTATGTTTTAAGTTTGGAGAAGACATAAAAGTTTTTTGCTACCCTGATGGTATAACTTAAGACACAGTTTGTAAAATTCTGCCTCACTAGATATGACAAATAGGAAAAATTATTTTCTCTTCTTGACAATGTACCTGCTTCCCTACTGATCTCATTATAAATCTTGCTCACTTCCAATGGGGTAGTTTAGTTCTTGTATTAAGAAATATTTTCTCCCCCCTACAGAACCTGAAATTTTTCTCTCAGACTGTGCACTGTATCATGAAAAAATAATAGAAAGGTACAAAAGCCTTGTTAAATAACCTTTTGCAGCTACCTGGTACCAGTTTATTTAGGGGAAAAACCACAAAAATATAAAAATACAGCACCAAAACTGGCTCATTCCCAGGGGTCCAAGATGGACCTTGCAGATACTTCCTGTACATGCTTCACCGGCTGTAGTTACAGAGACATTCTCCACGGTCAGTTACCTGTGCTTTAGTCTGCCCACTCCAGTCTCTTGGGAGGTGGAAGATACCACCAGTGCAATGGCTGAGCAGTGCTCACATGCACACTTTGCTGGCTCATTCTAACAGCTATCATTCACCAAGGCAGCAAAAAGTCCAGCATGGTGATGCTCTAATGAAGGGTGAGATTGATGACAGATTGATGACAGGCATATTGCTTTTGGTGGCCTTCATAAGGAGGGCAAAGTACTCATTTTGAGTTTTCATCTATGCTTATTCTCTTTTTTTCTCCAAAAATATAGCAACTACTGAAAAATTAGTCAGAGAAACCTCACATTCTGGTTCCTAAAGAGTTCACTGTTTGAATCCAACATGACAAGGGAATGACACCTATGGCAGGGCAATACATAATAACCATCACTGTCTCTAATCACTATTAATTATATGCAGTCATTTTCAGACTTCCAACAAAACATATGCTGATGAATACAGTAGGATTTTACTCCTCCTCAACTTGCCAGTAATAAACGCATTGCCTGAATTAATCATGTTCTTGTTAGGCAATGAAAAAAAACAGTAGCTGTCAGTGAGCAAAGCCCCTGGTGCGCCAGAAACCATGTGCCACCTGAGCATGCTGAGGTACCCAGAACTATCTTAGGCATCTGGTGTATGAGATAAAACACAGAAACCTGCCCGGAAATTTTCATGTTTCAAGTCAATGTCTGATCCAATAAAATATTTTTGGGACTCCTGGGCTGGACTCAGTTAGAAGCAGAGGGCACCAGGCACTATGAAGATAACAGGAGAAGAACACCTTCTCTGGGTTTACTGCACTGTAAGAAACCACTAACTGGGCCCACTGGGTCTGCATGGCATGTACCAGCCACATTGTAAGACAAGCTGAATACCTATAATTGTGTTCCACTTCCACAGTGACAAGAAGTCAATAGCTATCCATGGTGGTTTTGGCTGGGATAGAGTTAATTTTCTTCATTCTAGTATGGGCTGTGTCTTGGATTTGTGCTGGAAACAGGATTGATAACGCAGGGATGTTTTTGTTACTGCTGAGCAGGGCTTACACAGAGCCAAGGCCTTTGCTGCTCTTCTCCCACCCCACCAGCGAGGAGGCTGGGGCTGCACAAGGAGCTGGGAGGGCACACAGCCAGGCCAACTGAACCCAGGTGACCCAAGGGGTATTCCACAGCATATGGTGTTATACTCCACATATAAAGCTGGGAGGAGAAGGAAGGAGGGGACATTCAACATGATGATGTGTGTCTTCCCAAGAAAGTGTTGTGTGCCATGAAGCCCTGCTTTCCTGGACACCTAAACACCTGCCTGCAGATGAGAAGTGGCAAATGAATTCCTTGCTCTGGTCTGTGCAGCTTTTGCTTTATCTATTAAACGGCCTTTATCTCAACCTATGCCTCACTTTTACCATTCTGAGTTTTCCCCCCATCCAACAGAGTAGTTTAAGTGAGCAGCTGTGGGGTACTTATCTGCTGACTGGGGTTAAACTACGATATGATCTATATGTAAATATTAAGTGTCTGGATGAAAAAGTTGGTAAAAATAACATAGCTTAACCAAACATAGAGTAGCATGTGGCATAACACAACACTGTGTGGCGGGTTGACGTCGGCTGGATGACAGGTGTCCACCAAGCCCCTCTATCACTCCTGAGCTGGACAGGGAATAGAAAATCAGATGGAAAACAACTTGTAAGTTGACATAAGACAGTTTACTAAAGCAAAAGCAGTCAGTTGTGTGTGCACAAAGAAAAAATTATTTGGTTCTGTACTTCCCATCAGCAAGCAACATCTGGCCACTCCCCAGGAAGCAGGGCTTCGACACACACAGTGCTTGCTGTGGAAGGCAAACACTGTAAATAAAAAATGCCTCCCTTTCCCCTCCTATTCCTGGTTTTTGTATCTGAGCTGATATCATATGGTATCCATCCCTTTAGTCAAATTGGGTCAGCTGACCTAGTTTTGTCACCTCCCATGATCTTGCCCTCTCCTAGCCTACTGACGTGATGCAGGCTGATAGAAACAGCGCTGACATTGCACCAGTGCTGCTCCGCATTACCCAAAATACTGGTTTGTTATCAACACCTTTCCAGCTACCAATGCAGAGCACAGCACTGTGAGGGCTGCTATGGGAAAATTATCTCCTTTCATTAGACAGCTTGAGTAGAATCCCATCAGGCTGGCTGTGAATACTCTCAGGGATGAGGCATCCACAACCTTTCTGGACAAGCTCTTTCAGTGCCTCACCACCATCACACTAAGGAATTTCTTCCTAACACCTAATCTTGCCCTCTTTCAGTTTGAATTTATTCCCCCTTGTGCTGTCACTACCTGCCCTTGTAAACAGTTGCTTTTCATCTTTCTTGGAAGCTGCCTTCAAATACAGAAGGCCCCAACTGGGTAAACTGGGAGCCTTGTCTTCTCCAAGCTGAATAATTCCAGTTGTCTTAGTCTTTCCTTATAGGAGAAGTGCTCCTTCCCTTTGATTATCTTGATGGTCTCCTCTGGACTTGCTCCAACAGGTCCATGTCCTCCTTGTGCTGAGGACTGAGGACCCCAGAGCTGGATGCAGGGTTCCAGGTGGGCTCTCACCAGAGCAGAGCAGAGGGACAGAATCCCCTCCCTCCCCTGCTGCCCACGCTGCTTTGGATGCAGCCCAGGACTCGTTTGGCTCTCTGGGCTGGGAGTGCCCATGGCTGGGTCATGTCCAGCCTCTCATCCCCCAGCACCCCCAAGGCTTCTCACAGGTTGCTCTCCAAGTGTTCATCCCCAGCCTGTGCTGATATTGGGGGTTGCCCAATCCCAGGTGCAACATCTTGCATCTGGCCTTGTGAACCTCATGCTGGTTCCAACACAGACCCCTGAGGATCACCCCTTGTCACTGATGTCCATCAGGACTCTGAACTGTTGGCCAATACCCTCTGGATGTGACCTTCCAACCACTTTCTTTTCCACTTAACATTCCAGATAAATGACATCTGTAGCCCTTCTCACATCCACTGATGCAATCACTACAACACAGAAAGTCACTAGTGGTCCTGTCTGACACTAGGTTGGTCGGGCAGGACTTGCCCTTGGTAAAGCCATGGTGGCTGTCCCAAATCACATCCCTGTCCTCCATGTGCCTTAGCACAGCTTCCAGCAGGATCTATTCCATGATCTTCTCCGGCACAGAGGTGAGGCTGACAGGTCAGTTGTTCCCAGGGTCCTCCTTTCTACTCTTTTTAAAGATGGGTACAGTGTTATTCCTATTCCAGCCACCTGGAATTCTACCTGACTGCCATGACTTTTCATATATCATGAAGAGTGGCTTGGCAACAACATCAGCTAGTTCCGTCATCAAGTCATCTTGATTCATCTCATCAAGTCCCACAGACTAATTTATGTCCACTTTCCTCAGGTCAAGAATCTCATCTTTCCATACACTGGGAAGAACTTTGCTCCCTTCCCCATCCTGCTGTCCATCCACTCAACAGGTGCGGGAAGAGAGGTTGCCACTGAAGACAGAGGCATAAAAGTTGTTACGTACCTCAGCCTTCTCATTTGTTGTTACCAGTTTACTAGACACAAGACAGTACAAAGCATAAAGCCAATTTTTTTTTTTCTGTTATCTCTTAACAATGCTCTCAGAATAACATGTGCAAAATATTATTCAAGACAGGAGACCTATATATATTTCTGTCTACCAGTGCTGTTTGAATATACAGCTTTATCAAACATGCTATAATGTAATCAATATTAAAATACTGATGCTAAGAATGTCTCATGTTGGCTTCCATAATTTCATTTTCTGTTCTCCTAATTACCTGGTAATGTAATTAGAAGTAAGGTACCATGACATTACTTGAAAAGAAATCAAATTATATTTAACATTTATTTATTATAATCACAATATACTTCACTTTCCAAAGAAGCCAAAATAATTGCTGGCAAGGTTGGAAATAGTTTGTACCCTCAGTCCAATAAAGTATGTGAAGCTTGAAATCAAATGTCAAAGCTGAATTTTTCTCCACAGTATGCATCTCCAAATGAAAATTTCTCAAAGGGATTATTAATGTTTAATGATCTCTAGAAGTAGTGCTCCCCAATTTACTCTTTAATATGCAAACTAACTTATGATCCTGCTGATACTTCCTAAGAAAATATACTGAACATTTCTGGCAAGACTTCAGAATGGTACCACTCAGCTGGGAAACTATAGCTGCTCAATGCCCATATAGGACCCAGCAGTTCAGCTTAGTTGCAAGATATTCCTGCAAAATTATTAAGTCTTACAGATATTTAAATTAGATGGAACCCTCATAATTAAGAATTTCAAGAACTGAAGTATATGCTTCATGAGGTTTATGCTGTTCATTTCCAATTTTAGGCAGTCATCTTGCAAACCCATCCTACTAAGAATACTGTTGACTGCTGTGATGAAAATCAATTTCAATTTTCTTGTACTTCTCTAGGGATTAATCCTTGCACCAGGTTGTGACAATAAAAAAAAAACATAAAGTAAAGTAAAGGCACAAGGAAAAGTTATCTTTTTAAACAAAAACGGGGGAGGCCATGAAAATTTGCTTTGAAGAAAATGAAGAGACTCTTTAAAAAGTTTGTTTTGGGAAACTGGTAATAAAGAATACCATCTGCAGTATTTAAAATGTTTTATTTTAATATTTAAAATATTTTATTTTAAACTGTTTTGAAGCAGTCAGCTTCCTCTCTATTCTTCCCCGAGATTTTTTTCTCTTCTTCTTTTCAATTTGTTAACAAATTATGTTTGGAAAATAAAGAGGAGGACGAAAAGACCACCTGAGATTTTAAAGAACAAAAGTTCTAAAGATGATACAACAATAGGATAAGGATGTAATCTTCCACCACCAAGTTACCTTGCTAGTGGTTAGACAAATATTTATGACAGCTGAAAAATGCTGAGCATCACATTTCCTTCTTTTTTTCTTTGGTGGCATCTGGAATGACAGAAGGTAACAGAGGACAGTCCAACACATGGATTTTGAGTCTCCTTCTGGAAGAATACGAGGGTCAGGGAACAGGAGTTTCTAGTATATGAAAGACAGCATGAGTTTCTGTGCAGTTTAGTCTCAATATGCAATACCAAATTCCCATGAAAGTAGGCCAATCTTTGTGTATCAGCCTATTCTGAACCATTCCAGAAAGGGAAGCAGCCCTAGTGAAGTTCAGGGAAGACTCTGAAGCTCTTCTAAGTCACAGTAGCAGCTGTGATCTGACCTGAAATTTTTAACATCCTTATCTATATCCACACCCATCTTCTTCGTAGGGACTTACAGAAAAATGTTTGCAAAGAAGATTTGTAGTGATTTTCAGAAAGTACTAGAATCATACATTTCCTGGAGACACTGAAGGTGCCAGAATGTTATTCAGACTGTTAAACCAGTAACTCTTTTTCCCGATACACCATATTTTCTGATATTCCCGTCCTTAGGAAACTAGCTTGTGAGATGTGATATAAAGACATAAACCCTACCCAGTATTATATATATATATATTCTCCTATTCTCCTTCATCAAAGGGGAAGCTTGGGTGCATCTTGGGATGCAGTTATGCATTATGGTCCAACTGCCACTGTCTAAATGCAGCCTATGGGAACACAGCTGCCAAATGCATGGCTCCTTAGAGAGGTATGACAATTGGAAAGATGCCACATACAAATCTCAAAGACACTCACTGCTTTCTAAAATGATGTGCTTATAAACCCTTTATTCACATAGACAACCATCAGGGTTCTGATGATGATTTAGACTGTTGATCAAGTTAAAAAAAAAAAAGTCAATGCAATCTGTACAGAAATCATTAGCATCACAGATGAAGTCCTCTGTTCTTGCCTCACTCACAAGGAAAATATCTTTACCTGGTAACAAACAGGAAGATTCAAACCTTCAGGGATATTAAAATATTTTTCTGAACAGCTGAGCTGCAGAGATGATCTCAGGACGCAGCTGCTAGTCCTGACACAGTAGCTGCATTGCAGCTTTGGCTTACCTCAAAAGCATCTCCCACTGAGATAAACGATGCTAACTGATGCCAATAATACCACAGAGTATTGCCAACCAAAACTAAAACCCACAGGCCAAAGGCAGTATGTGTCATTCACTACTGCTTTTTGTAACAACAAGATGGAAGAGGGGAACTCTTTCACCTTGTTTACCTCTGATGCTTTACCCTCTTCACTGCAGCTAATATAGCTGTGCTACAAGGAATTTATATTATCACTTTTCCTTGGAATGCCAACACGCAATCTGGCCCCATAAAAATGCTCGTGTAAAAGAACACATGCCCTTCCACTTCCCATTCTCCATTTTTAGGGAGTCAGCTATAAAGAAATGGCAGAATTGCAACTAGATCATTGCACCAGAAAGTTAGAAATGTGAGACTGAACCCCCTCAAGTGGCACTTAATTTTTTTTTCAGAAATTCTGAATTCAGATAGTTGACTTTTTGGAGATTCTTACTAAATTTTAAGAAAAAATAATTAGCTTTGCTTGACATTTTTGTGCTCAGGTTTTGTGCTAGCAGTAAGTATAGCACATCTGGTGTACTTCAACCACAGCCCAAGGTGGGTATTCTCAGGCTTATACAGACTAAATTTATTCAAAATCTCAGGCAGGAGCCTTATGAACATAATATAGGCTACATGTGAAATAATGTATAATTATTATGATCTTATGGTCAGTGTAAGCATGAGAAGGATCATTCATTAGTGCTCCAATAAATGTGAACTGAGTGCTGTGCTCATTAACTGGCAGCTGATTACACCTAATTAGACAATCCACTAAACTGTAATGCCACTGATGAATGAGCACACTGAGAAACAGAAGTTTAGCTTCTGAGATGTCATTTGCCACTGCATGCCTACACCTTCATTTTTGTTCCAGTTCCTATCCCAAATAATTGCCTGTGACATGGTACATAAACTGAGCACTTTTCTTTTCCAGAACCTGAGGCTTCATTAAATTATTTTGCCAGATTACACAGCTTCTGTAAACTATGAAGTATGCAAGATTGCAGGTATGTGAAGTGCACACTTTTCACTGAGCAAGCTATTTCTCCTCACATTAGGTAAAAGGACCCACTTCCAGTTTTCCTTTGCTGATTTGGTAAAATATGTGGTACAAGACAATAAGAAAATACCCCTCCTTTTAAAAGACCTGTTCAACAGCATATTCACTGAGAAAAAAATCCTTCATGCACACATTCTATGCCACTGCCCAACAGTGAAGGCATCTTTTCCTCCTTTGTGGGTTGTAAAACTCATTTCATTCTTGCTTCACTGTAAAAGCAAAAAATTGAATGATCTGCTGGAAGTCATAATGGGGAGAAATGATACCATTCTACAGCATTTTTCCAAATCCAGCTTAGAAGTCCACAAATGGATCTGGTAATAACATCCCACACAGATGGCTAGAAATGGAAAAACCCCCAAAACAAAACTTACATAAGCCATATCAGTAATTACTGAGAAACAGCATTCTGAAAACAAGATTTTGAGATGGAAGAAAGCAGTCAAAGAGTTGCAGATGTGCTGCAAACTATCTGTGAAGAGGCTATTTAATAAGACAGAAGTAGAAGTAGAACCTTTCACTGATGGGACAGGGTAAAATCTGCATTTGAGGTCAGGTGTATAGAGAAATTGCAAGAAGCCTGAGCAAAATTTCTACTGGAGACAATGATTGGAGAAGTAGGCAACATCTGCATATGAGAAATACAAAATAACAAGTACAGACCAGACAAAATGCTGGCAAAAAACATGGAATTAAAGAGCTAGGAGGAATAAAGACAAGCCTTTGTGACAGAGCAGGTAACATGACCAAAAAAGAGAGGTCATGAAGGTGCTACAGTTGCTATGAATATAAGGACTGTAGACATGCCACTCTGACTTGGAAGAAGTCATTAAGTTCTCATTTCTTGTGAGAGACACAGCTTTGCAAATATACATGGCTGAGACAGCTTGGTTAAAATAGCTCTGAGAAATATTAAACAGCAGTTGCTGCCCTAAATTTCTAGGAGAGACAGGAAAATAGAAGAGAGAGCATGAATGAAGAATGCCTGCCTGGCAACAACGATTCTCTTGAAGGCTACTCAAAAGAAGTAAACACAACACTGGAACAGGTGAGAGGGGTAAACAGGGAGATGAAGGCAAGCACCAAGAAACATGGGAACTATTAATGACCAAATCAGTGGAAAGAAGGGAAGGAAGCAGCAAAAAGATTGGGATTGGCATGTCATAGGCATGACTGGTAAGAGAAGTGAAAAAAGTTAAAACAGTGAGAAAGATAAAAAGGCAAGGTAGAACACAAAAGGATTAACTTAGGAGTGCATATTAAGAAAAGTGAGAGTGGGGCTTCCCTAAAATATGTAAAAAAAGCAGTCTGCTGCCTCTTCTACATTCGCCATGAAGAAGACAGCTGTCAGATAACAGTGTATAAAAAAGCAAGCAGAAAATGGACAATGGTGGAGAAAACAATAGAGAAAATTTGCTGTCCAGTCTATCTGCAGACAATCAGACAACCTGCTTGGCTGTAAATCATTTGAGCAGCAATAATGTTAATGGAACTTCCCCTTTGTGTCATTTAGTGATTAGAACAGGGATTGGGAGTGCAGTCACAACTGGCTAGGAGGAAGGCATCCTAAAAGACAACTTGTACAAATAACAGAAGAAATCTAGAGAAAAGGTGAACAATGCAGAAAATCTTCTCCAGAAAATAGATTTCTTGAAGGACCAAAAGTGATAATCCAGCTCTAAATTTAGTTTGGAAAGAACTTTATTAACTGCCATCAACTCTGAGGAATTGGACTTTGAAGGTCCTTTTAATTCAGTATATTCTATGATTATATGGTAAGAACCATGCGCAGACTTATTTAAGTAAATGTTGCATGGAAAGTGTTACTATAAGTGTTATACTCTGTCTCCAATAACATCTTACTTGGCCATGAACTTTGCTCAGGTAACAACACAGTGCTTTCACTTTAGAGTTATACATTATTGAAGGACTGGTAACAAAAAGATTCATCAGAGTTACAAAAGAGATAAATACTTTGTGAGTGGAGAAGGATGAATATGTCAAGAGCCAAGTGAAAGAACATAAACTCCACACCCACCTGCTTGTAACCTTATTCTGAGATGGTTTGCTGAAACTGGGCCTAGTTGTCCACTGTGTAAATAGAGAAGAAACAATATTGTAACTCTAATCAGAGTTTTGGACAGACAAACTATAAACAACTCAAAATACAGTTATGTCAAGAAGGCTTCTGATATCATCTAATTCTCACTGAAATCATGGTGTCATTACTTATTAACTGCAAGAATCTTCTATTACTTTCTTTAGGCTAAGGAGATGGGGTAGCAAATTCTAGTTGAATAAAAAGGCCAGGGCTTTGATATGCAGATATGCAGAAAACTGTAGAGATGGCTTGAGTCATATGAGGGGAGACTGATTTTGGGAGCAGCAACTTGGAAACCATGCTTAAGTTTTTCATCTTTAAAATTAAAAAATGCAAGTGCAAGCATTGCAATTCAAAAAATTCAAGCATATGTACAAAAAAATTGCAGTAGATTTCTATGGAATAATGTTTGTTTTAATTGCAAGATTAAATATTTGTGAAAAAAGAAAGCGAAATGGAACATTCTTATTTTAACACAAAGGAAAGGAATTCATACTAAAAACATTTGTTCAAAATTATATGACAAAGTACTCCCTTTGAAATTTCACACAGCTCTCTAAATGTTCTCCTACAACCATAAAATATTTTTGTTTGAGGTTACGAAAGAGTAATTACCTATATGCTAAGTATTTCTTAAATGAAGAGAACTAATATGCCATAAAATGATTTCAAAGACAATTTCTGCTTGCATGCTGAGTCTATTTCAAAAGTATCAACTTTATTTCCACTTTTCCATAAAGTGTTTCTATACAACCTAAGTAAATAAACATGCTGATAGTTAACAACAAGTCAATTTTATGCAATTTACTGCAAATTATAGTAATCTTTTGTTGAACTTTTTGTATGCAAAAGCAGGAAAAGGAAAATGACTCAAACAATGTACAGTTTTTCCTTTTTTCACATTTTTAGGACATCTTATTGTTACTGGAATACAGTGTCTTGTTATAAGAAACATACTGCACTTAAATAAAGGACAAAGGAATGATGCCAAAAATTTGCTTATAACATATGGTGTGGAACAAATTTTTCAGCACTAACTAACAATAAACCAATAATGCACACACTAAGTTATAGAAATGAAAAATAATGCAAGCTAAATGCTCACTGTGCTTCCTGGCAAAACCACCTATTACAGAGGTAGCTGTAAGGTACTTCCATTATAATTTCACTCTTTTCTTTACTCATATAACTTCCCAGGGGGAACTTCTCTACTTGCTGTTGAACACATTTTTTTGGCAACTTTTCTTCAGAGAAAGAATGTATCAAGTTCTTCCTGTAAATAAGTGTATTCTTAGCATTCAACATGTCTCAATAAATCCTAAATTATCACCAAATGCCAGTGGGTGGTTCCACATGACAAAAAAAACTACATTTCTGCCTTTTTGTTCATGATTACACCTGAAGACAGGGGGTGTGCTCTTCAGTTTAAGAAAGACTCTGACACCCTTCCCAACTCATTGAAACACCATGCCACCCTGGGTCCCACAGGGATTTTGAGGATGGTGCTGTCAAATGGCTGTGTTTGTACCCATCACTTTATAAGGAATAATTTTTAAATCAACATTTTTTCAGGTGAAGCCAAATGTACCAAGGCCGCCTTTCACTTGCCAAACTTGGTGTGGCTTTCAGTTTGCCCTGCAGTACAGATCAGACCCTGCTGTTCTTCATCATCTCTCTTCTACCAGCTCTTCACACAAGCCATGACAATCACTCCAAAACTTTGTTTTGAAGATTAAGCCTAAAATTGTGTTCTTATTGGAAAATATTCTAATGGGTTTATGGTGGAAACTTCTGAAATTTTCCTATGCATAGAAACCTGCATATCAAAGCAACTATACCAGCTTAAAACTTTTATCTGTGAAACCATTACGTATGGTTACATTTTTAAAAAACAAAATGTGTAATTCTCTTAATGATATATTTACCTAAGTTTCTCAGTCATTTTCCATGTGACACAACTGAGAAAAGAGAGTGAACAGAATAGAAAACATAACACGGGCTTGCGAAGAATTGAAGCTTTTATTTAAAAAAAGCAATTGACTAATAAATGAACATTATGAGAAAAAAATGTTGATTGCTGCTGTCCCCCAAAATGGAGAACATGATCAAACTCAAGGGTTAAAGTCTACTTTAACATACAGCAGGAGCAAGATATTCAAAAGCTGACCTGGGCTATGAAGGATAGGTACTTCTTCTAACGTCCCAGCTCGGTAGGAGCTGCAGATCAAAAATATCTGCTCTGGCTGAAAATAAATCTTGCCTCTATTGGAGATAGGAGCTTGGGCTCCCATCTCATACTGAGGGAAGATCCAAAACTCCCTGTAAACTAGGCATAACGTAAGAGCGGTGATTTAGGACTCAAGAGCTCCCAATTACTGAAGAACAAAACTTGTCACGAAGCCAGCTGTCAGGATTGTTAAACATAAGTTCCTGATCAAGCCTCTTCCATTTGTAAAGCTTACAGGAACTTGGGAGATGGCCAGCACAGGATGGGCTCTTTGAGGGAGAGGCTGGAGTGTTTTATACAGAATATTCCAAGGGTCTCATAGTACTCTGTTTTCAGTGGCCCACAAATCCTGTATTCTATTCTCATTTGCTTGTAGGGAACCAGTAGAATAAGCAGGGTGAGTTTTCAACCATGGGCTTCTCAAGTTATGTCTACTTTGCCATGATGCATGAACTTCTATGGAAAAGTACAACTGCATACCTTTGCCATCAGCAAATGAGAGGAGAATTGTGCAATGAAGCTGTAAATAATTAGAAATTTAAATAATTAAATAATTAAGAGCAGAGATGTTATTATGTAATTTAAATTAAGGCAAGAAAAATAGTTATTCAATGATTCAATTACGTGTATCTTACATTTTGACAATAACTAATAACTCAAATATTATGGTTGTAGCTCATCAGGAGCATTAGCCAAACAAATCAGTTCTGTAAATTTATTTTCTATAATGAAAATTTTATCCATTTCAAAAAAATTCAGCAGAGAGGCTCTAGCTGATCATATTGGTTAACAAAATTTTATGCTAGATAAGAAAAAAGGCTTTACTATATTCCCCTATGAAATGAACCTGATGGTCATAAGGGAGACATGTTTGTTAATGAAAAAGTGCAATTGGCAAATACACGAGTTAATTTGTGGGAATGTGCAAATCCTCATTCTGAAAGTTAATTTGCTTCGTAAGCAATCATATGACAGATCAGACAATGTTTTCATGGCTGTTATATAAAGAGATATTATATTCTAACCCAGGACATCTGCTAGTTATAAAGTCTATCAGTATAAATAGTTTATCTCCAGCAAAATTATTTTTAGTACTTTTTTGTAATTAAAGGATCTGAGACAGACGAAAACTCACAAGCACAAATTTGAACATAGAAGAGACTGGCCCAAACTGACACAGTGTACTCTTCGTATAGATCACCTGAAACAATTTTGTCTCTAATTTGTAATTTAGTGAGCTGTAATACCATGGATTTTCCCATTACAATAACGAATTTTTGGTAAGCAACTAAGCCCTAATGTTTGTTTACATCAAGTGGAATCAATGGGTACAGCAGCAAATAGCATTGACTAAGATGAGACAGTAAGAGCAAGGAATTAATTTTGTTTTCATTTCTGGAAAGAAAAATAAATAAATAAATGAATAAAAAGGAAAAGAAAATTACCTTTTCAGTGTATTTGAAAAAAAAAAAATTCATGACTTCTTTTTGGTATGATAACCCTTATTTTCTTGTATAAATATCTTGTATGATATATTTCTGAAGACACAACTGGGCATTTCTCCCAACACTTTGTTTCTCATCATATTTCTTAAACTTTTTTTTTCTTGGTTTTTTTTTTTTCCTTTTAAAATTAGCCATACCTGAACAGACCTAGAAAAATCATGGTCCAGTAGTGTAAACCAGATTTTTAATGCCATGGGAAATTCACAGATATTTCTGTAAGTCTCATTACAGGTATACTATTCTATCTTGGTTATAACCAGCCAGCTCTACAGGAGTTAAATTATGGTTAGTTGTTGAGTTAGAAGGCAGAGTAGCAGACTTGTCTTTTGCATCCTGAAAACACAACTGTGAAAAAAGTTACCAGCTGACAACAACTCCCTATGTTTGCTTATATATTTACAAAATTTTGTACCTTCATGCAGAGTAGGAACAATCTCTTTTTACAAAGTCTAATTATGAGATGAAAATATAAAGATTTTGAATCTCTGTATGTTTTCTAAATACCTAAAAAGACAGAAAAAGCACATATTTTACATATTTTTCCATAGAAGACTTTTGTGTATGGATTCCTTCTGGCATAAAGTGCAATTTTAAAATGTCTAAAGTTCATCTGCATTTGGGAGTCATAGTATTGCAGAAAAAGGTAGGACATCTATGTTTTGATACAAATATCCTTCTGACTGTATAATTACAAAGATACACCCCATATTTTCATGGACCTTCATTGCCGCCTTCCCAGTTTACATGTGGATGAACGTGAAACACATATCCTAGTTCCGTAACCCTATGGGAGTCCATTTCTGCTCTCTGCCTCTTAGCAGGAGAACAGATGTCATTTCCTGCTGAAGCCATTTCATTCTGCAGAAAAAGGGAAACTGAATGCACTGCAGTCAGTCCAAGGAAGTAAAACAATACCATAAAAAAAACAGTAATGAAGAAGGCAGGATGATTTCCCATTTGTGCTCCAGCAATGGTGTTAGTCCTCTCTGTAATTTATATAATAATCTTCAGGGCTGTGACACTTCGAAAATTCCTTTGGACCTCTTTGAAATAATTTTTCAGTCCCTTTCTTTGGTACCCAGAAAGGAGGATGGAGGAAGTACAAGATGGGGAAATAGAAACATGCAGAACAAGAATACATATCCTAGTGCATGCTCTGGGTAAAGGAAAAGGATATGGACGGTTTTAGCTGCATTCATTTCAGAAAATTGGTATGTGTTGCTTTATATTTTTTGTAGACTCGATGGTGAAATCAGAACCAACCTGAAGCATCTGTGGGCACCCATAAAATCTGAGGCCATAAGGAATCTTCACCCTGAGAAACTGAGGTGACCACAGATAAGACATGACCATAATTAGGTGGCCATAGAACATGAGTTTTGGGGATTGCAATTTGAGAATGAGGTGACTGAAATGCACTTAGGTTTTCCCTTCACACAAATCTCTCTTTAGAATTGAGACAAATCTTTTGGCTTTTAAGAAAATACCACTGTGAAAGGGACAGCAAAGAGATGGCAAAGACAAAACTAATACTCCCTTCAGCCTTGTTATATGATGAAAACCCCAAAATGTCCCTCTTTTTGTTTTCTTCTAAAATAATAAAGTAATATAGGTAATATCCTTTGGAGCACGTTAATCCTCCTGTGGGATTTTGCTCTGCAGGAAGCATTCTTTAAATTGTATCGACAAAGAACTACAAACTGCATCTAAGACCATTACTCTACTTAATTACTTTTTTTCTCTGGCATTTCAGATAGTCCATAAAACTAAGGGCAAAAAAAAGTTTCATTAAAATGTTATAAAAAGTTAAATTGCACAGACCAAAGCATATTAAAGAAAGTCCTTTACAGACAGTTAAAATTCAGCTAAGGCAACGCCTCTGGCAAAGCCTGCTCAAAGGATACCATGTACCATGTAAAACTGCAGCAAAAAAGGCAGCTCAATCCCATCTTCCCTTTATACTAAGAAACTTGACTCTAGGGAATCTTCTGACTCAATGTCTATCCTTTGGTTAGGCACACTTACCTCTAATAGATCTCTTTCCATGAGGATCAAGTTTCTCCTTAAAGGAAGTCAGGGGTTTTTGTCTGCATTATCCTTATGAAAGGGCCATTGGAGTCAATGGGGACTGTACCACACACTCCAGTTGCCACACACAATGTGCCAGAATCATGAAACTCAAAACAAGTTTAAGACTCTGGAGTCTCCTGTGTATATCTTCCACGGACATCAGAACAAACATGTTACCTTGTCCTCGTCCTGGGATTCAAGGGGGCATTTCAGTTGTTGCTGCCTACCTGATATATTTGTACTTAAACCCTGCCACATGGCCGCTTCTGTATGTCAGCTCCCTGCATGCTTGCCGTACAGTCTTTTGTCATCCATTAACATCTCGGTAAGCCTGAAGCAGTTTAGGTTCACCATGTGACAGAAAAACAAGAAATCCAGCACTAATTATTAACTGTTCCCCGCGCTGCACTTGAAAAGCCGTCAACGGTTGCGTGATACTGCATATTCAACTTTGAAGCCTTGTGCATTACCACTGTCAGATCATCTTCTTAGGAGAAAGACAACTACTTGACAAAGCTTTTCCTATTTTATAAGAAAAAATCAAAAGCTAAGTTAATTCTGGATAGGTAAAAAGTACATTTAATCACAGAATCTAGTAAAAGTATTCAATGGAGACAACTTCAAAGGATATAGTCTGGGAGAAGATACAGAGCTGGAAAATACCCCAAGTAACTGCAAATCCCACTATGTGAAATTTCTACAGAATAAACTGCAAAACAGAATCAAGGATGGCAACTCAGCTAACTTAAAAAAAACCCCTGACGATAATAGTGTAACAATTCTGTAGAAAGAGAAGATTGGATTTAGGATCCTGCTTAATCTATAGTGCCTTGAGATCTTTCCTCTAAGAGAAGTAGCTAACACATGACCATGGTCATAGTGTAAATTCCACAACTGACAACAACCAATAATGCCCTTTTCATGGTAGACAGGTTTCTTGTTTCTTTGAGACTCCTTCTGCCTGGAAAGCTACTAGATATGTCTCCTTGTGGCTTTCTTTATTTGAAAGATGCTTGTATATGTCCCAATGTTATGACTCCAAAATAAGCATACTTTACTAGATGAACATGAAGTAGTACCTCATTAGATGAGAAACAGAACTTAACATTGGACCAGAAACTCTTTGAGATGAAGAAAAGTATTAAAACTTGAGAGAACTTGAAGCATAAAATCATGACAATTAAAAGAGACACAGGAATCAGTGACATGAGAGACACAAATTTTAATGCAAATGCTAGGTATTTTTCACACTGTCCAGAAATTGATTTTCCTTCCACTTCTCTATTTCAATCCATTCCTTTGTCTTCTCCCACCAAACCCCTACTGTTTGAAAATAACATCTGAAATTGCTGTTTACCCTAGACGCTTCTTAATTCAGACTTAAAGAAAAGTTTCCTTTTGTTTCTTAGTCTCCATCACACTGCTGAAAGCATTACTATGCTGTTCCTTATGCAGTCATTTCTGTGTATTTTTTTAATCTAAAATGAATATGGAACATTATTTATGCATAGACTTAGCATGATTGGTTAAAATGGAAACCAAACGAGAAGCAATCAAACAAGCAAACAATCAAAGCTAGGTTTTTCCTTCCCTTCCTCCTGCTGTTGCTATTTATACTTTAGTATGCTTTAGTATCTTAAGCTCCTAATAATTAAAAATCATGGTTCAGTTACCTTTTCCCCTGTGAATAATTTATAAGCAAGTACAGTTTCTTTGCTTCCTAGCTACTAAGTTTTATAAAATGACATGGAGCGTTTTTTAAATCTATTTCTGTACAACGGCTTTTCAATTACCCTTTTTGGTTTCTTTGTGAGAAGAATGAGTCTGGGGAGGTCCTTGAATACTGGAAGGTAGCCAATGTTATTCCAATTTACATGAAGAGCGAGAAGGAAGATCTAGGAAACTACAGACCTGTGAGTTTAACCTCAGCACATGGAAAATAATGGAGAAGATGATACTGAATCCTGTGGAAAGGCTTCTAAATGACAATGCAATCATCAGGCACAGTCAACACGGATTCACAAAGGGAAAATTTAACCAATTGATATCCTTCTACATACGTGCCTCGTGTATAAAGGGAAGGCAGAGGAAGTAGTTTTTCTGGACTTTAGTAAGGCTTTTGACACTGTCCCCCACATCATCTTTCTGGACAAGTTATCCAGCTGTTGCATGAGCAGGTTCATGATGCTGGGTGAAAAACTGCCTGAAGGACAGGCCCAAAGGTTTGTAGTGAAAGGGGCTGCTGACTGGTCACCAGTTGTGCTCCTCAGAGCTCAGTTCTAGGGAAAGTTCTGTTCAAGATTTTTATCAATGATCAATATTCAGGAGCTGAATCCCCCTTTAGCACCTATACTGATGATACCAATCTGGGATGTGCTGTTGACTCTCTTGAGGGAAAATAGGGCTTGCATAGTGATCTAGATAGACAGGAGTGCTGGGCAATGATCAGTGGCATGAAATTTAACAATGGATTTAGCACCTATGATGGAGTAACTCTGGACACAAATATAAACCAGAAGAGTGACTGGAGATCAGTCCTGCAGTGGGGATTTGGGAATGCTGGTTGGCAGCAGGCTCACTGTGAGCCAGCAGTGTGCTTGGGCAACCAAGCAGGCAAACTGCATCCTGGGGGACATCAAACACTGTTGAACCTAATGGTCAGGAGAGGTGATTATCCTGCTGTATTCAGCACTGGTGTGGCCTGAGTCCTGTGTGCAGTGTTGGGCTGCACAGTCCATAAAAGGATGTGAAGGTTCTCAAATGTGTCCAAAGAAGGACAACAAACCTATTGCTTCTGTGAGGGGTGGCTAAGAACTCTGGGTTTGTCTAGTTTGGAGATAAGGAGGCTGAGGGATCACCTCATTTCTCTCCACAGCTTTCTGAGGAGAAGCGGAGAGGGAGGTGTTGACCTCTTTTCCCTGGGATCCAGTGACNCACTGTTGAACCTAATGGTCAGGAGAGGTGATTATCCTGCTGTATTCAGCACTGGTGTGGCCTGAGTCCTGTGTGCAGTGTTGGGCTGCACAGTCCATAAAAGGATGTGAAGGTTCTCAAATGTGTCCAAAGAAGGACAACAAACCTATTGCTTCTGTGAGGGGTGGCTAAGAACTCTGGGTTTGTCTAGTTTGGAGATAAGGAGGCTGAGGGATCACCTCATTTCTCTCCACAGCTTTCTGAGGAGAAGCGGAGAGGGAGGTGTTGACCTCTTTTCCCTGGGATCCAGTGACAGGAGACATAGGAATCGCTCAATGATGCATCAGGGGAGGGTCAGACTTGACATTAGGAGACATTTCTTTACAGAGAGCATGTTCAAACACTGGACCAGGCTTCCTACATTATCAATGACCCATGTCTGTCAGTGTTTAAGAGGCGTTTGGACAATGACCTTATTATGAGGCTTTCACATTTGATCAGCCCTGAAAAGGTCAGGCAATAGGATGGGATGATCACTGTAGGTCCCTTCCCACCAAACCATTCTTCCCTTCTTTTCCTTTCCCAATACAAGGTTATGACTAACCACAACTCAGACATTGCCAATAAAGGCAAAATATCAAATGTCTCTATAAATCACTATTGGGAACAACAAACTGTGAAAAGGAAATTTAAAATTTGACAGTATTTCTTTCTCATTTTCAACAGTTAGAAGATAAAAGCCAATTTTTAGAACTATTCAGTAGTAAGTCTACTACCTTGAAAGCCAACAACCCTTTTCCATAGCCATAGGCCCCACAATGAAGCAGATACTGCCTACTTTTCAAATACCAGATGGTTGGAAAAGGAACTTCTTTCATGCCTGAGAGCCTCTTTATCACTCTGCACCTCTAAAGGAAAAGAACACCATTACAATAAAATACTGTAGCCTTTTATATGCATTGGCACACAAAACCCATTTCTTACCAGAATGCCAACTGAAGAAGAACTGGTATTTACAGCTTATTAAGTCTGGATTTGTATAATGGAAGAGAGAACCTACACATATCATTCTACTTTCTTATGATCTCGACAGGGGTACTCTTTTTCAATAATTTTATACTCGAACCTGTTTCAAATGCCTCCCAAATCCAGCAATCATGTCTCTTTCCAGCCATTCACCTTCTTCCCACACAGAAGTGATAGCATCTAACATGCCCCCATTTTTTCTGTAAACCTAAATTTGGTTTAGATAAACAGCACAGTCTTGGCAAGATGGATTAAAAAAGATGTACACCACACCTACATGGGAACACCAGAATTACTCTTCTACAAAAGTTTAACGCAAAAACTGTCATCCAGCACAAATCAGACACATTTTGCAGTAATGTTCTGACCACAGCGCAACAATGCAGCCAAGGAGTTCAGGAAAGAAGAAAACACCCTGCTAATGGCCTGCCTTGAGATTTAGTAAAGACTGAGAGGAAGCAGGAAGCGGTGTCAACAGAAAGTTTAATCCAGAGCTATACAATAATAAACCTTAATAGAAGAAATAATCAGGCTGATTGACTATCAGATTGAAGGGTTAAAAATCATCTCGAGTCACCCTTGTCTTTCTCAGTGACAAGAGCGCAGCAGAAAATTCAGGCTTGGTGATTATAGATTAATCCTATCTCTATGTTACGTACATTATCCTAGGAAAAATACTTTTCATTAAGCATTGCATTAATAATTCTATGCTTTGCAACATATTTATGGATTGCTCAATTTAAGCAGAACATTTTATAAAACAAGACATTTGTGTTTGCTAAGCAATAATTAATAATCAGTGATATTAGTGAATTGTGTCTAAATGCATTCCCATTAAATTTTACTGTGTATGCACCACGCAGTTACCAATTAACTGAAATTACAATTTTAATCTGAGCAAACAAACATTCAATCTAAAAGAAGTCCTTGTATGATCTACCTTTTCTACAGAATTGACTGAGTATGGCTCTGATAACAAAAAATATTAATCACATATTACAGCTACTATGAGCATGTCTGCTAAAACACAGTTCAGGAAAATTCAGGAAAAAGATTAAAAAACCCTTTCCACTATTTGTCCTTTCTATTTTGCTTTAAAAAGCCTTGCTAGAAGGTATTGTTTCACATTATATATACTAGCTTATGCAAATAAAAATTCCACAAAACATTTTTAAAAATCATTGCTTCATTTACATACTACAAGTTTGTTATAAAAAATATTTGTGAGACAACTGTCCCATAACACTGTTAAATTCCTAACTCCTCAGTGCAGAGAAGCACCTTCCAAAATGCTAATAGTTATCAGCTGATCATTGCACAGAAAGACGATCTTATGGCTATAAATTTAATTGTAACCTTGTCATTTAACAGATGGGGATGAAGAACTTGAGGTTGTGGTCCCCTTGTCTTCAAGTGACACATACATGTGCCGTTCAAGCGGGGATTTTTGTGAATATGAGAGTGGCATGCATGTGTCTGTCTATTAGCATGTGTCTGTCTGGAGAACAGAAAAGTCTGGGCTTGGATGGTCAAAATGCTTTCATAGTAAGAGAAGTCTTATTGATGCACTATGAATATGTAATGCAGCTGATGATCATTAGTTCACAAAACAGGAAAGTGCCAGACACCATTTAAAGAGTACATATGTAATTTCAGCTCCAGCACTGGCCAACGACCCATCTTCAAAAATGTACTTCAGCAACTGTATAATATCTAAGGGTTTAATTTTAAGCACAGATTATTCCAACAGAATGTTAGAAAATGTGTTCAGAACTTGGCATTAGTAAGCAACACATTTTTATTTTCTCTATGTTCAATGTTTAATTGCTTCTAAATTTGGAATTAATATTTATGTAACACTGTGAAAAAACGTAATTATCTCAACAGCATCTCTATTGTACAATATTTTTACCTTATCTTTTGCTTTGTCTTGGAAAGACACAAAGGTGTAAAGAGAGTAAAAATATCCAGGAACTACCAAAGAAAAAGGCATTTTCCAATGAGGAAGGAATTATACCAAATACATAAAGACTCACATTTTACACAGGTAATTTTTACGAGCTGATGCAGTAAAAGAAAGCACTGACATGAGAAAATAATGTTTTAGCGGTATTTTAAGTTCACAAAGCCATCAGCATTTTAAATTAACTGAATTTATGTGCCCTGCATTAGTGAAAGTAAAATAACATCAATCCATACAGAACTGTAAAGAAAGAAAGAGTATGCTTACATTTCTAGATATAAATATATCACAGTATCTTCTGACCATTACTTAAGCTTGTAGGTACTCCATTAAATACTGATAAAATAATTATTAGCTTTTCTTATTTCATATATTTTACTGTTTTGGAAAGATTAATCTATACTGCAGGATTTTTAAACAAGAATTTGACTCAAAACATAATTACTGTATATTTGTTTTATATTCCATCAGATAACTTAATATGTCCATGAAATTTTCAGAATAAAGAAAAAAAAAGAAAATATTCAAGATCCCATACACTACAACACAATACCATGAAGAAAATTATACTGACTACTTAAGACATCAAAAATTCAGGAAGAAATGCGAATTTCTCATTATGACAACAGACTGGAACTTACAAATTTAAATTCAAATTTAATACATCAAAATTCAATTAAAAATACATTAAAAATTCAAATTTAATACATCATTCCCTTTTAAACCCCTCTTACAACATTATGCAATGCACTATGTGATAGCCTCTTTCTTTCCTTTAACGTTCCTAGACTTTCCTTTGCTAGAAAAATTGACAGTGGAGATGAATTATTTGACTGTGTGACTTCCATATGGAAGAAATTGAAATTAAAAAATGTATTCTCAGCTTGCAGATACGCATATGTGCTAAGTGGTAGCATCCAGCATCCTGTAGAAGAGGTTGGCATGGGAACCACCTGTTCATCCAAACTATATTGTATTTTCCATGAGAAAATTTCAGGCTTGCATCTTAACCCTGAACAATAATTATGGCCTTTAAACATTTTCAACCTAGTACACTAAAACAGATGCAGTTATATGGAGGAATTAATAAAGTTATGAAATCATAAATTTGCTAAGCTAATGCAGTTAGTTTGAACTTAAAATATGACAAATAATGTCTTAGGAAAAAGTACTAGCTTGACTGGGGATTGAATCACCTCATGCTTTCAAAGAAAGCATCTAAAGACAAACACCCCCTTGGAACAGGCTACCCATGCAAGTGGTGGAATCACCATTCCTGAAAGAGTTAAAAAAATGTCTAGATGTGGTGCTTAGCAACATGGTTTGGTGACTGACATGGAAGGATTAGGTTAATGGTTGAACTCATGATCATGGAGGTCTTTTCCAACCTTAATGATTCTATGATTCTCCTCCCAAACAGAATAGCTGGGATAATAGCTCTCTGCAATGTACTGAATACTTTTTAGAGGGAAACTAGGTTTTGCTGATTTCTGTTGTTGGCCTGAAAAACTTTCTTATTACTTTACACTATGCTATTGATAGACACTTTTGGAGTGGGGCAGAGAGGAACGTAAAGAAGTTCAACAAAGTCAAATGCAGGATCCTGCACCTGGGGCAGAATAACCCCATGCACAAGTACAGGCTGGGGGCTGACCTGCTGGGAAGCAGCTCTGTGGAGAACCAACCTGGGGGGCTGGTGGACAACAAGCTGTCCATGACCCAGCAGTGTGTCCTAGGGGCAAGCAGGCCAACGGTATCTGGGGTGGGGCATTAGGAAAAACATTGCCAGCAGGTTGCAGAAGATATCTGCTCAACCCTAGTGAGCACCTGGATTGCTGGGTCCAATTCTGGGCTCCCCAGCTCATGAAAGATAAGAAACTACTGGAGAGGAGTACAATGATGATGAGAGGACCAGAGCATCTCTCTTATGAGGAAAGGCTGGGGGAACTGGGCCTGTTTAGCTTGGATTAGAGATGTCTGAGAGGAAACCTTAGCAATGTCAAGAAATGTCTCAAGGGTGGGTGTCAAGACGGTGGTGCCAAGCTCTTTTCAGATGCCCAACGTGATGCTCAGTGATGGTATAAGGGGCAAGGGGCACAAACTGAAACACAGAAAGTTCTACTGGAATATGAGGAAAATCTCCTTTACTTTGAGGGTAACAGAGCACTGGAACAGGGTGCATGGAGAGGTTGTGGAATCTTCTCCTCTGGAAATGTCCAAAACTGACCTGGATACAATGCTGTGGAATTTGCTATAGCTAAACCTGCTTTACCAGCAGGGTTGGGCTGTATGTTCTACAGAAGATCCTTTCAAGCCAGCTATCCTGTGTGATTCTGTGTTACCTCTACTGCATTAATGTCACAATAGCTGCAACTATGCAACCTGCTTTTTAACAGATACTTTTCAAGTGATAATAAAAAGGTGGTCAGAGTGGACATCCTCCTCTGAGGAGGGGCTGGGGGCTCCTGTCTTTTGCGGGTGTGTCCAGTGGACACTTTTGAATAGAAATCTCAGAAATTTCACAACAGTCATCATATTCTTTCTGATTACTAAATAAATGTAACTTTTTAAGCCACTGAATAGTACATATCCATAGTTCTGTAGCTACCACACAGATTCTGACATGTCACCTCCCTATACCATACATAGTAATAAAGTCAAAGCTTCACTGAATCTGCAAAATATTAATGTCTGCACTGTGTTCTAAACTACAGCTACACAGTCACTTATAAGAATAAGTTATTTCTTTTCCTGCTTATAAAGCAGACAAGAGAAAATTTTCCTCAGGCCCAAGAATAAGATGACATAGAATCAACAGATATATGATGTTTGCTTGTTAAATTGCAGAAACATTTATAGAAATTTGGAAAAGTTTTTAGGACATGTAAGGTGATAAAAGAGCATTTAGGATTTTAGTCAAATTATTGCTTCCAGTAGAAACTACTATTCTGTTTGAGTGAATTTTTTGATGGGATGGAACAGCACTGCTGTTGTGTTTTATATCTCAATATAGGGACACTTAGTCTAGGACCTCTTGTCTGTCACTATGGCAAAACTGAGAAAAATTACTTTCACAGAAACACACTAAGCTAAAATCTCTCCTATGAAATGGGGAGTTCTCAACAGTTTTTTTCTTTCAGTTTCAAAACTTAAAAGCAAATTCAAAACTTCTATCACATGGTTGTACAACTAAAAATTAAATTCACATATAATAATTCCACAAAGTAAGGAATCATATGCATATGTATCTATCACAACACTGAAGAGAAGCAGCAGAGCTGAGTATGGTTTGAATGGAGTTGCTTTGAGTCAACCCACCAAAAGAAATTTTCTTTTTCTTCATGTGGAAATATACACATATAGACCCCATCTATGGGACACATGTATGTATGCATGTACGTATGTATATATGTCCCTAGGAGAAAAAACATCCATATATAAAAAAGTATATCTATTCTTAACAAACACTATAGTCAAATATTTTACCTGCGTGCTATTGTATATTGGGATTTTTTTTCAACTATTTATATTGGATATATTCGATAAACTTGCCCCCATATTAACTTTGGAACTCATGTTCTTTTCCAGCAATAAAGCCTAAAGTTCCACAGCACAGTTCTTGAAAAACAGTTATAGTTTTTTTTCATCATGGAACCTTACTGGCTACACCCAACTTAGGATTTAATGCACAATATAGAATCTTACTNTATAGAATTTTACTGTAGACTTCAGTGGGGCTAGGTTCGCACCCTTCTTTTTCAATATCCCTGGATACCTAACAGAAATAAAGACGTCTTATTAAAAAAAAAAATCCTGCCACTTTCTGAAATCTGACCAGAATCTACCTGGAAAATAATGCAAAAATTAGTACCTTTTTAGTACAACAAAGAGTGATTGCTACATTTTCAATCACAAACATTTACTTTTTTTTTTTTAACATTAATTACATTAATTACCCCTTGTGGAACTATTCCGATCAGTCCAAATTATTTACACATATTATCAAAGTAATGAACTTTATATGAATGTATTAAACCATTGCATTAATCAGTACAGCCACATTACCCGGCATAATTTAAAAACTCCAGGCACAATTGAAAGAATGCCACACCATCTGTCATCGCTGTAATTCTCACAGTTAAATAGTCTTAGGTTTTACAAATTCTGGACACATTTTGATGACTAAAGGATTCTAGTTTTATTGAAAAGGCAAAGAAACAAACTGCTTTTTCCATCATTAACATATTTTACTGTCATTGAGATCTTCTACAAAGTCATATTTCTTTTCAATTCTTGCTTCCAATAAACTTTAGGCACTCTTAGTATCTCTAGTAAATAATTGGCTTTGAGCCCTGATAGTTAAGCAAGACAGCTTAAAAGTCTTTGCCTTACACATCAAAGGGTCAAATACTACAGGACAAATAAAATCCCCTCAAATGAACTTAACATTAATATTTTGAGAGTATTTTATTGCTTACTTTTTGTACTTGTCAGGAGAGTTCTGTGGTTCACATCTTGAGAAACACTGGAGGTAGTGATACTCNAAAAGAAATTTTCTTTTTCTTCATGTGGAAATATACACATATAGACCCCATCTATGGGACACATGTATGTATGCATGTACGTATGTATATATGTCCCTAGGAGAAAAAACATCCATATATAAAAAAGTATATCTATTCTTAACAAACACTATAGTCAAATATTTTACCTGCGTGCTATTGTATATTGGGATTTTTTTTCAACTATTTATATTGGATATATTCGATAAACTTGCCCCCATATTAACTTTGGAACTCATGTTCTTTTCCAGCAATAAAGCCTAAAGTTCCACAGCACAGTTCTTGAAAAACAGTTATAGTTTTTTTTCATCATGGAACCTTACTGGCTACACCCAACTTAGGATTTAATGCACAATATAGAATCTTACTGTAGACTTCAGTGGGGCTAGGTTCGCACCCTTCTTTTTCAATATCCCTGGATACCTAACAGAAATAAAGACGTCTTATTAAAAAAAAAAATCCTGCCACTTTCTGAAATCTGACCAGAATCTACCTGGAAAATAATGCAAAAATTAGTACCTTTTTAGTACAACAAAGAGTGATTGCTACATTTTCAATCACAAACATTTACTTTTTTTTTTTTAACATTAATTACATTAATTACCCCTTGTGGAACTATTCCGATCAGTCCAAATTATTTACACATATTATCAAAGTAATGAACTTTATATGAATGTATTAAACCATTGCATTAATCAGTACAGCCACATTACCCGGCATAATTTAAAAACTCCAGGCACAATTGAAAGAATGCCACACCATCTGTCATCGCTGTAATTCTCACAGTTAAATAGTCTTAGGTTTTACAAATTCTGGACACATTTTGATGACTAAAGGATTCTAGTTTTATTGAAAAGGCAAAGAAACAAACTGCTTTTTCCATCATTAACATATTTTACTGTCATTGAGATCTTCTACAAAGTCATATTTCTTTTCAATTCTTGCTTCCAATAAACTTTAGGCACTCTTAGTATCTCTAGTAAATAATTGGCTTTGAGCCCTGATAGTTAAGCAAGACAGCTTAAAAGTCTTTGCCTTACACATCAAAGGGTCAAATACTACAGGACAAATAAAATCCCCTCAAATGAACTTAACATTAATATTTTGAGAGTATTTTATTGCTTACTTTTTGTACTTGTCAGGAGAGTTCTGTGGTTCACATCTTGAGAAACACTGGAGGTAGTGATACTCAGGTGGACTGAGTCTGCTCTGGCTTCATGACCAGCATGAGTAGCAGGTCACTGTGCCACAACGTGCAGATGCAAAGCCCGCACAATTCAACTCTGGGAATTGTCACTTAAAAAAAAAAAAAAAAATTGCAGTATGTACTATTAAAGCATCATCTGCCATCCACACCAAAAAAATGCGTGTTGCTTGCATGTCCCAGAAGATCCTCTTAACACACCTTCTCTTGACTACAAAAATTCAACACAAGCTACACTGCTTAACTGATCCACAGCTGGTCTGGAAAGACCTCTGAAATTATGTCCTTCCACACAATTTATCAAATAACAAGACTACTCTGCTGACACTGGTGCCACAGGTACTATAACTCAGTGTTTCCATTTGTTTATTCTGCCGGTTTTTTTTGCTATGAGGTACTTTTTTGTGCATATGTCAATACTTTCAATCC
>VWZQ01012259.1:58676-70784 GCA_013397015.1 Myiagra hebetior
CCAAGAGTAGGTTTGCTGGTTCGGGTTCTTTTGTTTGCTTTTCGGTTCTGCTTCTTACCCATGGGCAACTACCCTGTCTTTAGAAGCAGCAAGTACAAATGTGCAGGTTTCAGAAAGCTGATGCAGTCACCAATAAGGAAATCATTTGATGCAAAGAGCAGAATATGAAAGACAAACCAACTTGCAGATTATGCCACAAAGCAAACTGAATTTAAAAGGAAATCAAAAAGTTGAATTGGAGACTAAAAACTGCTACACTTTTTTGCTCTACCCTAATTTACATGAAAGAATATACACCAAGAAATAATGAAACTGAAATAATGAAATCTGAAGAGAGGAACACAAACTACGTATCAAACCTGCTGTGGTCAGACTTTCATTTCATGACAACAACAAAACTAGCCACAGCAACAGCTTCTGTAAATGTTTTTCAGTGTTAAAACGTAAGAAAAACAAAATAATTTCCTTCATTTTGTATGAAACACCCTCCCTCCCTTCCCTCTCCACTTCCCCCAAAAAATTAAAACAGATTTTACACCAACAGTAAGGTATAACTACAATTCTAATTACAAAAACAAAACAAAAAAAAAGTCACAAAAATTGTTAGTGGACTGATCTGAGAAACTGGTCTCTTTCATATTGCTTTTAGTCAAGTAGAAGTTTTAGTGATCAACAGGCAGTAGAGTGCATAGTTATGCTGAGAATATCACTCCGTATAATGTATGAGATTCTCGTCAAAGACACTGCACGCAGCAAATTCAGAGTGTCTGACAAGGATTAGATCACGGAGTCCACAGGGCTAAAGAGGCAAATATATACAGTGGGTCAGGATTAATCTTAAGTCCTAACTTTTTCCCAGATGTTGACCAGCCTTTGAAAATAAATAAATTAATAAACATTTATTTCAGACCCTCAGCTTGCCTTGAAGTTGTAGCAGCAGCCAGCTTTTTGACTTTCAGTGCGCTAGTAATTTTAGCCTCACCCTTGGAGGATGGCAACAGGCTGGAGCATAACACGTTGCACAAGCAGGAAATAAATAATTTTAAAATTATTTTTTAAGCATCACAATCAAATTATTGGGTTGCCATCTTCCTTCAAAGCGCCATTTCCTGCCAGAGATTGACAGCCACAATGGATTCCCTGGTGTCCTAATTATACCCATGTTGAAATCTCCTCCTTCAGTTTCATTTGTATCCATCCACTAGTTCTTACAGTTGTTTCACCTGGCTCTGGTAGGTGTGACAAAGGCTTCCTAAATTCATGGGGCCAAGTGGCAACAACACAGCAGGAGGCCTATCTTGTTCCCTACTAATGGCAGCCACAGCTTTACCTTTGTTTACCATGTGATAATGAGGGAATTCATTATTTATAACAATGAGATAGTCTATAGTGCCTGACTTTTAGTGACTTGAAAACAGTGATTTCTATGATCAGTCAGAACTACTTGACGCAGCTCAGTTTTGAATATAAAATATCGAGTACTGAAGCAACTACCACAGTTAGAAATCTTTTCTTAAAAAGCAAACTGAGGACAAAGCAACAAAGGAACTTTGAGAAAAATCATAAAATGATCACAGAATGCCACCCCCCGCAATAATTGATTAAATTCTAATATACAACAAAAATTATACCTCCATCTCCTCAGCAGGGACACGAATGGGGATGACTGCTGGTTTACAGTGGAATGATGATACAGCATATGTTGGGACTACATGTGCATTGATGGAACTCATGACAAATTAATGAGAACATCTCATAACTATTCATTTTTTAGACCCTCTTTAACAACAAATCATCTCTATTTCATTCATTTTTTACATTAAAAAAAAGGGTGACCAGGAGTGTGAATTAAATACTAAGCCTTCATGGCTACAGCAAAAACAAAATTAAATCAAGCCCCAGAAAAGAAGGCTTCAGTTTTAAATGTGGTAGTTACACAGGTCTGGATCGTGGTTGATATACTCTAGATTCAGAGACCAAAGGACAAAAGAGGAATGGAGCACCTTCATTATGGCTCCACGCTCTTCTCAGTGCTTCTAAGTAACAGGGTAACAGGCAATGGAAGAATCGGATGCTCAGGAAGTTCCACCTGAAGAGGCTGAACTTTACTGAGGAAGAGCTTCTTTACTATGTGGGTGGCACAGGACTGTCCCTTACTAAAGATATTCAAGAACCATCTGAATGCAGTTCTGCACAACGAAAAGCTTTTTTTTTTTTTTTTAAATGTCTACCTAAGAACTCCAGGCTTATGACATACAAATAATTTATCTGCATTAATGCAAACCAGTGAATTAGCCCTGACCATGATCAGAGAACAGCTGTAAGCTCCTGGTAGTGTTGGGATATGTTCCAGCATCTGTCAGTTACTAGAGACTAAGTAGACATGAGGACTGCATCACAGAAAGCACAAGGCAATTGTTCATTATTATATAAATTTATTATATAAAATGTATTGGAATGATCCAGAAAATCGAAATTAAAATGGCTAGGAAAGAGTGACTCAATTAAATATTGGAAATACTTTGGACTGCATATGATATTGCTGGCCTGTTCAAAGCTACAGATGGAAGTAAGCTTGGTCCTCTGCTTCTTTTCTTGTGTAGACAATGCATTTCTCAAGAAAATGCATCCCGGTGTTCACAAACACTAATCACTTAATCACATTTGATACCCCACTGTTGTCTCTCCTCTTTCTACTCTTTCTTCCATAAAGAGCTTTGAAACTCTGACAGTTTTCAGAAACAAAACAAAACCAAATAACTATGTATACTAGAATGACTAAATTGCTCAAAGACTTCAAAATGTTATACCAATACAGGTTTACATTCTCACCACACTCCAGAGGGCTTAGATAACCATGTAAAAGCTAGCATCTAGAGACCTCTGCTGCTTTGCATTTTGGTTTGGCTTTTTTCCAGACAAAGTTATTCATTTTGGGTGAAGAAATGTAGATAACTCTAAAAGACCATGATGTATGTGAAAGAAGACAGAAAATGAAATTATTTTAAACCTGCAGTTTATTTGTGTTATCAACTGAGAGACAATGTGCTGCAAGCTAATGTAATAGCTTAAAGAGCAGCTACTGTGTAATCACTTGGGTAAACACTGGACTCCCAAGGAACTGTGCATCACAGCCTAGAGTAAGTAAAAGCAAACCAAATAAACAAACAAGAAAAACTCCAAAACCAATCCAAAAATCACTGCAAACACCATGTCCTCCCTGAAAGGATGGAGTGAGTGGCTTGTCATACTTGGACCACAATGTATCGTCAATTTTGCATTCAGGTTCCCATCAGAGAGTGGAGACCCTATCTTCCAAAGCATTCCCACTGACAGCTTAACATAAAGAATCATGAGTGGACATTGATGAAACATACATAATGTTTGTTGTGTTTTTTTATTTTGGGATGACAGCAATTGACTATTATGACATGGAAAATAACATATTTTCAGATAATAAACCATATCGAAGGGTCGAAAGGTTGTTTTCCTGAATTTTTAGAGAAATGTCATCATAATTTATAAACTACTATGTAATCTTTCCTAAAGAAACATTTTGAGTACAGAAAATTGCTGAATTTCATGCTACAAGTCAATACAAAATTCAAAAACTTATAAGCAAAGAAGGGGTAAATAATGAGAGATGATGACAGAGAGGAGGAATTCAGTTATGGAATGGATGACACCTCTAGCTTTCTAAAAGGCACAGCTATTCCTATAAATTTTTATGAAGTGTAAAGTGCTCAGAAAAATTCCATTCAACTTTCAAAAAGGCAGACTTGAGTCTTCAACTAATTTCACACAGATCAGCTAGAATTCCAGTTAATTTGACATAGGAAGCTCTTAGGTTCCTCAGCACCACCACTGGAATATCACTGTTTTTTTTGATCAGAAGTTGACTGGTCTGTTTAACACAAACTTCTGAAGCTTGTTTAATCCGAGCCCAAGCTCTCAACTGAAGAAGAAACAGTAATCTCTCTGAAAAGAACATTAGTGTGCAAGCTGCCCGACTGCACCAGCTGTCCACTGAGAAAACTGAGGAAGAAGTGCTCTGAAGATAGAAAGAGCTAAATAACGCAACAACTCATGCTAGGTGTGATAGCAGCAATCTGGTGGCAATTTGTTGCTGTATAATGAATGCTCAGAATATACTGCAGGCAATGAATCAGACACTGAATTTATCTGTTGTTGTTCTAGAAAACTAAATTAAAAACTCATATTTTAATTTAAAAAATTGTAAAAGAAACATTAAAAATGACATTCATAAGTCTACAATTTCCTCTTGAAATAATTGGATCTGTTGATTATCCTAAGTCTCAAAACTTGTTTTGCTTTGCGATATAAAAAACCCAAAACTCACAAAAAGTAATGCTTAATTATTTTACTTACAAGTCAAGCACCTAAGTGATATACTTATGAAAAGTATTTTAACAGAGTGGGGTCCATAGAGATCCGTAACTTCTTCCAAAAAATGTGATAGCTTAGCAGTATTTTTGATTTGTGTTTAGATTTTAAACCACCACTTGCATATTTTTATTGTCCTGATGCCAGAAATTGTCTTAATATGCCAAATATCCTTTATTTATCACAAGAAAGTAATGGAAAAACCCTTAAATGTTAAAAAAAAAAAAAAAAAAAAATCAGGGGCCCACCTCGTAAGTCTCTGGTGCCTTGAAGTTACGTTCAGCAAAGTATTTCCAATGCCATAAGACTATGAACATTACTCTCAAAAGGTTATTTCTTTTTTCTTTGTCGTTCTAACAACCCGTTTAAATGACAGAACATGCAAACAACAGGTTTTGACATTTGACAACTATTTTTCTCCTGAAGATTACCTTTAATTATTCAAGGAAACACTAAAAATCCTCTAAAACTGGGCTTGATAATATGCAGTTCTCTCCAAAGTGAGATCGATCTGACTTATCTAATCAATGGCATTACTTTCCTGATTGTGGAACTCACAGCAATGGGACTTATAGTAAACACTATGTATTCTCATGACATCAAAACATGCAAAAAACCCCATGTAAGTAGAGAAGAATGGCATCTGGTCTCTGTCACTGTTAAGCCACAAATGTAGCAACATTATTTTGACAGGAATGATTTTGTTATTTTATCACACTGAAGACCAGAATTTAGCCCAATTTTCCAGGGATGAACACTTGTCATTAAATCATTCCACATGAATGTACTGCTATTCACTTTAATTTGTCCCTCAAAATATGAAATCTATTTGGCAAGGTTAAACACCTCACCCATAAACATAGCCCTGAGTGTAAGGCAAGACAGGTTCCCCAGACAGTGTCAACTGCAGCATTCAATGTGCCTATTTCAAAAGAATCCATTTAAATATACACAGAATTCAGTTCTGTCCTTTATAACCTGGCAGTGCTAAACCCAGCTCAATTTCTTCTTTAAAAAGCAAGAAGTCATTTGTTTAACATATTGTTTAACATATCAATTACCAATCTGCAAAGCAAGCCTTAGCAGATTAATAAGCCTGTACTAAACCAAGAGCACATAATGTCAAAACTATAAAAATAAAACACTTAATGCTACTAAACTATTTACACAATGGATATATGCATTATAAATCTGATTATAATTTTGAGGACAAATATAAGATGAAACTTGATGGAGAAATGGTGCATGAAATTTAATCTACAAAATAAAATTGTTACTTGAACCACATTTAGATGGCTAATAAAAGTTGGATACTTTGAATACTACTTGTAGCTTTAAAAGTGATCTGAAATACCATAGGTTTGACATTTCCAAAGAAACTAACTCTGCATCATATGAATTCGACTGGCCTGGTTCTCAGGCCAATTTTTCTCATTGACAACTTCAGACAAATAGAAAAAAATCCTACAATCACAATCCTTATTGGAAGGAACCCATCAGGATTATCAAGTCCAGCTCTTAGCCCTGCCCAGGATGTCCCCAAGAGTCACAGCATGTGCCTGAGAGCTTTGTCCAAACACTTCTTGAGCTCTGTCAGCCTTGGTGCTGTGACCATTTCCCTGAGGAGTCTGTTCCAGTGCCCAACCCCCCTCTAAGTGAAGAACCTTTTCCTGATATCCAACTTAAACCTTCCCTGACACAACTTCAGGCCATTCCCTTGGGTCCTGTCACTGCTCACCACAGAGAAGAGATCAGGGCCTGCCCCTCCTCTTCCCCTCACAGGGAGGTTGTACCTGCAATGAGGTTTCCCCGCAGTTTCCTCCAGGCTGAACAGAGTGACCTCAGCCACTCCTCACACAGCTTCTCCTCTGGGCCCTTCTCCCTTATTTTCTTTCACCAGTCCTTTAGTGATTAGAATCATGTAACACATGTCCCAGGCACAGGGACAAAACTACAATTTTCCTTACGCTGGCTCATCATCCAGTGTTTCTGAACAAATTCATGCATCTGTATATTTCAAGCACACTATACAGTTATGTATACTGAACTACCTTTCTTGCTGAACTTCATGCAAGCTATTTTCTCACTGATTCTCAAATTTCCTGAGCAGCATCTTGTCTGGTAAGCTAATACTCTTGGTGGCCCTCCTCTGGACACGCTTTAAGAGGTCCGTGTCCTTCTTGTGCTAGGACCCCAGAGTGGGGAGAGCAGAGGGGAAGAATCCCCTCCATTACCCTACTGGCCATGCTGCTTTGGTGGCAGCCCCGGATACACAGTGGAAGGGACTTTCCTACCCCTGCCCTCATCTCCCAGTCCATAAACTTGAGGCATGTGGGAAAATAATGTGTTTTGTCATTGAAAATTCAGGCAAAATATTCATGTTCAATTTTTTCTCAAATATTAAAGCCGACACTGGACTATCCTAGTTCTTTCACAGTTTGAGTCTGGATCCTCAGAATTGAGTTCACATAGACTTTTTCTTGCTTGGCTATTGTCAGCTTTCACAGAGGAAGGGTTTTTTTTGCTCATACCAGATAAGAACACGAGGTATTTTTCAGGTAGTGAAAAATGCTTTTCTGTTCCTTATGACAAGATATCTCCAAGGACTAATATTACTTTTTCCAGACACAACATGCTCAAAAAGGTTATGGGAAAATATAAAAGGTCACAAAGTAGAAATCATCAACACAAATTAAAAGTTTGAGACTGATGAGGGAATTTTAATTCACCACAAAACTAAGCATAAGAAGAGGGTGCTCCAAACGGATAAAATAGGATTAGAGGGATGGAACATCTCTCCTGTGAGGAAAAGCTAAGAGAATTGGGATTGTTCAGCCTGGAAAACAGAAGGCTTCAGGGTGACCGAATTGCAGCCTTTTAGTTCCTGAAGGGAGTCTACAAGAGAGTTGGAGAGGGACCTTCTACAAGAGCGCGTAGTGACAGAAAAAGGGGAAATGGCTTCAAACTGAAAGACTGTAGGTTTAGATTAGATATCATGATGAAATTCTTCACTGTGAGGGTGGCGAAGAACTGGAACAAGTTGCCCAAAGTGGTGGGTTCGCCAAGCCTGTGAGTGTTCCAGGCCAGGCTGGATGGAGCCCTGAAGAACCTTCCCTAGTGAAGGAAGCCCCTGAACATGGCACAGAAATTGGAACTATATGATCTTTATGGTCCCTTCCAACCAAGTCCGTCCTATGATTCTGTGATTAATGTGCTAACTATTACAAAATTACTACTTCTAATTTTCAAAAACTAAAGAAAAATTAATATTGTTCTGAAATGAAAATGAAGTAAAATCTTTTCCAGTTGTCAATGCCTTCTGACTCCTTGTGGGTAGACATGTGTAATCATATTAGATTTGTCACCAAAAGTTACAGGTGGTATGAGAGAACTGATCTGCATTACAAGATTAAGAGTGATTCTGAAATGGGACTTTTCAAGACAGGGAGATGAAAAATTTTTCAATATTCCTTCTAGAATACTGCTCCTGCCATACCTAATATTTATTCTAAAGACCCACTTTTACTACTCACAGGAATGACAAAATATCACCTGAAACCAAAAATTACCAGAACTAAATTTGATTTTCCTGCATTATCAGCAGCAGCTAGCAGGGTCTTGTTAGCACATAATTTATTGTATTAAGTTATGTGTTACTTTGGGGATTTTGCTGGCACTTAAGCTGTAAATGTGTAAATTATTTATTCCAACACTTTGTTTCTAGTAACTGGAAAAAAGTTATTATAAGGTGTATTTGTAAATTCTGTGAAATTCTCATACAGTGAGAGGCGGAGATATTTCACAGGATGCGTGGGAAGCTACCAGGTGAAGAAAATGAAAAACATTTTTGTGAAGATTTATTTATAGCCAAATTGCTTTTTAAATGAGAAAAGTACAAAAGTATAATGCTTACAAGCTCACATAAAAATGAACTGTTTCTTGACAGAATATATGCTACTGACAGCTCATTTTACTACTACAAAGCTGTAACAGAGAAGGTATATATGCTATTATGAGACAAATGGAAAGCTGGCAGCTGCTTTGAGCAGCCTCATTAGCTAATATATTAATATACTAGATTATTCTTTTTATAAAGGCCTTGCATAAAATCTCCAAACCAATCCAAAACTCGACCAGAACCCGAATCCTCCAAAAAACCAAAACCAAAACCAAACAAAAAACCATCCCAAAAGCTACCAAAAAAACCCAACTAAACAACTATGCAAAACAGATCAAACTCCAAATCTATTTTATTTGTTACCTATCTGAACATTACTTCTTCTTCACACTGAGTAAAACCACAGTTTACTTCAAAGACATTCCAAGAGATTATTGACAAGTGTAGACTAATATCTCTAGATGCTACCTGTTCCAAGTGTCAGTGAAGTTCCAGGTTCACTGTCACTGCCTAGTAATTTTAATTTCTTTGACTTTGCTTGCTCTACTGTAGAATTTTTCTCTTAACTATACAGGAAGCTTCTTGGCCCCATGACTATGGTGCTGCCATGCTGCTAGCAGCATCTGGCATTGTTTTCTACTACAGGGACAAAGAAATAAATTGCATTGAGGAGCTCATGTTCTTCCTCTCTGCTTGGAATGCTGCTCCTGGAATGCTCTTCTAGCAGTACACTAGGCATTGCAGTTTGGCAGACCTCCTTTCTGCTGCAAGGGAGCCAAAAACAATGGCATGCAAGGATGCAACGATGTCTGGGAAGAGGATGTGTATATGCCAGCCTCATGGGCAACTTTACAGTGAGTGTATTGGGCAGCAGCGCAATCAGACCATCAGAAGAACCAGGAGATGTGCCAGAAAGCCAGATGAGAATCCAGGTGTCACTGCTGGGAAAAAAAAACCCCACCAAAATACCACCACCAACATATTTCCCACATTTCTGAGCTTTGTCTCTGGATGACAGAGTTGCCAATTTATCACTTTAGCTGTCAAACTGATTTGAAATGTCAGATCATTCACAACAGATTGATAAAGCTTAGTACTCTGATAAACACTAATAAAACATGGCAGGGGGCTGCAAGTTAAACTGAGAAAAGAGACAACATTGATCTACATTATGCAAATCAGATTTTTGTCATTCTCGGTCTGAATACATTAGTATCAACTAGAATGTTTATAAAGCATATAAACCTCTTCATTCACAGCAACTTTTAAAAGTCAGTACTTTGATGAGAGTATTTCTCAAACGATATCTGAAATGGGTTATTTTACTCTACACTGCAATGTATACTGCAAACACAATAGGACTGATGGAACATTCTTTGAAATCTCACTGACTTCCCAAACACTCTGATTATGTCTGAAAACATATTTCAAAATACACAAATAAATGCTCACCTTAAATTTTCAACAGTAGTGTTGCAGTGTCAAAAAACCCTTCAAAGATATGAACTGCCCAAATTACACTTCTGTCAGAAATATTTTACTTTTTCCACATCAAAATTAGCACTCTCTTTCAACATGGAACCTGCCTTGAATAAATTAACGATAAGGTTTTTTTTTGTTCTAAATCCACTTCAAATATCAACAAAACTCAGTGAAGACTGCCTTCTTTTATGCTATATTATCAAGCCTCCTCTTGAGCTAATGGTAGTGATACTTGGATAACCATTGCAATAAATAGATTTTCTCCCTAAAAAAAATTCTATTATTCCATTTATATATTTTCAAATAAGATTCCATTCATAATGGTAAAAGGCTCAGTTTTTTCTGTCCTCACTTCAATACATTAAATGTAACCTTTTCCTTTATAAACTACCTCTGTAATGTCAAACTGAGACAGCAATATAAGCTTAAAACAAAAAAACCCAGTAAATATGTGCATGTTACATGCATACACATATGTGGATTACTGTGAGGGTCCTTTCATGTGAGATAAGAAGATATTTTCTGTCAAAGATGATGGCAGTTCAATGTTTGAGTCATTAGTATAATTACAACATACCTCTTTGTGCTTTAGAGCTGCACAGTGCCAAAAACTACCAGAGATATTCAGGATTTTCAATGAAAATTTGGTAGCAAAGTCATAATTTTTTAAGTGAGTAAATAAAATTACTAGAAATTTTACATCTGCTTCTAGCAGTCTCTGTACTGGGACTGAACTTTGTTGACATGAATCCACTTCGATTGGAGGGCAGAGGATTAGCAGCTGATCTAAAACAAGTCCTTAGGTAATGATCCAAGACTTTCTGATCCAGGTGGGTCAACCTGCAGTTTCATGTACAACTGCAGTAGGTTAGTTAATTTCCTCAGAAGACCAGGAGTTCATACCTACAGATTAAGCTCTAGAAGTCTGTGGTGATTCAAAAAGCATTATCACCCTTACAGCCAACANTAAGTGTTCCCATTTCTAATTGAATTCAGATCTGTAAAACTAATTATCTTAGCACTACACTATATCATTATGGCCTTTCTTGGCAGTGCTGTGTCTGCATCACAAATTTTTATGATTTTTCCCTTCTCTTAATGCAGTGTTTTTCACTTTGAAAGTTACGTTCATTTAGGTGTTACTTTAGGTCCATTTTGGTGTGTTCATTTTGATGTCTAACACTATATTGACCTGTTTCCTCAGAAAAAAACCTTTCCCATTTCTTTAAAAAAGGATGAAAAAAACAATGTCTGACCCTAATGATATCTTTAAATGTAGTTGCATTTAAATTGTCCCAATTAAGCTTCAAAATTTGCACCAGCAAAGCTAAGTGGATTGAGGAACAAAGGGTTTCCCAGTTCAATTATTGCAAGATTAGGTAAAGGCATAATCTGCATGCTGATTAGCTTATAGCAATAACACACTCGAACTCCAGAAAAATTAAGCAGAATCACAAGTTGCTTTTACACAGCAAAAGGCATTCCTATCTTTTGCTCATACTGGTACATTTGTCTTATGGTCAATTGAACATGGTTGTGTTATGTCAGGTTATATGGTCAGGTTGAACATGGAACTTCTAACTACTGCAATGAAATCAATCAGTTTTCTCTCTCACTTTAAATTCTCATTTGGATTCTAGATGGTTTGCTGTATAGGATTCTGAAGGATCTGAATTTTCTTCCAGAAGATGCTACCTGCATTTTGAGGGCTGCAGCTTTCAAGACATCTGCTTTTTTTTTTTTTTTTCCCCACCAAAAAGTCTACGCCATTCCTCCTGCTAGATTAATTAATGTTGATTAAGGATCAATAAAAAAACTGTTTTCCTTGTTAACTGCATCATAAAAATACTTTCATCAACAAAAAGAAGGCAAAGAAACATAAGGGATCTCTGTTACAAAAAACTTTTACACACAAAATCTATGCTAGATAAATACCTGTTAAATTATTTTTTATTACAAAGTTATCCAGAGAAAACAGAATGTTAAAATAATTATGGTATCAGCACAAAAGGCTACATTTCTTCCATACTGCCCCCAACATGTTTCAAGCACAGAACTAATCCAGATAGTTTTGTTTAATCTCCAANATTATCACCATTACAGCCAACAAAATACATCTTGAGCACAGCTATTCACAACTACAAATGTCAAAACCTACAGATAAGTGGTACCAAAGTGGTACAAGTGGTACCAAAACCTGGTCATTTTCCAGACATTAATCACATTAATAAACTTCTATGTGTAATACACTCACCAATAATTCTGCTACCAATAAGCAAATATTTTCTGGGAAAAAAGTCTTAACTTTATAGTATATATATATA
>VWZQ01012259.1:71044-96439 GCA_013397015.1 Myiagra hebetior
ATTCTGAAGGATCTGAATTTTCTTCCAGAAGATGCTACCTGCATTTTGGGGGCTGCAGCTTTCAAGACATCTGCTTTTTTTTTTTTTTTTCCCCACCACAAAGTCTACGCCATTCCTCCTGCTAGATTAATTAATGCTGATTAAGGATCAATAAAAAAACTGTTTTCCTTGTTAACTGCATCATAAAAATACTTTCATCAACAAAAAGAAGGCAAAGAAACATAAGGGATCTCTGTTACAAAAAACTTTTACACACAAAATCTATGCTAGATAAATACCTGTTAAATTATTTTTTATTACAAAGTTATCCAGAGAAAACAGAATGTTAAAATAATTATGGTATCAGCACAAAAGGCTACATTTCTTCCATACTGCCCCCAACATGTTTCAAGCACAGAACTAATCCAGATAGTTTTGTTTAATCTCCAAAATGGGGAGACTGAGGGTTTTAGCTCTAAAGAGACAGTCATCAAATTCTGGTCCACAGGAACAAGCAGAATAATATGTTAAAATTATTCACTGTAAGAAAGGTGGAAGACTCACTGAAACAAAACAGGTATTTTCACACATGCAGGAAGCACATTAATGGAAAAATAATAAAATCATAAAGGATCCTGCTAAGTTCAGTGTATTCTGCTTTGTTAGTCACACAGAACAAAACTATGCAAGGAAGGCCGTAGGTCTGATTTTAATTTGCCTTCAATTTATTTGGTTAAAGACATTTATGGGAAGGCTTGAATCTAAGTAAATTTTGTATAAACACAGAGGGCCTGATTTTCACTAACCTTTCCTTACACTGAATAAAGAAGACTTTTCCTAAATTAGCATAGCTGCTCATGCAGCTGCACATGCAAACAGACCTGTTACAAACACACTGAAGTGGATATAAATCTTAGTTCTGAGGCCAGACCAACCTTTCCCATAGGACTTTACATTTAGTTATTTCTTCTGCTACTTAATATTCCTAGAAGAATGGAAACAAGCTGCTGCAACAGATATGTTGACTGCCACTCAACAAAAATGATCGTATATGTAATTGTACAAACAAAAGCTGATGATGGCACTAATTAACAATTGTCATTAGACAACTAAATGACTAGGAATATATAACACTAATGCATTATATTCTTGATGGTGTGCCTGACAATACACACATCACATTTAACAGATGGCAAAAAAGTAGAAACACTATCTTTCAAAAAAATATTATTTTTTCACAATCTATCAACACAAGGATTTCTTAGGACCAAACCAAGATAGAAGCATGGATTTCATTCAACAGAAAGATACTGAGATATTCTGTATTCAAATGTCACAATGTTTTGAAGGCTTCCTAAAAGTGTATCACACTTGCAATTCAAGCTTAACTGGGTAAAATGCATAATGATGCTCCTATCAGTCATTATCCACAAGATTCAGTTGATGCCACCTATGCACTCGGAATTCTTGTGAAAAATACTGAAATAATAAATAAAAAAAATTCATTCTTTCTCTCAAATTTTAATGTGAAAGGAAAGGGAGTTCAGTCCAATGTCAAGTATTTCCTACAAACACCATTGTAATTTACAGGGCAGGGATATATTCTGGAAATAAGTTCCTTATGATTGAAGGAAACAAACTTCCTTGTTATAACTAAATATTTAAATAAATATGTAATTGAAAATAAGCAAGATTAAATGACAGTTTCAGGAAAAATATAAGGGGGTCTCAAACCCCTTATGTTATGGCTACATGAGTAGCCCTTTTTTATTATATTACTTTTTCTCTTTTTTTTGTTTTGTTTCGGTTTTGTTTTTGTTTTTGAAACAGATTCATGGAATTTTACAATTAAAAAATTGTATCAAATCCCCACATTTGAAAAGCAGCCTAAATCTTAAAATTAATTATAATTTCACTTGTCTCTTCCAGGAAATAAAGGAAATTAAAACCAACAGAACATAACTGAAACCTGAAAAATACCTAAATTAAATCTACAAGCATGAACTTTTCACCACTTGCTCAGACTAATATGAGAATGATTCACTTCCAATAATTAGTATACTCCTGATTGACTTATGAACATTCAATAAAAGCTTAAAATACCCTAAACATGTAATCAGATCAGGCCCTAACCACTGACTCAGATGCCAAGGCTTCTAAAGTGGTAGAGGTATCTAGTGTAAATAAAAACCTGGCAGCATTTGACACCTGTATTATCAAAATATAGGCTGACAAGGGACAAGGTGAATTTTTAAAGTGCAAGTAAGCCACTGAAAAATAATGTTACACAACAATGAAAATATCAAAGACTAAACTAAGCACAGTCAACATGCAAAAGGCCAGCTTTAGTATTCAAAAAGAAGATGTTTATAACGCAATAAGTGGAGAAACAAAGCACCCTATATCTCTGAATCAGGAGACGAATTCACCCTAATGCACTACAGTGTTGCCTTCACTTGTACATTTTTCTAATAACATGATCATCTATGCTATATCTCTTGGACTTTAATGATATAAGATAATGTAATAAAACTCATTTTCTCATTTCCTCATCCTTAATGTCTGAATTTAATGCTCTGCCAGTAAGCCAGTTAAAAAAAAATATTAAAACAAATTAAGAATGTGTGGCAAAGAATAATTTATGAAAAAATGACAATTGCTACATTGCCCCATATTATTAAAGTGCAATTTTATTTATTCTGAGTACTTCTGCATCCTTTTATAAATAATTTTAAAAAAGAAAAAAAATGCACCAGAATAGACTTTTAAAAAATATGATCAGTAATATAACTGAAGATAAAGATACTGTACAAATTAATCAGTAGAAACTGCATGAGAACCACAACCTTCTAATATGTAAGCGTCCTCCTGAAATTACAATCATAACAATTGTCTCTTTGGAATGAAAGAATGGGATTATGCTCCACTGTGCAGCAAAGATTTTAACTAGAGTTTATGTGCTCTTCTGAGTTTATTTTGTAATTAAAATCCAACCAGGGAAGGGTAAAAAATGTATCTCCCACTGTTGGTGGCCTAGACTGTATTGAAGAATATTTGAGTGTTTTTTGATCAGAAATTTCACTGTATTTCAATTCTGAGATGAAGATGTCATACTGTCATTATTTTAACTAAAATACATCACAGAAACATCACAGAAACATTGTAACACCACAGAAACAACTGTTACCCTCTAAAATATTAAAAAAATAAGTAGTCCAAGTACATGAATAGAAAATTTCTATTAAGCTTTTGCTTTTTCAGTGGCGGAAATAAAGCAAAGGTACCTTTCAGGCTTAACACAAACCATGTCAACTACCACCAATTCTTATCCACTTCACTGAAAACGCATCTCTGAAAGAGTAGCAGGTGTACAGAACAACCCATAATCAGTCTACAGAGTCCTTATTTTGGTCAGAACTGAAAATGAGTAAGAGTATGAGTCATCATTCAATAAATAAGAGAACCCACCTGTGTCTGACTCAAAACCCAGTAATCTGTGTCTGTCCCAGCAGACTCAATAGGTTTGGCTACACTTAACATGTTCATAATGCTCAAATGGATCATACAGAGATATTTTGGCATTCATACTGAAAACAAGACAATTAAATTCTCTAAATTTCCTCATGTTTATAAATATGTAATTCAGTTTTCCTGGTGCTTTACCGAAGTTGGTTTAAACTATCCTAGGATTCAATGTGTTCAACCCCATGCATCACTGGAGGAAGAGTGGCTGGAAAGCAGAACAGTGCAAAAGGACCAGGGAGTGTTGGTTGACATACTGCTGAACACGAGGCAGCAGTGTGCCCAGGTGGCCAAGAAGGCCAATGGCATTCTTGCCTGTATCAGCAATAGTGTGGCCAGCAGGACCAGGGCAACGATTGTCCACCTGTACTCGGCACTGGTGAGACAGAACCTCCAGTTCTATGTCCAGTTCTGGCCCCTCAATTCAGGAAGGACTTTGAGGTGCTGGAGCAAGTCCAGAGAAGGGCAATAGAGACAGTGAAGGGTCCAGAGAATAAGTTCTATGAGTAGCAACTGAGGGAGCTGAGGTACTTCAGCCTGGTGAAAAGGAGACTCAGGGGGCTTTACTGCTCTCTGCAACCACCTGAAAGGAGGTTGTAGCAAGGTGGGCCAGCCTCTTCTCCCAGGAAACCAGTGACAGGACAAGAGGAAATGTCCTCAAGCTGCACCAGGGGAAGTTCAGGTTGGACATCAGGAAGGATTTCTTCACTGAAGAGGTCGTCAAGCACCGGAACAGGATGCCCAGGAAAGCGGGGAAGTTACTATCCCTGGAAGTGTCCAAGAAATGACTGGATGTGGCACTTAGTGCTATGATTTAGTTGGCATGGTGATGTTTGGTCAAAGGTTGGACTTGAAGACCTTGGAAGTATTTTCTAATCTAAACTAAAGATTCTATTATTCTGTTCTATGAGTCTGTCTCCAAAAAAATACTGTTCAAGTCTTCACAAGCATCTTTTTAGCTAAAACCATCTATTCCCATATCTGTTTCCAAAACTCATATTGAATGATCAACTTTTATCTTCCTAAAAAGGCAGCTTTGGTTTTTTGTAAGAGCTCAATCGCATACAAGCCCCTGACCTAATCTTATTTTCTCAGAAGTGGAATGTAGTATTCAAAGCTCAAAAATGTAAAGAAAAAGACCATAATCTGGGTGTTCACATGAGCAATAACCTTCTTTCACCCTTTCAGCCTCTTTCTGGAGTTGATAGCAGAAGATGCGACTGCGCCAAACAGCTGGCTGCCAGCTCTTACTTCTAGTCATGCCCTGGCTCTCAAGGCTCCAGTGATGTAAGACATAGGCAGAATCGACCAGTCTGAAAACATTCACTTGGTTCACTTCATGGCAGCCTCATTTTAACAGCATTTTGGAGGTGGGAGAAGGGGTGACTGGATTTGAGTGAAGAATGGTAAATATAACTATTCCTGACAGCAAGTTTGGCAAGTATTCAACACTTTACAGAATCAGCACCATTAGTTAGCCCCATTCCCTAGAATGAACCAGAGATTCTGTAGTGTGCTGTTGTCACTGCAAATTCATAGCATCATCATACGGATGGGAAAACTACTCTGATGCTACCTCAGTAATAAGTAAACCACATAGATGCACAAGAAAAGAAGAAATGGAGAAAAAATAGCAAAAAATACACTGAGAACCATATGCAAGCATAAAAGACTTGTGGATATTTTAAGGCTTAGAGTGACAATTCTACAGAAAAAATGAAATAATGAACAAATGATATTGAAATTTAAAAGTGAAGAAAACCATTTTTAAACTTTCATTTAAATATATTTTTCCTTATAATTTTTACTTGTCTTTCTGCTCTGTAAAAATAGACAGACAAAATCCAGCAAAGAAATCAGTATGACATCATGAACACTAAAGAACTGAACAATCATTCTGTGTATACTTTTACACGCAGGTTAGGCCATCAACTTTAGTGTTTATAAAAATATGTTTCTTTTCTAAATAACTTTACCTTAAAATTGATCTGAATTAAAAACTTAGTAATATTAATGGGTTTGGCAATTATTTTTAAAAGCTTATCAGGGAGCTTTGACAACTGTTCATATAAATATATTAAATTGATGAAAATACTGGGTTGATTAGATGATTAAAACAAATGTTACCACTTTATTTCCTTAGTCTCCCACAACCTAAATGTAGACAAGAAAACATTTGTCATCTAATGAAAATTAATATGTACGTCAAAATATGTTATTAAAAAAAAAAAATGAACAGCCAAACAACAAAAAAACCCAAACCAAACAAAAAATAACCAACAACAAGAACAGCAGCGACAAAAAAACCAGCCAAACAAATAACCCCCACACCATAAACCACCAAAAACCAAACAAATCCACCGAAGATCCTTAAATATTAAGCAACAAAGAAATATTTCAGGACAACTTTTGGCTCTACTGTTGCTTCTGGCTATATATACTATTAGACATCACCTAGCTTTTTGTCTCAAAGCATAAAGGTTTTCTGTTCCAAGGTCACAGATGAATACAATTCTGTTTATCTCTGTGAAATACTGTTAAAAATGAATTTTATACATAATCTACATACATTGCAAAAGCTAAATTTATTCTAATGAATAAAATTTATCATAAACATAATTATGTATTTGAATTACAGAAGTAGAACAATGAAAGAAATTATATATATTCTTTAGAAAGAAATAGCCAAAATGAGATCTGGAGTGTAGGCTTCCATAATCTATGGTCACAAATGCAGTTGCAGTCAAGAAATTTCTGTCTATCATATCCAGCCAGTACACTGAGGACATTAGGAAAGGATCAAAATACTTATGGAAATACTCAAAACTTCTTTTCTACAAAAAAAGGAGAATTTTCCACACATGCTTCTTAAACCTGAATGCTGATTACATGACTTGATTGGTATACGGAAATGTAATGACTGTAGTTTTTTTTTTTTCACTTGTCTTATAGAAGAATTTCAATTGCAAAACAGAATGAAGAGACATTTTAACACACTGCTTATGGTATTCATTTTCAGTGCTCTTGCATTTCAGAAAGCAAAGCAGTCTTAAACAAAGCAGATTTATTCATCAAAGGTCCTCCTTTAAAAGGAAAGGCTTTCATTTTGGGAATAGTACATGGATAAAAATTTGGTACTTCCAGTAATTATAATCACTCTTAAACTGCTCAGTTCTGTGTCCAGTTGAATTGTAACAGACCAATATGAAAAGCTCACCTTGAACACCTATTATAGCAAAATTTAATGGAATGTAAAAATGTTTTAACCTTCTTTGAACTATGTGTCAAAGTCAATTTGATTCAGCTCAGGGAATGAAATGCATCTTGCTATTTTAGAGAGAACTAGAGAAGCCCTTCTCAGTGTCAAAACACAACCTTTATTGCACCTTGCCTTTTTATAGGTGTTTCTTCCAATAGTGTTATTATAGAGAAACTATTTCCCTGCATATGGTAATCTTTAATTTCTAATTGTAGGTTTGCCATTACCTACTTTTGTCATTAGTCATTTTCCATCATATCCAACCTTTCAAATATAAACTTTCCATGGGGTAACTCAAATGTAGTTCAAGTATGAGCAATTCTGTCAACTCCCAATAATAGTGGTATGCTAAGCATAGCTGTATTTCTTGGGTGAAACCAAGGTGTAAATGAATAAATATTTGGGTGTAATCAAAAAAAAAAAAAANTAAAATAAAAAAAAATTTTGGGGTAAAAAAAAAAAAAAAAAAAAAAAACAAAAAAACCAAAAAAAAACCACGTGCAATCAGCTGCAGAAAGTCTAGCTGCAGGTCATTCTTTTCTGCTGAACTCTGGGAGTGCATACTGAGGAAAATACCATTCAACATTTTTATTAATGGCCTGGATCAGGCAAAGGGCACTCTCAGCACATTTGCTGATAATAGAAAACAGGCAGGAGTGACTGATAGGTCAGATGGTTGTGCCACATTTCAGGTGAGTGTCAATGGGAAGGTGAAACGGGTTATGACTTTAAGAGTGGGAAGTGCAAAGACCTCTGCCTAGGGAAGAATGACACCAAGCAATAGCTGATGTGGCTGTCTGGAAAGCAGGTCTGCCAAGAAGGATCTGGGGGGTCCTGCTGGACCACAAGTTGAACATTAACCAGCAGTGTGCCTTTAGACAGTCTCCTGTGCTGCATCAGAAGTGCTGTCAGCAGGTAGAAGGATGCGACCCTTCCCCTCTAACCAGCCCTGGTCAGGTACTCCTGGAGTGCTGGGTCCAGTCCTGGACTCCTAACTCCAGGAGACATATGGACATACTGAAATGAGTGCAGTGGAGAGTCACAAAGACAATAAACAGACCAAGGAGGAGAGACAAAGAGAGCTGGGACTGTTCAGCCTGAAGGAGTCTCAGACAGGAATCTCAGTCACATGGAAAAATACTTGATAGGACAGGATAAAGAAGACAGAGCTGAGACCCCCAGATATCTAGCATGACAGGACAGAAGGCAACAAGCACAAACTGAAATGCAGACATTCCATACAAGTAAAAGAAAAATACTTTTTTATTATGAGAGTAGTTGAACACTGAGCAGGTTGCTCAGTCTGTGGACTCTCCATCCTTGGAGGCAGTCAATATTGTACTGGACACTTATTATTCAATAATAGTCAATATTGTCCCTGGACAACTTGCTCTAGCTTAGCATGCTCTGATCTGGGAACTTGGAATAGCTGACTTTCAGAGGAGTCTCTAACATCAGCCTTTCTGGGATGCCGTAATACCACTTCGTAAGCATTAACAAAGACTGTGTATTCAGCACTAACATAATTATAGAGGGGAATGACATACATTCAGATCTACAAATGCAAATGTACACTTTCTGTCTTAAACCATGTAGGTGTCTAAAGATCATCTCTGTCACCAAAACCACTCTATCATCCCTTTAAAATGCATCAGGAACTTTGAGAGTTTCATGTAAAACAGTTTTGGAAAACATTAAAGACATTTATATAATTAGTTCATTAGCTGCTACATATGTCAAAAGGTCTCCAGAAAAGTTCTAGTGATTGGCAAGAGGTATTTTAACAAATACTAATCCACAATGTCTTACGTTAATCACAATGGAAAGAAAGGCACACAGCAAGCAGGTCCAATCCTGTCACTTGTCAAGGATGTACTGAACACAAGGTGTGCACTGGAATGCAGCCTCTTTCATATCTGTAAAAGGGAGACCTTAACCATAAACAGCAGTCCTTGACCTGCTGGATAATAGGAGACTGTATTTAAAAAGTTGCTACATTTGTTTAAACTTCATAATTTGGAAAGAGTACACCTGAATACATGCATCAAAGGTGTAGATGTTTGTTCTGTTACATAGCACATGCTGCTTCCCAAGAGAAAGAGGGAACTCTAGAGATAGAAAACCATTGCTTTTTTCTTAGCAGACAGGCATCCTATGCCATGAAACTTTATTCACTAAAGACAGAATAGGCTGGTATTATTATAATATAATTTACAAAAAACATTTACCCTTACCTCCCTTACATATGTGCCCTGGGTATTAAGTCTATACAATGTAAAGAAAACAATGCTAAAAGAACAATAAAGTTCTGGAAATTCTTCTGCAGAAACTGTCCAAAGAAGATAAGCATGGTCTTCTGCTCATATTTTCATGAAAGAAATATTTCTGAATTTTAATTTTAGCTAATACAGGTAATCATAGTAAAAGATACTCAAAATTGACAAAATATTTTAAGAAACAGAAATTAAATGTCATCAAAAAAGAGATGTTCTCCAATAAGCAGTTCCTCTTGTGCAGAGCCAGAAACAAAGACCAAATTTAAGTTGCTCGGAGTTCTGAATTGCAATACCAATACAGCTGTTAAGAAAATCACCATACAGCTATGAATATCTAAATTCTACCAGCAAAGTTAAACTAAATACTGCAAAATTATAAGCAGTATCATCAGGGTTCAGTGTGCAAGAAATTGCTAGTCCTTCCCTTTCTTATGCCTCTGCTTCCAATTCTGTGCAACGTTTTTGAGTCCTCTCACAGCTGTGAGAGTATCAATAAGGTGCGCTGCAAAATTATTTTATTTCTGTGCTTCTGTTCCAGAAGTGGATCACTTAAAAAAAAAATGCAGCTTCCTCCTAAGTTCAAACTTCAGAGTATGCTTTACTAATTTAGGGCCAAAGAACTTGAAACAATCAGTAGCCAGGGTAGGTAGGAAAAGAATTACTGGAACTACTTTGTCTTCAACTTCCCTTTCATTCACAAACACATCTGCAGAAAACACACGCATGTGAGGGCTAATATGACTATATATGGCTGCATTTTTTTCTTTCATCTTTGTTTTGCATTCCAACCTGTGCAATTCTTTCTAGTGAAGACAGAACTTTAATGTACTTCTGCATCTGACACAAAATACAGTGTCCTTCACTACTAAGAACAAACTATGCATTAGGTAGAAAGCTATCCTTGATCTTTTACAGTGAATGAATTTTCTTCGCATAATCACCAAGTTACTCACTGAATAATAGGAGGTATTCAAATCACAATAGCAAATCCTAACCAGAAAGAAACTAAGGTTTTCTGGACTATATTCAGGATATACCTATGAAAAGCCAACATATAAAATTAAATTGGTAGCGCTGTGCATGGCTTCAAGTACATTTCCTGTGATTTGCACCTGACTATTAGTAATTTGTCTCTAGCAGAAAATGATAATGTTCTTACATTTTATGATTTGCAAGGTCAGCTGCAAAGTGTGCAAAAAACAGCGATGCCTGCTCCTGGTTGTGCTGTTCTGTGCACACAAATATTCAGCTGCTAGAAGGCAGCACCTTATGTTCTTCTGACACATCTAAGACAATCCTTTAAACAAATACTTCCACATTTTCCTTTAGTTAGAGCTTTAGGTGAGCAACACCTCAACTAGATTTTTTAACTTGGCACTTAATTATTTGAAATCACTGGAAATTCTTTCTTCTTTGTTTCTTAATTGCTATATTGAATTAGAAAACACAGCACATACATATTTTAATCATACAGCTGTAAGAGAAAACCCAACAAAAGCAAGATAAGCACAGGTTCTGTTTACTTTGCCTTGGAGAGGAAAGGCAAGTGTTGACACAACCAGTATAATTGGAAGAGAGATATGCCACATTTGCTGTTTCACAGTACAGTAATTCCAGTACTTCATTCTCCCTGTTCTCCCATGCATACCACCTTTTTTTTGTTGTTGCTGCAATTTGTAAGTAGCTCATGAACATAATGTAACTGCAGAAGCTCAGAATGTACCTCAGCCAGACACCTCACTTTCTCCTCTACCTCAGGGCAAAATCAGCTATGTATGTAATTCAGAGTCCATCACAAGATATTTGTTCAGCCTGTTTTTACAAACTGAAGAGATGGACCAACCACAACCTCTGTAAGCAATATTCAGTCAGCTTTAGCAGATGTATTTTCTAACTTACAGCTTTCAGCAGAGCTTAAGAAAAGCACTCCAATACAAATGGACATTACAGACGTAAAATCACATCTTTTTCTTGAATAAAGTGATAAAAAAGTTAACATAAAATCTCTTTCTTTATGAGTGCTATACAATTCAATTTCTCTGATTATTTCAGTCAGCAGAGTATATATCCTAGAACTGTCTCTCTTCAATTTATTGATGTGCAGAACCTCACCCATTTAAGGAACTGAATACATGAACAATATACAGGGAAGTATCTAATGGTATTTCCACATTTTAATTTTCAGTTTTTCCTAAGTACTTGGTTACTATATTCCTAATGTTTAAACTCCCAGTTTCCAGATGCCTATTTTCATCCCAAGATGACTTTTTCAATGGATAGGATGGTTTCAGTTGTCCATTTAGGGTGGCTTTGAGGATGATTTTAGCAGTAAATGAAAAGTTAATATTGCCACCATAAACAAAAAATTAATCAGACCTTTTCAAGCATCTCCAGTTACTAATGGAGGTATTACGACTAATGTGGCATTCTATTTGCAGTATTATCAAAATTAATCTTAAGTGTCTAAAGACAAGTCTATGATTATAAAAAGATAAAACATATGTCCTAAAAAAGGCTGCCCAATTATTTCCTCTGAAAAGCCAGGCCATTAGCAGCTATTGGAAATACCACTGATATCAAATTCAAAATCAAATTAAGTCTTATATTCTCAGCAGTAAGTTGAAAGGTGACATTTCCTCAGCAAAATCAAAAGCAAGCAACAACAAAACAAAATAGAAATGTACCTATCTCAAGGACATTTTGGCAGATAGCATCCTGTTAAAACTAAAGTTACGATCATTCCAAGTGATGATTACGAAAAATGCTGCATGTCCTAGGGGATTTTTGGTAACATAATGTCAGCGATATTTGCCAAGAATCAACTGATTCATCTTCCAGATTAGTGCAACTTATCTGCTTTTTGTACAAGAGGGAAAAAAAGACAAGGAAGTACCAGGGAAAAAGATTAAAATGTAAATTACATTATATTTTCCATCTGTTTCTTCTAAAATAATTTCTCTCAACTGAGCATGTGTCAGGGCTAATCAAGTAAGAACTTCTAAAGTAGCATATACTTCATTGCCTTTTTTAAGTTGAAGAAAGACTACGCATTTTATACAAGTATAAAGTTAAACATGATCACAATCCAACATGTTCCTTGAAACAAAGAAGCAGGAATGTTCAGGGCTCTCAAACCAGAGACCTGGAGAGTGCTGAAGTGCCATAGAGAAGAATTAGGGAGCTGAGAAATCAGAGAAGATATTTAATTTATCAACCACAGTAGAAGACAAGAAGGTTATTTACTCTGTAGAGTTTTAGAAAATACCTTTTACCTTTTCACTGGTAGAGCTTCAGTTAATTCCATAGTGTCACTCCGAATGTAAAAGCATCAGCTAAACTACAGAAATCAACTAAAAATTTTTTCTCAGCAGATGAATGTGAATTTACCACATCTGAGAATATAACTCCACATTTCAAGCTCAGCATTTAGTCATTGATTTTCTTCAACAGCAAATAATTCCCTCTCTTTTCTATCTGAGCAGTAATAAAATAATAAAAACATAATAAAAGTGAAATGTTTTGAAACATTCCATTCACCATCTGGATTGGCAAAAGAAATATTAGTTAACTTCCATTTCTCCAGTTATTAAATACCAAGTGTTTATTAAAATGCATTTGGGTTCAGTGCCTATATCATTGGTATCTTTAATAGTTTACAGAAGTGCTGTGGTTCCCCTTTTTCGGGTGGTCCCTCTCACCATGGTCCCTCCTTCTCTGCCCCTTTAGGCTACCAGAGTGGAAACCACCTGCATACAAGAGCCTGGTGAAGAACATGGTGGAGCAGGTGACTGTTTCCTAAAGGACATCAGTCCATGGAGGAACCCCATGCTGAAGCAGGGTAACAGGGTGAGAAGGAAGGAGCAGCAGAGAGGATCTGTTACATACTGACCACAGCACTGATTGCCTCTGCCCCTCTGCTGCTCAGGACATTGCTGGGGAGCAGGCAGACGATTTGGGAATGAGGGAGTAAAGGGGATCTTGGGGAAAAGGAGTGGAGAAGTGGGAGGAAGGTGGGGTTTATATCTTGTCTTTGCTTCTCACTATCCAAACTTATTTTAATTGGCAATAAATTACATTAATTTTCCCCAAGTGGAGTCTGTTTTGCCCATGACAGTAATCATTTAGGAATCTCCCTGTCCTTATTTCAACCTACAAGTTTTTAAATTTATTTTCTCACCCTGCCCCTGTTGGGTGGGGGTCCAGTGGCCAGCCCAGGTCAGGCCACCGCATCATTAGACACAGGAAGCCACCCAGATAAATTTAACACTGTCATACCATGATTTTCAATTGAGTACTAAACGAGCCAGCCATATGACCTATTTACCACAAGATCAAAACTTTCCCTTTTGAAGAAGCAAAATTTTAATTACAAATTTTGCAGAAGTGAGCATCATAACTTTTTCATGACTAAAACAGTATGGTGTGAAGCCACCATGCTTTCACCTGCCACTGTTGTTATTACCTAAATAAAGAATGAAGGAAATGGCAGTATCCTCAAGGTAAAAATAAGGTTATCTTTCAAAGGTTCTGACCAAAAATTTGATTTTGAGTCTATCCATATGCAGACAGACAACACCTATATTTGAAGCAGTAGTTTGTTGTGTGCATGCACATTCTAATACATGAAAGAGGCAGAACTGAGAAAAAGATAGTGGTTCAGGAGTCAGCTGTTTTGAAGACACTGCTCTAGAAACCATTCCAAAATTCTCTTGGCTTCATGTGTATGCTGCTTCCCTTACACGTGGCAACTCTCACCACTGTTTTGTTTCTGCAGGCAGCACATGACCACCAGTATCTGAAGAGAGACTAGCCATCAAAGCCACACAAGCAGTGTATTGCAGGGGAAGTAAGAAAGAGAGATAAAGAGAGAAAGCAAATACATTCCAAATTGCAACAACACATGTAAGGATTTCTTGCCTGCAATTCAGTTTCAAGGAGATAAAAATTGAAACATATTATTTATTTAGTAGCCCATACCTTTATGTTTTCATAACACTCCCAGAAAGCAGAAATGAAAATTTAATTTAAAAATGACACTTCAATTTATTGTCTACAAGCTGTTAAAGAACATCAAAGAACATCAGAAAAGGTTTTACTTAAGTAAAAAAAATAAAATTTTATAGCGTTTCTGAATTATCAGTCTCTTTATGAAGTAATAATATTGATTGATATTTAATCAGATATTTAATTAGTCAGATGAATTAAACAACAAGCAGCATTCACATGTTGACAGATCCTTCTCCACTTTCACCTTGTCAGATAATGGTTTCAGTATGTCCAAGTACCTTATGAGACTTTTTATTCTTTAGGCTGCATTCCTTGGTACATTCAAGTAACAGACCACAACACAAGTGCCCAAGATTATAAAGCACAGACATTGTGTAGGCCTTTGTTTCAAACTGTTTCAAAAATCAAAACATACAGTTTATTTCCTGATAGCCATATAAACATTGACATTATATATATTAACCTAATTTATGAGGAAAAAAAATCTTTACATTATATTATATATCATATACTTTTATATATACGTATATATATATAGTCTATGTAAATAATTCAGACAGAATTTAATGCTGGGTGGTACTTAAAAAAGTTACTACCTAACATCTGATAATAATAGAAAAACCCTATTTAAACTGCAACTTTATATTCCAATTATTGTCTGGATTCCCAAAGCAAAGAAAGGACTTGCGATCATGATCAGAGCAGTGGATGCTGCACGTTAGCTGCAGGCTAACATGTTAGCTTGGCTAAAAATACAAAATTGACAAATTCTGAGACAGTTTTGTCACCTGTATAGAGCCAACTGAATATCACAACTTCTCAAATAATAAACCATGCCAGGTTAGGCACAACTGTGCATGTGAGCATGACTTATACACATACATATATGAGTTTTCTCTTGTACCTTGGGATCTTGTTAGTAACACTCCCTGATATCATGGTTCCCATATAGAAATGTGATTCAGCAATCACTGACTTACTGACATGGCAGCATGTAAATCAGACTAGCAAAATACATAATAGGATTTCACAACTTTCTTTTTTCTCAAATGCTTCATCATCTGTCAAAACATGAAAAAGAGAGCTCAGAGGAGGTGCTTCCTTTTCTATCATAGTCTAAAATGATCTACTGAGATTCAAAATCTCTTATGCATTTTAGAGATATATCTTATTTTAGATAGATATACATTTTATAGATATACTTTATTTCCTTTCAGGAGGCATAAGGAAAATATTGTAAGCACTCTGAGATTATTACTTGTTGGGAGGATTGGGCTACTTGTTGTCACTCCTGGGAAAATATCCACTTCCCAGGGCTGGAGCTGCCAAACCACTGTCCTGCTCCCTGGTGAGGTGGTTGGACAGTTCTGGCTGTCTGGTCCTTGCTACTGTAATGGGGACAAGATTTTTAAAGCTTAAGTACAGCACATGTGGCCTTAACGTACTATCAGCAAAATCAAGTTGAGTCAGCTGACTCTGATCAAAACAACAATTTTAGGTGCTGTAGTGCAGTCATCAGAAACTAATGCTCTGCATTGTTCAGATGCAGGAAACCCCTTTGGGAGGAATGAGGGGAGAGTCTTCTCCTCAGAGGGAAGTACAACTCAGGATAAGCTGCAGCTACTTTTGGAAGTGTCCCATCAGAAAGGAAGCCAAATTCCCTCATGCATTAAATGGTGGTTCTAAACACAGAGGATTCCAGGGCTCCCTGTCTTAAGGATTTGTTGAAGAATAACACCTCCTTCAGATACTCCTTTGAACTGTAGAAAAGGTACAGAAGTTGGGAAGACCAGCATTTTAACAAAAAACAAACAGTGCTCATATAATGTTGAATCTCTCAGCAACACTCCTCATCTTGTTGGGTTTTTTTTTTTTAATCTGAGAATCAGCAGTCTGTTATATTTATAATGTGGCTGTGTGATGTATTGATTAGTAAGGAAAATGATAAACCATTGTAAATAGAAATTTAAGTCCTGTAGATAATATTCCTCTTACTCAATACAATGAAGTAGTAAAGTTTTGAAGCAAGTACATTAAACCTACTGTGTCACAAGTTTAAATGACTGCTTACAAAGCCCAGGACAGGCAACATTTCAACACTGACATCCATGATGTAAAACACAGCTACATAAATTTCAGGGTTTTTACACTCATAATGGCACTGATTATAATTCTAGGGAGGATATAAGTTACTACTGTAACATTGTGCTTTACTGCAGAAGATTTCTAACACCTACACACATTTTACCATTCCCTTGGTAACAGTAAGTTAAGAGAATTATACACCCTGGGTAAAATGTGTCCTGTACAATACAAAATTAATGATAAAGTTTGATGAACTAGGAAATTTTCTTTCAAATTTCCATCAATAACTTTCAAATTTACAGATTATCAGGAGTGAAGTAATTTCCCAATGTAAAATGTGCATGGAGGAGTGTAGCAGTATACTCTCTTTAAATAAAAAAAACTTCCTTATTACCAACCCTAAAACCATCATATGCAGTTTTACCTTCAGAACAGGTAATTGTCTGTAAATGTTTGTTTCATTTAGATTTTAATGTGACTATTAAAACAAAATATGAGATTGGTTTTAAGAACACACTGCAACAAGAACACTAAGCATTTGCCTTAAGTGATAACAGAGAAACATACCAGGTACACTTGCTACAATAGGTATTATTCTGATTTGTCCCTTTCTGTCCTTTAAATTCTGGCAGTATTCTGCTTTACTACTTTACGTTAGAACCCAAAAAATTTTCCAAAGCTAACCTGCCAGAATCCTGCACATCTTGACAACAGACAGAGCAGGATCAGTCTTTGTCTAATTCAATGCCCTGACTCAGCTCATTCTGACACCCAAAAGCAAGGCTTTCAGGGTAGCTGCCCTGTAAATTGCTGAGGTATGTCACCCAACCACATCCACAATCTCTGAGATGCAGAAGGACAGTTGTAAACACGGCTGGAAAAGTTAAAAATGGGGGAACAGAAAAGCACAGGAAATGAGACTTGGTCAAATACAGACAATTTGCACTTCCAAGAAAGTGCAGTAATACTTATTATGGTGAATGGCCAGAGTGTCTCCAAGGTTAGGAAGGTAAATTTGATTCAGAGAAAAAGACACTAGCCAGAACATCTAGACATCTCAAAGGAAGACTGGAGATAAAAGCCAAAAATGGTCCTCTGAGAATGGGTAATGCCTGACACCCTGGAGCATGCAAGTACAGAAAAGTTGCCAAACAGCAACCACAGCATGTCAGCTGAATAGGCAGAAGAGACTTTTTCCCAGCTCAAACCCAAGCTTTACACTTAACTATTCCCATGAAAGCTGCACTAAGGGGATCTGCACTGTGACCTCTGATGCCTTTAAAAGAGACAACATTATGCCTATCAAACACCAACACAGTTTTACAGCTTTGATTTGCAATTTATTACAGCTTTTTAGCAGTAGATTTTGGACTACATCTAATACACAGAATGAAACTGTTTTTCTTTTTATGCTTACCAATTTCAATATTCTTTGAAAATATCTTAACAAGCAATTTCCTTTCAGAGCTCCAGCAAACCTGATATGTTGATCTTGAGAAGTTTTCATCCACATTTCCAGAGGTAAATAATTGTTATTGAATATGAACATTTCAAAGTCCTTGTAAGTGATTTCTTAAGTAATTTCTGCCTGCTTTCTATGTTCCTTAGAAAAATTGGGCCTTTTAGCATTAGACAGGCAGCTAAACTCTTCAGGTGTTCCTTTATATTATCTTATATCTTGGGGTGCAGTCTCAATTTTTAAGTGAAAATTATTCAAGTATAGCAGCATATTTTCCCTTCTGTGGCCTCTGTTTCAAAAACTGAATCTTTCCTAATTAAAAAAAGAAAAAAAAAACTGAACTGAGTCTAATTCATACAGCACCTATACAGTTTAGCACGGTCCTCAGTTAAAAATAAGACAAACAAAACAAAACAAAAATAAGCCAACAAACAAACAACAAAAAAATTCCCAAACCACAAACTTACCTCTACTGGTGAAAGATTCAGACCTGGAAAGGATTGTGAAATTGAACCACTGTCTATTCCAGAGGATAAAAAATTCAAAAGTGCTAAATTATAATACTCCTCAAAAAATGTAAACAATAGATACAAAAGTAGATTAAAAAAACTGGTTTTAATTCCTGTTACAAGGGGGATAGGAGATAGTAAAAGTACCACCTCCTTTACAGCAACAGTGATATTTTTTCAAAGTACTAAGAAACTTCTCACAATGCAGAGGTACTAGAGTAGATTGCTTAAGGTAGTTTTGCTATTCCCATTACTGGACACCAAATACTTCCCAAGAATGACTGAGATTCAGATGGTAGACAACATAACCTGCTTAGCTCCCCTTTGCCATATTTTTAAATCATTCCATAAAGATCTTAATCTATGGTTTTAATAATTATATTTTTGACTATTTAAATACTTTAAATTAATCAGTTTTTCTAGTATCTCTTCATCAGCTAAAAGGAGGCTCAGGTATCTATAGCTTTTTTACCTCTTCTCCATAACCTTTTGTGTTAATACCAGCACTCCATTAGCTGCACATTAGCAGCCTCTGAGCATACCTCAAAGGGCACCCAGTTGATTCCTATCCAGCTTCAGAAGGAAGGGGGCAAATTTTTAACTTACTTGGAAATTAAGTTAAGAATACAAAATGTTTCAATGCAAACTAAAGAATTAGAAAATAAAAATAAACATACTGGGGAGGCAAACTTCCTAATGAGTTTTCTTATGACAAAGCTCGATTTGTGTTGAATTGTAGCACACATAACAAAGGAGAACAAATCTATGGACATTCAGAGTTTCACTTGTACTAATCAGTAAAAATGGGAACTGGATTTAGACCTTTCAAAAACAGCAGGGTAGAACACTTTCTGACTATTAAGCTCTTTTACAAAGCATGAAGCAGATGCACAGGACAATGAACAGCAGACTTTCAAAGTGACAGACCAGAGTTTGAGTCCAATGCTCATAGAGGATATCAAAACTAATTTTAGATATGGAGATATCCAGTCAGAAAAAAAGTCTTCTAAAGAAGCTCTTTCATTTTTCAGTAGAAACATTGCCTTCTCTCTCTTTTTTTTTACATAATAATAGCAAATATACTATTTATTTTTAGGTAAGTATGGCAATTAAACTGGAAATAAGTAGCTCTTGCAACTTCACTATAAATATGTTATATGATGGAGAGGCCTTCTCGATGTGCAAAAAAAAATAGATTTAATTCGCATGAGAAACTCGTTTTGACAAACCATAACTATACAGTATAACACATATTTTAAGTATAATACTTTTCTCATGGCCAGGTACATTGTAACAGCTACATCCCATTTTACTTTTTTAACTGTTTTGAGCATAGATTGAACAGGCTTCATCAACTGAAGTGGATCTGCAAGCCATTTAAAAATAAAGTACTCTTCAAATGAAAACAATGATCTCTCTAGTACAACTACATTGTATAGAAAGCCTCTAAGCAATTATTTTCTTTTTTATAGTAGATGCAAGAGAGAAAGAGGCAGCAACAGAAGAAGCAGCAGTTCATAACACAGTAGCATGGAGGGAGAAAAAAATAGAAACAAAAATATTAGGATAAGCTAAATAATAATCCATGGGATAAAATAAAGCAAGACCCTGTGTGATTAAAGCAATATTGTCATGAAAGCAATAATACAAGGTTGAGGTTTGAACTATAAATTCAGATATGAAAGTGGACGGGAAGGGATCAGTATTACCTATCAGAGTTGACAATGAAAGAGGACTCTAAAGACATCTTTAAAGATTTTGAAAAAAATACATACTTTTTCTTGCGCTCTAGATACAGGGTTCTCTATGAAAAAGGTTGACTGTTACAGTTGACAGTTGCAATGAAAAACAATGTCAGCCAAGATAACTTCAGCTTTGGGTCCTGTCAGATTACTTTTTCCCACAAGTATGTGTCAAAAAAGAGTTTTAGCCAAGAATTTGAAAGAATTTGACTGCATACCCACAAATGTTTCCAAACAAAAAAAGGTATCATGACAGAAAACGTACAGCATTTGTCTCAACAGAGAGTAGGCAGGCATAGAACCTGGCAGCAATGTAAATCTTCTTGCAACTAAAACTTCTTTTAAAAGTTTCTTATCAGTTGTGTAAATTAAGTGCCTGAAGGAAGGTATGATTACAGTAACTAAAATTGGCTTTTGCTCTAGTACTTTTCCCATCTCAGTATTTAGATGACAAATTACCACTACCATTCATATAAAAGCATCAATACTTCATCTAAATACATGCATAACTTAAAGGCCACACAGTTATGGACCAGCTGCCATTGTTATGCATATATAGAATTCCCCTGATCTTAATAAGACCATAAGCCTCCTTTTTAAATTGTGAAGTCCCCTACCTTTTAGATCTAGGGCTCTGAGCAACATGATTACCCTGAAAAACAATCTGAATTCCAGGCACTCTATTTTCTTTATCTTGAGAGCCAACAGACTTTTTTACTGATGAATCTTCCCCTTTAAAAAGCTCTAACACACAATTTTGCCTCTGAGAAAAAAATTATTGCAAGAAGCCATCAGGAAAATAAAATTATCTAAAACTTAGCAAATTTATGCTTTGCTCATCTTAAACTCTATTTTCACATCAGGAAATAGGTTTGCTTTTTATTCCACAACATAAGAGAAATTAATTACATCTCCATCCACAAAGCAGATCCTCCACCAATCTGCAAGGCTCCTAATCTTATTCTTCACAACTGTGACCCATCGGTCCATAGGTCAGGATATCCCCCATAGAAGTAGAGTAGGGCCATTCATACCACACTTAAACAAAAGATGTCTCAATATTATGAAGTTCTACTTTCATCTTCCTTCATGAACTTTTATATTATATGTGTGGGACTTGCAAAACCATCTCAGTCATGCAACCAAATGGACTTAACACATCCAGTAAGAATGCAGTCTTTAAAACAACTTTAGCACAAACATAACATTAGGAAAACAGAAGGAACTTGTTTTTTAACATTACAAATAAGATGAAGGAATGAAAAAAAAAACACTGTGAAAGGATCCTGTGAGAACAGGTTACAAGATTACAGAAAACATATTTCTAAGGATATGATTGGCACTTGCAAATGTTAAACTGGAAAAAAAAACCTTTCCAGGAGGTATTTCCCATTCTCCTCCTTATAAGAAAGATCAGTTATGCTCAGACCCAGTGTCAAGAATACTATGACCTTCCCTGGCAATCTACTACAGTGCTTCCTTAATCTCCATTCCTTAATGTGTATTTCCCAAAACCAACACATCACATCCCAAAAATATTATCTATATTGAGGAAAGCAAGATTACTTATATAACCAGAGGGCTATTTTTCTGCTGATTTATCAGAATAAGCATTTTATTCATTAATCTTGTTCAAGTTTACGATCCGCTATGGCCCTTTTCCAAAGAACTGGCCATTACTGCTGTTTGTATAGTTGGCTATTCTTGACTAAGTGCGGTACACTGCAATCATCTCTGTCAGAACTCCCCTGTACTACTTTCAAGCAATTTCTTGAAGAACAGGTGGAAATCTAGTCCCAGCACACCTGCAGTATTTCCCATCTTCTTGTCATGTACAGATTCAGAAAGTAACAATTTCAGATTGTGAAAATGTTAAAAAACTGCACTTGAAAAAGGCTGCAATACTGTTGCCTTAAATTTAAATGGGAATAGTTATTTACATTTAAGATACAGTAGCACCAAGGTAATTCCTATATCTACGTCAAAGACTCAAATTGCTATGTTGATCCTTTGATGATTTTTCATAGATTTCTTATGTGCAGTATTATCTACAGAAAAAAAAAATCCTCTTCCTTTTTCTATTACATTATTGAATTCCTCCTTTTTCACCATACATTATTCCTTCACTGCTGAGCTGGGCAAACCTAGTGAAAATGCAATACTAAGTCCAGTCAAAGCTGTATACCACTTGGTGTAAGAAATGAAAGAGCATACTTTGTACAGAAAAGAGAACCACCAAAGTCCAGAGAATAAAGTAAAAATAATTTTAAGGAAGAAGCAAGTGAAAAGTCTAAAGAAAAAAATATATTTCACTCTTGCCTTATAGGAATGAAAAGTAGCCAGATAAAACCTGAAATACTTGAAATACTCAAAACTTCTGTTTATCCCTTTTCTATTTTTTTTTTTTTTTTTAATTTGAATACTGGGAGCAGGAATCAAAGGAAAGCGAAAATGGAACATTAATCAGTTTTGCTTCTTTCTCCTGCCTCGAAAATCAACTGCATTTTCACCAACAAAACTGTGAGGGATTTTGATTATCTTTTCTCCACTGACCAGGCCACATTAAGTACAATAGTGTGAAAGAGCTCATACTGCCCTATTCAAAAACTCAAAATCATGACACAAGTTCCACTTTACCTGAGTTCATACCCAGGATAATGTTACTTATTTTGGTATTCAGTTTATATCACATATTTGAAATGAGCAACGTTTGAGGAAAGAAACTCCTCGTCTCTTCTACTGGTTAGTACTGCAGGAAACTGGACAAAGAAAATATATTAGTAGCGAAATTGATGATTTAAGATCAACTATATGATAATTTTAGTCTTTACAGTTATTTTTATTAGTCTTAAAACACAAGGAAAGAGCTAATTATTATGTAAAAGTTACAAACTCTCATTATGTTGAGTTCCAGACCCAAAAAAAACCTCTTGGCTGCAATCTTCAATTTTATTCTGTTTTTTTTTAAATTGCATGTAGAGAGTAAATTATGCAGATACCCAAAGAGACATTTCTTTATACTCTTGTGGAGAACCTCACTTATGTGAATTCCTTTCAAATACAAGAAAATAGATCTGTAAGGACCCCAAAAGTAAGGCAATGCCAGCACTTCATTTTGAGCTCAGAAAATCCGCATTTCTTTTCACTAATTTCCTTAAATGATGTCTTTAAAAATCATAAACTGTGTGAAGTGAGAAGAATTAAGAGTAAATAGTCCAATAAAATTAACACAGAACAGAATTTCTAAAAGTCTTGCAAAGCATAGTACACATTTTCAAATCTGCATTTTCATATCTTGCAGCTCTACATATGTGACAACTTCGTGAGTTGCCTGTGAATGTCAATATTGTGGATATCAGTAAAAACCAGGAGATACCAAAAGAAGAAGCCATATAAAAAGTACATTGATAGATATAATATTGATTGCAATATTTATTCATAAAAGCAATGTTTAAAGACAATTTAAAACTTTTTTTCTCTGGGGCACAATGGGGTTTTTCATATTTTCTGCGATGGAGATGATTGCTACTACCAGAAGCCATTATATATTTTTCATGAAACTCATACCTATTTTAAATGTATCATTGGTACTTTCAACAGCATAGTCTCAAGGTATTTCCTCTCAGTTCAATGGGAAATTTTAGAAGAAAAGTACAAGACAACTTTTCTTGAACTCTCAGCGTTCAATGGAGATGACAAATCAGTACATATTAATCTTGGCATCTACTTGGTATTGCAAAGGAGAATGAAACAATGATGTTCTCCTTCTCTCAAAATTGAATCAATATTTCAAAATGTTACATCTTCAGGGGAAAAAGAAGAAATATCATGAAAGGCTCAAAACTCAGCAAGATTTTATAAATATCTTAGATATACTGGAATGCCATCAATGTTTCAAAGCTGTGCTTCCAGACACAAAAAAATTCCCAATCTTCTTTCTACTTCTTTACAGAGGACAAGTAAGAGACATAGCAAATAAAAATGAAGAATGATTTTAAAACTTTTCCTTCAGCATTCTATGGCATACAGTCTAATTGTCCAAAAATTTAAAGGGAGAATGAAAAACGTATTCTGAAAGAGTACAGCAGAAATCCAGGGTAAAATGAAAGATTGTTAGTTTTGTGTTTTGGGTCCTAACAAATCTTAAGCTTTTAAAAAATTGCCCTTAAGTTTTACTAAGATGTATGAGAAGTCAGAAACACTAAAAAGCTGCTATAAAAAACATCACAAGCTATGCTGCAAAATGAAGTAAGTGGGTCTCATTCACTGTAAAATAAATCTGATTGATTAGGATAAGGAAAGTCCAGTTACATTTCAAAGAACACTAGAACATCTGTATGTGCATTACAGGAAAGATAAGTGATGCTTGGAGCTGCTTTCTTGGAGGGGTTGGTTGGTAGTTTTTTTTCTTTTTTGTTTGCTCATTTCTTTTGGTTTGGGTATTTTGTTTGTTTGTTGGTTGGCTTTTCTTTGCTCCTCTGTTTTGGTTTGGTTTTATTTTTGGTTTGATGGGTCTTGGGGTTTTTTGTGGGTTTTTTTTTTTTTCCTGAAAAATTAGCGTATTAGAAAGGTCTGTAATTCTGGCTGGAAGCTCCAAACAACTGCAGCTCAAAAGTGCCCTCTTACAGACCTTTGCAGTCACTGTGAAATGAAGTTGGCTCAACAAACAAGGAAGATCATTTCCTGTCAACTTTTTTACAGAATACCTGTCTGCCATGATTAAGATTTTTTTTCATATTTAGAGAATAAAAAAAAAAAAGAAAATATTTTGGAAGATTCCTGGATTATTGATCTAAAACATCAAAGCATGATTCTTTTATTCTCTACCTATCTGTATGATTTTTCTGTATGGGTTTTTTAATTCTGCTAACTAAATTTTTCCATTCTGCTTCAAACTTTCTTTGGGTGTCAACTTCATTGGAGAGTGCTTAGGCTGATGAGACAACATATACATTATATGAGACAGTAGAAGAATAAAATTGTCTCTAAATATGTTAAAATTAGATGTGTCTAGCAGACTTGAAGGATATAATTTCTTTGGGACAGGGAAATTCTTACCCTGTCAATATATGGGGTAGAGTATATAACACCCCTAACCATGGTTCCAGCACTCAAAAAAAGGACAACTTCTCCACCCTCACCAAAACCCAAAAACAAATAAAAAACAAAAACAAACAAAAAACCTAAAAAGAAACAAATGACAACAAAAAACCTAACCAACCAGACAAAAAATTTAAGAAAAAAATCAACAGAACAGCATTCTTGTGCTACAAAACAGAACCAAGGTAATCCTGTGCATTACTCCTGAATTAAATCCTAACAAGGGGATTTGGAACTAGATGAGGTGTTAGGTCCCTTCCAACCCAAACTGTTCTATGATGCAAGTTCTACTATGCACTTTAATATATTTGAAGTATCACTATTTCCATGAAAATTCATTTGGGAATAAAATGGTAAAGAATAATTCAAATTTAATATTATGTCTCATGGCTTTCATATTGTGCAGTTTATTTATTCTGTGCTTTTCTGAATTACTTTTTCAACAAGGTAAATTATG
>VWZQ01012259.1:96444-110446 GCA_013397015.1 Myiagra hebetior
CAAGGTAAATTATGATTTGTCTAGTTTTCTATTTACCAGATCTATTAATTAAATCAGATTATATTCCTAGAACAAACCAAAAGTACTAATGAAGGATCAGTTATTTATATAATACAGTAACACAAAAATAAATTTAAAAAACCTTAACAAGCTACTGTTGGTAAAATGTACCTTAATCTTTGATTTATAAATAATGTTTTCAGGAAATAGACTGCAGAAAAATTCTAAGTTTTGAAATATATTTTTTTAACTATTCAGATTCTGTTTTGACATTAAACCACTACAGTTCCTTTCTTCGTGGTATCAGTGGAGGTGTAAAGAAAATCCAAGCCACTTCAATCTTCTTCAAGCAATTTGTACCACTCTTCCAGCATAATTTTTTGAATTTAACCCAGACATTTCATCATGAAAGATTTTAATCAGGAAATACTGAACCTGGTCCTGACTTAGATCACATGCTTTCAACCCTCTTTGCCCTTCCCCATCCACTCTCACCACACCTGTAAATTAAATTATGTATTTAGATTTGATTTGTGCCTCTTCAATTCCATGAATTCTCAGAGCCTGATAGACAATGGAAATAAGTAAGGGAGATAGATAATATTAGAAAATCCATGCAAATATCTGTGAGGAAACATATGAAGAATCTGGGGAAAAAGCTCATGCTGTTTCAGCACATACCCAAAGAAAGAAGTCATCGTTTACTGCAGTGTCAGATTTCTACCATGCAGATCACTTGCAGCAATTGGTGAGAAAATAAGAGATTCAAAGGTAAATAAAACAATATGGGATTGCTTTTCTTCATTTTTCTCTTTGCTAAACTGGTTAATTTGTTATATGTTTATATTATAATATATATATATATAATATATAGTGTTTATAATTTCAGTTGTGCTTTCATATAATTTTTAAGTAGAAAACCTTAGGATCAGATCTGTAATGCATGACAGTAGATCATTCTAAGAAGTTCTTACATGTAATTGTACCTTCAGACTTTTCCAACATTATCCATCCCTCACTTTTGTATTCCAACTGTTCCATCTCTACTTAGTGACCCTGCTGGAAAACAGGAAGGTTCATCTCGCCACTTTTTCTCCTTGGCAGATATGCTTATTTCAACTCTTATCTAAATTTGCATCAGAAGGGTTTCAGAAAAACCAAATCTATATGACAGTTTTACAATTTTACAACAGATATTATTATAATACATTATTTTCAGGGGTTGTTTGCATTCTAAGTTGACTTTTTTTGGCAGTTGTTTTCTTTAACGGGATTCTAAAAAAAAAGGTATAGATGACTCTTGCAGTTTTGCAGTAACATGCTTCAGGACTAAAAGAAAATACAGACCAAAATTGAGAAAGGATAGCAGAAAGGATAAATGATAATATAAAAAGGAGAATCCAATGGAAATTAATCTTGTCAGGTTTAACTGGAATCATAATTGTTCATTTCCATGGAAAGATAATGCAAGAAAAAAGAAAGAGGAAAATGTTTTTCCTTTTTTATCACTTTATTCACATAGCTCTACCACTACTATAAGAAACAATTAAAACCTAATTGTTTCATGCAATGCCTAAATCTCAAAAGACCCAGTTTCTCAACACTGCCACAATTTCCTCATGTAGTTGAAACTTATTCCACTTGAGAAGGAATCACTGATTGTTTGCACTGCCATCTCAATCACGTAAAATAGAATAAATAACGTTTTCATTGTTTATTTTAGTTACTGTCTTACCAAATACACATTCAATGCCTAATTAAGAGCATAGTAAGTGGGCAGTGAGGAACAAATATAATCTTAAGGGTTGATTTATCTGGCACTTATTTCAGTGCTTCTTTTAAAAATCTTGACTGAATGTCACGGTTTAGAAACCACATATTTAAGTGCAGTTTCACCAGTTTAATATCTCTGTAAATTGTTTTTGTAAAAAACCAATATAATGACATATTATGCCATGAACCTATCTTGAAATACAGCTCCACAATGCTACCTCACCATGACAGGTTAATTATCAAAACATTTTAAAAGATTAAGACTTAGCCAGTTGTCCTAGGTGAACTATCAAGACAAAAATATATCAGAATGCACTAATTAAAAGGCAGTGTTTCAGTATCATTTTAAAGAGTGACAACAGACATTCCATTTTCTTTTTACATGTCCTCTGTTTCATATAACTGTCAGTCTTAAAGAGATTTAGGCAAACAAGAGATAAAGCAAATGGCTTTTATTTAAGCTTGTGGCTTTCTCCAAGCAAGAGGTAAAAAGTAGCTTGAATATTGAACTTATCCTTGATAATATTTAAGTATGGAGATCTTTCTGCACTCATTTGTATCTTTGGTTAAGTAATACATCTAGACAAAATTGAGAACTAATTAAGAAGTAACCTAATTTTTCAGTCTGTTGGCAACTTATCAATAATAATTTTTAAAAGGGAAAATACTAAACCTGTTAGATTATAAGACTACATAAATTAAATATCTACTTTACTAGAACTAACTTCCATTTCACCAGTCACTAGCTATTTATCCAAAGCCCTGCAGTAAAATTAATCCTCAAAATAATTTCAGACATCCTTTATTTTATTTGCATGATTAGGCAGGTCAGTTTAGCCACATGAAAAGAGTTTGAAGCATAAGATTTGTATCATGGGCCAAACACACAGAAGCATTCCTGGAAAGTTTTATTGAATTTATGGGTTTTTTACATTGAATTTACAGATTTTGATAAGTCCTCTATAATGAACATAGTATATAATTCACTTCCACAGGCCTATTGTTGTCCATGACTATTTTTCATCTAAAAGAGTGCTGAATCATGTAGACTTTAACAGTTGTTTTATATATTTATGAGGTTCTGTGTAGGATGAGCTTTGCTGTTCATAGATGAATCATGACTTTCAGCTGAAGGTGGGCAGAGCCCATCTGTCTAAGTAAGAGAAAGAAGTCTCTATGAGAGGAAGTGTTATTTCAGCTACATACCTTTCTCATTTCCTTAAGATAAATACTTTTAACCCTTATCTATTAGTCACTAAGACTATTTGCCACTACAGAATAAAGGAGATGAAAAGAAAAATAATTCTGATGTATTTCCAGTCCTAAAACTTTTTTTTTGGCATCAGTGTTACCAAATTCAACATGCTATAATTAAAAAAATGAGGAAAAAGAAACCAAGCCAAAACCAAAACCAACTAAACATGACTTTCAAAGAGTTTATTAAAAAAGTAAGTTTCCAGGTAATCTTGAAAATTAATTAGTTAAAGACAAATTAGTCAATTCTTTGACGACAGAAGAACTGAACTGCAACACAGAGATTACACTTCGTGTGTATCTTTAACCAAAACATAATGCTTCTTTGTAGAACCTTTATCTTTTGAATCAAATATGCTATAAAAATTAATCTCCTGAGATCTTCAGTGTCAGGGGCATTAATAGGCTTCCTGTGACTTCAAAGTCATTAGTTATGGCTTGTACACACTGCCTGTTCTACTTTAAGAAGTAGTTCAATGAGTGTGTACAGCAAAATAATACACACATTCTATAATTCAGGAAACTACACTTCAGCCTCGGTCTTACCTGGCCCAAGAATCTGACTATCCAGAAGTCCTAATGACGTCATCCATCTCTCCTGAGATTTCTGTGCACAGCTGGGCTGAAGCAAAGAATGGCAACTAAAAACAGCCATGAGGTTTGCTTCAGAAAAAAATCACACTTCAAATCCAAACAACTGGATCAGGGCAGGAACACCCCATGAGGGCAGAAGACAAAACTAAGCAGTGATCCTAGTTGAAAGAAAAATTCTGATGTAAATGAGTTACATTTAAACTATTCCAAGGTCAAATACTATGCAATAATCATAGAATGGTTTGCCTTGGAAGGGACCTTACAGATCACCCAGTTCCGACCTCCCCGCCATGGGCAGGAACATGAAGATATATTATCCATAGAAATTGTTATCTAACATATATGTGTTCATGAACCGTCACATGGTTTTTAGAAGATTGACAGTAAACACACTGCTGAAAAATAAACTACTTTGCTCTTGAAGACAATCTGTTACATAGTACAAATTTATTCGGAGCTTATGAAATACTAAGGCATGATATTAACTACCTGTTACAGCTTGTCCCAAATGGGGAGCTCATTTAAAGATCATATTCCTCAAGAAGAGGAAAAAAACTGCCAAAACCCTGATTCTGCTCCTGTGCAGAATGCAATCTGCATTAGAGTGCTCCATTTGCTCAGAATCAGCGGCAGGCAAAAATACAACATTAATGAAATTTGGACTCTGTTCTAGTTCTTTTTGTATGACCTGTAGAAGAAACGTTACTCAGTGTTTTAAGAAAAGCCAGACACTGTGTTTCTATATAAACTACAAACAGGCAGTGTGTGTTTATATGCCTTCTGTCATGCAGCATAGAGACAGAACGTATAGTTTCACATAAAAGCCTTCGTGTCAAAGTATAAATGAGAGAAATACAGTGCCATTTAAAACAGACACATTGACATCCTAGATTTTAAGTAGAGCATTTGAGTGAGAATTCTATAATAAATATTTAGAAAATTATTACTCTGAGGCAGGCTAGAAGCACTTAATTTTCAAACAGCATTATTTAAATTATACTTAATTTTATTTCTCTATCTGTATTTTCTAAAAAAGATATTATTTACAATGCAGGAAATGTAGAATAACAAGAAGATATTAATCTTCTTGATGGTGAGACTGTGTTGTGTAACTCATATGGACTTGACAGCAAAAAGAGTATTCCTACTTTAAAATTCATTTTGATGAAGTATATACATGTATGCCTGAGTCGTACCTGACATTTTTTTATCTCAATCCTGCATGGAAAGCATATAGATAATACAAAAACATATAATACCAAAATTTTTCAAGGCACTCACATTATCTTAACTTAAAAACTAACATTATAAAAATTGCTCTCATTATCTGTAATTGTAATCTAATGGAAACAAAGAAAATCACAGAAACTGGAAATAACCAAATACAACAAAATGTTATACAAAAGCAAACTAAGAAAGTATTGTATCATCAAGGTAAAGTGAGAAAATTTACTTTAATGAAAGAAAACAAAGTGTAATAATATGCTTGTTCTTCACAGCCAAGTGTTTGCAATTAGGAGCAAGAGATGACTATTAACTCTAAAAATTGGCAGATAAAGACCTTAAATAAGGCTAAAAATGTATTAAAACCAAATCTCATTTTGTGCATTCCAAGGTTTCATGTAAAATAACTAGATCAGTCTACCTTACATGTCAAGAAACAAAATATTCATCTGTACAATGCATGCAGTAGAATGACTATTTCTTCATTGCAGGAAGTGGGAGAAAAAGGATAAATTATCATAGCAAGACTTCCAGAGAACATATATTTTACTTTGTTCTGATTTAACTCTAATTTCATATTCAGCTCAAAATACAATGATGCTGACTAATGACCTGTCACACAGCAGGTGAGTGCATAAATTGAAGTAGTTCTAAGTTAGTTTTAAGTCAAAACTACAGAAATAATCTTTTAATGCCTACTGATGCTTGTATCATTCCAAGATAACATATTTCCCTAGGACAGAGTTAAAAGATAGATCCAAAAAAGAAAATCATACAGCTCTTTTGAAAGATCACTGCCAGTCACTAAAATGTTCTCCTTCAGTTGGTTAAGTACGGCCTTCTTTTGACATACGGGAGAATTATTTTATTTTCCTGAATATAGTCTAGATCAATGCAATTACACTAAAAGTTAATATTTTGTTACAGAAATCTTTCATCAGAATGTCATTCCAAAAACAGAGTGAAAAGTTAGCACTTTTATGTGCTGCGTCTAAAATTATCGGTGAGACTACATCTAAGAGGAATGCTCAGCAGGGTTTGGCACTGCTTCCATAATACTCCTTTAAGTTGCTATCACATGCAAATAGTCCTTAAAACATTTTAAAATACTATTTATTTATACAGAGAACAACATTAGAACAGTCAAGAATTTGTATTTTGTATTCATTTATACCAAATCTCTACAGTCAGATTCTGACTATGCCTATGTATTTTATGGGAACACGTTTTAGCACAGCAGGCACAGAAATTAATTTATAAAAGAAAAGTACTGCAGTTTTAGCAGTATATGTTCCCCAATGATGTTTATCTTTTTGAAAATTAAAAAAAAAAAGCAATTTCTATGGTGTGTATAGTGGTTTATGTCTATTGAACATCATAAATTATTTAAAATTTCTCTGTTTCTTTTAGAAGTTAAAAATAGCTTAAAAGTTCACAGTATTAGGACTATATATATCAGTAATGCACATAGAATCAGTCTGAAAGGAAATAATGGTCTTCATGGTTTCCAGTTATACTTAATAATTTTTAGTGTTATTGTTAGTATTCACACTCAGAGTTGGAACTCACTGTGTTAAACTCAAGTCACATATTACATCCTAAACCGATATATTTTTAAAGTGTATTTAATAAAATCAATTTTTAAAAACAATTCAACATTGAAAAAAGGTTTTGATGAATTGGCTTGAATTCTATAAATACAGGAAATTCCTATCTAGTTTGGTGTTAAGAGACGTAGTAGTAGTAGTAGAATAAATTTAAATAATAGAATCTAATAAATTTAGATTAAGTTAAAAATTATTATTAAATTTTAACAGAGAACTGATAGAAATGTCCATCATAACTGGAGAAACTCATGTAAAATCTGGGAGTTAGAGGTGGGGGGTGGGTTTGATTCGGGACAGAAAGCCAGGTGAGATTGGTGGTTTTTTCTCAAAAAAATAGGAAAAAGACAGTTGAAATAATTTTGTGACAAAGAATATGAGAGAGAAGCAAAACTCAGCATCACATTCATCAACATATTGATTAGAAACTGCCTCCATAAAAATATAATGAAAATGTCCTAACTGTACAAGCAAATCATATATTTTGAGCTTGCTTGCTCTTTCTTTCTCTTTTTCTTTCTCTTTTTCTTTCTCTTTTTCTTTCTTTCTCCTTCTCTCTTCTCTTCTCTTCTCTTCTCTTCTCTTCTCTTCTCTTCTCTTCTCCTTTCCTGTTTTCTTTTTCATTCTCTCTCTCTCTCTTTCTTTCTCTTTTTAAAAGCCCTGCCCAAACAACTTACAAGCTTCCCTGTAGAAATTATCTGATGATGCTGAGAAACCACAATTTATTTGACAAGGTCTCCAGGCAAAACATAGATTCTGATCAGGCAACATCTGAATAAAATTCAGCTGTAGAAGTTAATTAATACTGTAATGAAGAGAGCAAACAGCTGTAACTCATAAAAATTGGGACGTGCCTATTCTATTTTTTAAGAGAGGAGATATGCCATTTGGTATATTCCAGTGAAACAAGGGACCTTATCTACATTGTCTCTGAAACGAGAGCCACACCTTCATAAATTAGAAGAAATTTCTCATTGAAAATTTCTCATAGAAATTTCTCATAGAAAAAAATGTCTTTGCTAAAACAGTTTGCCCTTATTAAGGACATTAGCTGTCCAAACTTTCTTGTACTGCTAACAAAAAGAGGGTTTAACTAATTTTTTTGGCTAAAAGGGACTCAAAGGAAGTTCCTGAAATCTTCTGTGTATCTGGGCACTACACTTGGAAATTAAGACCTCCAGCAGATCACATAATAGAACCATAACATTTTTTCCTGTATTTTTTATTCCCCTCTTTTTTACTATACATTTCTGTTTAAGGCAAGCCTTTTGTTAAAGTGAGTTTCATATCCTGGTTTCATAAACTGGTTTCATACCCTGCCAGATTAGAATAAAAAGAAAATTCCAAAATATTTTCACTGAATTATAGTAGTCCTTTAGTAAGAAACAGTTCTTCCTTATTTTTCCTGGATCTACAGAAAAAAAAAGGCAAGAACAGCAGAACACAACTGAAACACCACTGCAGTTTGATGCAAGCTATTGACTTCCATTTAAGCTGAAATGATTTGAAAGCTATTCAACCCTGCTTCCCTCATGTAAAGCATTCGTTAATGCATATAGATTTAACTCTGTCTCCTCAAATATCTGAGTTTATGTGACTTGGAAATCACAGGCTATCTGTGATCATGTACCAATAAATGGGCCTTGATATTTCACTGTGAGCCATAAGTTAATTTTTAATTATCATTTTTTGACTTGTCATCTTTCTTCCAGAACAACCTATTGCATATGCTTGAATGTATCAATCAGCAGTAGTAGTAGTACTTGTAGTAGTGAAAACACTGACATTAAGAGAAGTGCTGGACTGAGTACTTAATGAAGGCCTTGCATGTACTTAACCAGCAGTCTACTCATAACGGGACAGTCATGGAACAGGACAACATTAAGCCCATTGCCACAGGGATAACTACTCTGCTGTGCACAAGTCTAAGACTACACCAGGTATTGTTTTATTCATGCTAATAAAACTTGACAAATGAATTCTCAACTATTCAATATATTGATAGCATTACTTTCAGCGAAGCAGGATACTTGATGTTTCATCCAGCAAAGACAGTGAATTAATACCCCTGAGCTCTGCCAAGCAATGATACAAATACAGGCACAATGACTGCTGAAACCTCTGCCCCTTTTAAGCTATGCCATTTTCTACCTCCCTCACTTCTGCTGTGCCTTGCAGACCATGGTACTGAGAAAGACTATGAAGGAAATAGTAATAGCAGGAAAAGCCATACAAGATGTTGACATTGATAATTCATCTGATAAGATATGAAAAAGTGATTTAGGAAAAAAGTAACTGTAAAGTAACAGGAAAGCACTGAATAGTTTTTATGTGATTATCTAAAATACTGTGTCACTAGAATCCAGAAAAAAAATTTCTCCCTTGTAGCTCATTTTTTTTGCACAGATATTTAGTATAAAGTAGAGACTGAAGGAATATAAAGAAGAATTGATACTGTATGTTATTACTTGTACAAAAATCTTGAATGGTCAGTAAAATATTTGATCAGAATATGTAGAAACTATTATAAGAATTTAATATGCTTAACCATCGTAAACCTTCAACATAGAGCATAAAAGTTTTCTAATACCCAGTATCGGTTCTAATGATATGGAAAGATAATCCAAAATCAACAAGTTTCATTTTTTGCTCTACAGAACTTAGGACTTTTCTTCTGTGTTCATCTTCCTTTTGGCCTTTTTCTGGCAAGGTCAAAAACCTTCAACCTCTGCACTAAATTTTGTGAGATACTAATATGCCATTTTTCTGTTGAGAGCTCAACCAGCTTTAACACACAGGGCTATTCACAGATCTTGGAAGAAAAAGCCCCCCACTGTTTCTCTTTCACTAAACTTCCTGTAACTTTTCAAACTGCTATAGAAATGGCATCTGTTTCTCCAAGCAGGCAATGTATAGATAGCTGTTTTTTGCAGTGCATGATCCAGAAAATTCTTACACGTGTCCATTGATTCTTTAAGATTAGATACAAGGGGTTTAAAATCTAGTTGTTAATCATGCTGAAAGGTATCTTTTTGTTTTATTAAATAATAAAGATTTTCCAATGGTCAGAAAAAATAGCATAGAAACATATTTTAGGAATTAATATATTGTTTTGTTGTAAGACCCTATGAATCTTGTGAAATAAAACTTTTGCACCAAAAGGTTAATTTTATTCATGTGATTTAATCTTTTTCTTTGAGAGTGGAGCAGATAGTTAACCGCTTATTCACCTCATTTATTTTATCAATGCTCCCATGTTCTTTAGAATGATTCAGCTACAGTGTCTGAAGTAGGTGAGCTTAGTGAGCCAGAGGCAATGCTGACCAAGCAACACAGAAGACAACTAATCAGTTTGTAGAAAAGTTAAAATTCAGAAACAGATAAGTCCCAAAACCCATTGAAAAAGCCCTTTATGAAAGAAAGAAAACTATAGACTGAAAAAGTAAAAGAAGAAATTTAAACAGAGAATAGTCAGTTATCATTTGTCAAGATAGGTGTACTGACTTTGCCTGCAATATATTTAATTTTCTCCATAGCAGCTTACAGGGTGTTTTGGATTTTGACAAAACCAGTGTTGGTAACAAATCCATGTTGCAGCTATTGCTGATAAATATATAATGTCTGCAAAACATCAAAGCCATTTCTGCTTCATACTGTTGCAAAAGCAAGTGGGGCTGCGGATGCAAAGCACGAGCTGGGAGGAGACAGCTGGCCTCAACTGACCCCAAGGTATCCCATACTACACAGGACCATGCTCAATACAAGATAGGGAGAAGGAGCATTCAGGCTTTTGGTATTTTTCTTCCCAAGTAAACACTACATGTGGTGGAGCCCAGCTTTCCCATAGGAGGCTCAACACCTGCCTGTCCATGGAAGCAGTGAATGAATACTTTGTTCTGCTTTGCTTGTGGGCATGGCTTTGCTTTACCTAGTAACTGTCCTGACCTTAAACCACAAGTTTTTCCACTGTTACCTCTCCCATCCCATCAGGGGGAAGTGAGTCAGCAGCTGTGTGGGGCTTACTTGCTAACTGCAGTTAAAGCACAACAATATGAAAGAAGATACTTCTAACAAATCAAATTACATAAGCTCATGATAAAATGGTGTAACAAGAAACAACTTATCCTAACTGAATCAGAGAACGAGCCTTCTATTTGCAAAAGTAAAAGCATTTCATAGTCAACAAAAACGGGGTTTTGTTATCTTGCAAGTGATTACTACAGACCAGAGAGGGATAATGGTTCTCCTAGTGATCAAACGAAAAGGAACATACATTTGAAAAAGAAAATCAGGTAAGAAGTAATCCTGATGGAACACCACTTTATGTAAAATGGAGTGCTACTGCTGACAGAGAAGATGTTAAATCAACCTGGTGTACCTTGTAGTCTATGACTGTTAGAGAACAGTGTGAACATGGTAGAGAAACTAGAAAGACTGAAGCATATGGAGGACTATGCCAGCAGATTTCAAGTAACTATGACTCTTTTCTAAGGAAACTTTGGAATGAAGATGGGCCAAGCAGTGAATTAGACAGGCACAGACATCTTCCAACTCAAGTTATTCTTTGGTAGAACCAACCATTCCTACATCCATCATCAAGACCATCCACATTAAAGGAATTGTAACAAGGACAAAAGTACGGATGCCCTAATCTTTGAAAAATAAATGCTCCTGAACCATAGACTCATGGACGGAAGTCATTTTAGACTGGCTATGACTAGATATGGACATGGCTAGTAAGCCATGTTCAGAACCTAAGTAAACTCTACCTAAGTAGATTTTTTTTAAATGAAGAAATGAATCAATGGCTGTATAGAAAACAAAGACATGAAATTGTTTTATCACAGTAGTTGTTTAAGAACTGGCAAACCAGCAGACCTCTGCCTGAAGGCACTGCGATTCAGAACTAGTAAAGAAGCAAAAGGTGCATAAAACCTACTGCAGCTAGAACTGGATGGGAGTATTTGTGGAGCTGCATCCACTAAATCAGTTGCAACAAGCCAGAATTTCACTTCAAATGGTCAATATGTAACACTTCAAAATGTCGCTTTCCTTAAAGCTTTCACAGAAGCAATTCTGTCAGGTGAAGGAGTATGTTCTTCAGTATATTTCTGAAAAGTCTCTGTCTAGAAATGAGTGGATAATTTTAACGGTGGGTAAGGACAAGTAAGGAGGTGATGCTCTACTATCAGAATACTGATATTATACTAATGCCAGGAAAAACAAGGATGACCAACTTCCCAATTTTGTGTTTTTGCTAACTCTAAGGCAACTTCTTCTAAATGAATACACAGAGCATTTTATTTCCCTGCAAAGAATGAATGCTGTACAAATTAAAACAACTGCTACAAAGTGAGGCCCCTAAAAACACCCTAAATTGCCAATTTAAAGATTCTACTAAAACTACCGCTAATAGCACAACAATAATGAAGAGAGAATTACCACATATTGAGCAGAAATTGGAGCTGCATAGTGCACACAAGGTGAATCTCATTTATAATTTAAGGCAATAATGAAATAGTAGAGTAGCTAACACAAAACTTTCTTTAGTAATGTCTTCATGTTTATCCCACTCAGTGAAATTTTTGATCAGACTTTTTAAGGAATTAATGCAAAACAGAATGCATAACAAAATGCTTTCAGATCTTGTACCTTAATTTGCCTTTCTTTTTCACCCTGTAGGTTTAATTGTTGTAAGTCAAATCCTTATTTCTTGTCAGATATATGCCTTTACCAAATTCTTGGCTTTCTCATGTCAGGACTTATTATAATAGCTGAAATAATACACTCCATCCATAAATAGTGACATGTGCAGAGGCGTGAATTTAATACGATGGAAAAATGAATGCTCTTTTTAAGAGGTCCTGTATCTGCTGTCCAAGTTATGTATTTTCCCCGTGTCATAAGCTATGTTTATCTGCAGAAACTTCAAGTACAGTAACTTATCTTCTGATGAAGAGGATCTGCACATTTACATATCCAGATTTATCCCTCAAAATCAGTCTGTGTGCAAAATTAGTCATGCAGCATATACGATTTAGCGACTTTTAAGTGGCTTAGACCACCCCCATAAGATGCAGTGACCCAAGAACAGATATACTCATAAGATGTTATAGTCATAACATGCAGCACTGATCTCATTGCCTCTCTTCAAACAGGTGAGCTATGCAACTGTGCAAATTTCAAAGAATCCAAAGCAGCTATTCTTACTTTTAGAACCTGAGGCCCAAACCTGCTCATACAGGCAACTGACAACTAACTGTAGAAAATGTTTCAAATTAGTAATTTTATTTTCTCTCTACCAAAGGAACACCATGTTACAGCAGACTAAAAATCTTCATCACAAAGAATGAATATCAGCATTCTTTAAGGAACAACATATAAACAAAGATATTCCTTAACAAAAAACAAAAACAAAAACAAAAAAACCCCAAAGTCAACTTAAATAAATAGTATAAAAAGAAAAAGTGTTCACAAAGCAGATTTCCTGACTGGTATCATTACCATCATACATTGCTATGTGCATGCACTCTCCCAGTGCAAAATACTGTACATGAACACTGAGCCTTTAGATTAATTGATCACTGAAGTCTCATTTATGCAGTGGGCAGTAGATTTTTATTGCATGTCGAATCTCAGGGAACTTTTTCCTCATTTACAATTACATAATTTTTCCACAATTCTCCCCCCTACCCCCCCCCCCTACCCCCCCCCCCCCATTCCTTTGTATTCCTCGTTTTCAAATATTCTGGACATTTCTACACATCCCTGACATAAAATAGGACAGACTTGAAGCAGAAAATAAAGCAAACTAGAAAACAAATACTAAGCTACAACTGTATTCCATCACAAGATACATTTGTCAGAATCCAGTTTTCAGTTGGGAGGTTCACTTTGAAGATAAAAAGAAAATATGTACTGACAATGTCAAAACTATTCTGCTTCCATATTACTTGTCCTTTCAAAATCTGTTTATATTAATGCATATTTTAATGACACATAAAAACATGAACACAAAATAGAAACAAAAGACAACACAAAGTATTTCGGATCAACAGTTATTGATTCATTTTAGTTGCCCCTGGAAAATAGCAAGTTGAGGAAAAACAGATTTATCTGGAAGGAAACCAATTCTCTAAATTTAAAATCATAAAACACAAATATAGTTTTGGAGCATTACTGGATGGTACAGCTGAATCCAAAAGCAAAGAATGAGCATTACATGTCCTCACACTCTTTCACTCAGTACAAAGAAACTCATGTCTAGCAAGAAGCAGTAACAGATCTCATTCTCCAAATGTCTATGCAAACTAGGATTTACATCTTTGAGTTTGTTAGGATGTCCTTTTCTTAAGGAAAGAAACCATGAAACATTTTTTCTAGAAGTCTTGAAAACAAACCCCAATGCCTTCCTCTTCCCCTACATGCACCTTACTGCAAATCATATTTCAGAATCTGGTCTTCAGCTTCATATTCCCAACATGAATTACAAAATAACCTAAGTGACTTTAATTGTAAAAATGAATAACTGTCTATTTTCGATTATCAAACAA
>VWZQ01012259.1:110815-130429 GCA_013397015.1 Myiagra hebetior
ATAAGAAATTAAAACTGAAACACTGAACACTTACATGCATAGTAATATATAAAAGAAACTATTTCAGAATTAAGATACAAGCTTCAACACCTTTCAGAAATAAAATATCACCTAGTATCTGTGAAACTGTATGTTGTTCTTGGAAATGGTCTCTTGCAGCCAGTTACAGGCGTGCTTACAGTTCATTTGCCTTCAAGAATCTGAGATTGTCTCCTCTCTCAACAGATAATGTACATTCACCATTAACTCTCTGTCAACGACTCCCACCTTGCATAGAGTGGAATAATCACACCATTCTCATTTGCTTCCCCTGTAAAAAAGCTTGAGGGCATAGTTTTAAAATGATTCATTCATCTTTAATTGTGCAAATAAATCTTGGTACTGCCTTGATAACATCCAGTTGTCTGATCTGCCACACATCTTGGCAAAATCTATGGTCAGACCTTTCATCCTCTTCTCTCCAAAGGCTTTTCCTTCCCCCCTTGCATGTCTTCTTTTTCATCTTTTCAACTTTGACATTTTCTACTAAATATATTAGGCTTTCCAAGGCTGACTGCTCCATCACAGATGATAAAAAAGAATTCTAAATATTCTAAACTATAATTGATTATCTAAATTCAAAAATTTTGACTTGCAGCTATTGAAATTCTACGTGGTGACAAATACTTACAATATTTCAGGGCTATTGAGGTTTTGGTGCTTTGGTTTTGACGAGTTTTTGTGTATTTTTTTTCATATCAACCAGGTCCACTCAAGATCTGCTGTCTGTATTGGGTGATGCATCACAGGAATATTGTCAATGTCTCTTACATGAAATATGGGAAATAGAAAACAGAAACAAAAAAAAAAAACACCCAACACCCAACAACAAAACAAATACCACCAAAGCTTTACAAAGAAAAAGCATATAGCTCTAGACACACAGGACACCATTAGCGAATATCAGTTCTGAATGCTAAGTCCTTGCCCACAGCTTTCATGGCTCCAAGATCATCTGTCCCAGTTAGGTTTAAGTCAATCCAGTACTGTAATGCTACGTGAATGATATGGTACCTCATTTGCACACACAACAATGCTCACACAGCCTCATAATCAACAAGACCAAACACTTGGCCCACTTGCAAATGAAATCACTTTTAAAAAAGCCCATTTATCTTTTTCATGCAGATCAATCCAGCTTGGGTTGATCAGAAAAGTATGCCCTGAGGACTATTTTCAAGAAAAGTGAATTACTTTACACTGGGTGAATTCATCCAAGGTGAATGTGATCAGAGTGCATTTATCTGTCAGTTTTAAACTTTCTCTTCTATTTTCTTGTAGTTTGAAAAAACAAAACTATTTAGTTGCTGGAAGTAGCAAGGTAACTCTAAGGAAATGGATCCTTACTACAAATCTGCGTACATTTGACAGCTAAGTAAAGTCTTTGAGATGTGGGACTGGTACTAAATCTCTCAGGAAAATCCTCTAACAAGAGGAAATATGTAAAGATTTTAGTTTCCTTTCTGGTCTCTGGAATAAGGAATCTTATTTCTGCTAATACACATTACACAAATGAAGGAACAAGGACAGGGAGGTAGGTACCATGTGGAGTGACAGGTCAGATATTTCAGCACTCAAACTCAAAGAAAGAACAGCACTTTAAAAAATTCAACTTAAAAGAAGGAAAATATTTTTGGCCCCATTTTTTAGTAAAAGTGTAGTTACTGGTCAAATATCTCTCTTGGAGGAAATGGCCTCAAGATTCCCCAGGTAAGGTTTAGACGGGATATTAGGAAAAATTTCTTCACTGAAAGGGTTTTGTGGACCAGGCTGCTCATGAAAGTGGTGCAGTCACCATCCCTGGAGGTATTTAAAAGCAGTGTAGATGTGGCACTTACGGATATGGTTTAGTGGTGGACTTGGCAGTGCTCCGTTAATGGTTGGACTCAATGACCTTTAGAGGTTTTTTCCCCAATAAAAGATTCTATGTCTCTTCTATGGTGACACATCAAAGTAGCATGCTGTTCCTAGTTTAAACATCCAACACTGAAAAGTCCTGGTATCCATCTCTGATATGACAACATTTCTTCTTAGGATAGTTTATATCCTATATAGAAGTTTGTCTTCAGGATCCAAATACCTATAAACCAGGTATTTATCTGCCTTCTATATAACTCAGACTCATGATTTGTGACTTAGAAACCTCTGCACTCAAATACTGACAGTCTTTGTGACTGCTTCTTAACCTTTCCATGCAAAAAAAGCAGGAAACAGGTTGAAACAGCAGATTATATTTAAACAGGAGAAAAGAAGGCAACTGTGAGAGAAAGACTGCTGGGAGTAAGCTCTTCTATTAAGAATACTGTCCAGGCTATACCATGTAAAAGAAACCACAGGAATTTACCTTCAAATATCTGTCATTCTGATACAAGCCTGTTGGATCTGTCATGCAGAGTAAGAGCTAAAGAACAAAATGATCTACACACAAGTGTCACTGATAATCTTTGACTGTCAACTTGAAGAGCCTGATTTGTCAAAATATGTCCATATTTACTGGCTTTTCTTAAATTCGACTGCATCCATTATTGATTTCAACTGCACTTATCTGGCAGCCACACCTCTTCCTCAGTACCCAGACTCTAATGATAACACTATTACCCAGCATCCCTTAAGACATCTGTGTAATCCACCAGCATCACAGGGATGTTGCCTTAATGGTAAGGAGGTGATAAAAACTTATCCTTTCACCTGCATGCCATGTTGAAACTGCCTTTTGTATTTTAGTTTCTTCATTTCCAAGAGAAAATACTGATCAATTCTGGAACACCCTTGAATGACTTTTGTGACTAATCCTAGTCATTGATGACCTCCATTTGTAAAAACCTTTGAGCAAATTTATATTTCTTTCCTGATGGTCTCATTAAAATCTACTTTAAGTGAAACAAATATAATTTCAAAGTCTCTTTTTGAAGACAAAAGACAGTGTTTTGTTTGAATAGTATTTAATGCTGGGGATGTTTTGGACACAAATTCAAAACCATCAGCTGAACTCAGCACAATCTGTATTTGGGGCAAATAACTTTTCTTTTGAGAAATTTTATTCACATAGAAGATAAAAGGCAGTGGCACATAATGCGTTGAGGAAACACATTTATATATGATTCTTACATAAGCTCCTTGGATGCAACACCAGAAAGTGATTTCAAATCTACTATTAGCTATAAAATGCAGATTTTGTATATCCTATTTGGTTTTGTCAGTTAATTCTTACATGACCCTGACAGAACAAATGCACATTGATCAAATGTTTGCAATACCATACAAAGTTTTTCACTTTTAAGCCTTTTTTCTTTTTTTTTTTTTTTTTTGGCCTCATAGAAATCACAACATCATCACTTACAGCAAAGTTCTAAACAAAGATAAATTGCTTCCCAATAGGAATGTGTATGCTCCAGCCCTTCACCTTTTTTTTTTTTTTCCTTATTTGTTTTAGCCTGAAACACATTTTGCTCCCTTGGGCAGAACTAACAGTGACTCAGTCACTTTCACCAGATGTCATGCTTCTTACTGAATTGAAAACTGTGCTGAAGAAAGAGTATAATCTTACTGGCATGACAGTTTTCAAAGCAGTTCCACTTGCAGAGATCTAGAGAAAGGAAAGATGTCTTTCAAAATCAGCATTTTTGTGGTAACAAAAAGTTACACTCTCCTGCTTAGTAACTGTATTGAAAAATAAAAATATGAAGTAGTTCAAACAACACATTGGAAAAAATGCTGTGAAACAAGAGGCTGAGCAGACATACTTTCATTATCTTTACTAGTATTAAGAACTAATTTTTAAATTTTGTTTTGTATTAGTCTTGCTTCTTGTATGAATACCAACATTCCTCCTGAAAAATAATAGCACTGTTACATGAAAGCAGACCCAAGAAAAGTTTGTAATCATTACATAATTTGTGTAGCATCAGGACAAAAAGGAGTATCTCTAAGCAAAAGCCTGGGGCTTAAATGGAAACAAAAGACAAAACCAAAAGTTCATCAGTGACCTAAAGTTTGGAAAAGAGTTGAAAAGCATGTGTAATGCCGTTTTTTAATGATTGCACATTTTCTTAAGTTAAATGCTTCATGGCTTTTCCAGCAACAATACAAAGAAGCTCTCATGTGAAATCAAAGCAGGAATGCTGTTAAACGATTGAGTAAATCTTTAACTGGTTCATATAATCTTTTTAATACAATAGTTTGTATCAGTTGAATGGTTGCAAAAGTCCAACTGAATTACAGTGGCATTTTAATACGTAGTCTGTTTAACTGCAGTAAAACAAAAATATGGCCGCATTACTTACAAAGACCTTCTTAAAACTTTTTGAGGAGAGAGGAGGGCAGGATAAGAGGGGAGTAGAGGAGAATTAATTCAACCACTACTTGGAAACTTCAGTACTATTTATTTACTTCTATTTACATATTTATCTACCAATCTAAGATATTGGTCTACCTCCTTCTAAAGACTTCCTTTTACAATCATTAGCCAATTTAAGCCTATACCAATAGGTATCTTTCAGTTAGAAGTGGTTTGTGGAATTGTTTTTATTGTGCCTATTTAGAAAACCTGCAAAAATGTTTTTCAGTCCAATATATCATTGTGACTCTAATTGCTAAAAGGCAAATAACTAAAAGATAACCATTGTTATAACTGTTGATCAATAAAACTTTTTATTTTATGTAAGGAATATCCATTTTTCTTTCTTAGCCACAGAAGCTACAAAGAACTTGTTATGACAGCAGTAAAAAATTCTTCATGTTCCTAAAATAAAAATCAAACTTTTCCAAGACATCTTAAATTTCTTAACAAAAAATAAGAGGATGTTCTCTATGAATATGTATACGCTTGTTAAAAACTCTAAAGTTCTGTTGTACCATATTCAGGTGGTGCTTAAAGAAGGGATAGATTATTCACTAGTAATTAACATAATCTTGTTTTACTTTAAAAGAGAAAGAAAATCCCACCGTACTCAGAGTCCTCTTTGCTTGTTTCATTGTAATACAACCTGTAAGTGTTGAGTTTACATACCCAACTATTCCACAGTTGTTTTATACATGTTAATTTAGAGAAGACCCACAGACAGATAATCTGGTGAAATCTGGCTGTTCCCTTGGAAGAATATAATTTTCCTAAAATATCTGTAAAGAGGCATCTTTGGTCTGATTTTTATGTGGTTTCTGAGGTGTTTGAGACCATATGTTGGGTCCGGGGAAAGAACTGTACTGTTATCTCTTGGTGCTTAAAAAATTCTCAGAAAAAGCAACAAACCCAGACATGCACCCTGTAGCACAGAACTTTTCATAAATGGGTACTGTAAATACTCCTCCTCTCAAATTTGCTGTCGAGACTATTACTGATCCTGCTGATTTTACTGTCAAAGATTCAGCACTGACAAGGCATCTGTAGACATAAGTTCAACAACAAAAAAGCCACCATATTGTACAACACAAAACCAATGTGCCTATTCAGCACAATTTAGACTACTCATTTGAGACAATTCATTTAAGCACCTGAGACTTACACAAAGCACAGCTTCATTAGATGGACTAACTCATGTGATATTGTAAGCATGAATTAATCATGTTTGAAAGTCTAGGTTATTGTGAAATGTACTAAGTACAACTGACTGGAAAGCTCATTAGATATCTCTAAGACTTCTTCAAGTGTTCTTGTAGTGTATAAAGTGATATTCCATTTCATATAGTTCACCATTAGAAGCATTTAGATTTAGCATTTATAACAAAGCTGCAGTATTTTCTATAGCTTCTTAATATTTTACATTCTATAAAGAAGTAATTTCCCATGGTAGCTTAAAAGATTTGGTAAGTGCATTTGTAAAGTTATCTAGTGGTAATCACTGTACATAAAAACCTGTAAAATACTTTTAGATTGACTGCAGTCATGGGGTGCAGTGTAGCAGAATGCTCTGCCTCAGTAGGGGTAAAAGGCAAAACAGTCCACACTTTACCCTATTTTGAGAAAATTATCACTGGTGGACAGAGGAAGGAGAGTCACACTGCTTTCGGTAATGAAGAATGCTGACCTCTCTCTGACTCTTCAATCTCAAAGCCAAATATTATGAGGATGGGTAGAAAAATGTTTTTTCTGAAGGAAACTGTCACCAGTAAAGGTGTGGCAAAATTTCTGATATGAGAACAACCTAGTGATAGCAGTTGATAAGCAGATCACTTACGTAATCTGAGTTTACGTAAACTGAGCTGACACAGCTGGCCTGGAGACAGGACTGACAGTCAACCACTTTATACCATAGAAGCCCCATCCAACTTTTTAATGGCAGAATCTTCTAATATGCATCCCATTTTTGGAGTTTGTGTGGAGATGTCTTCCTTGAGTCGAGACATTCCTGAGGGTTACTCCTCAAGGCTGAGTGAAAAAGATTAACTCATGCCATTGCTATGGTATGGTATGGGTGAGTAAACTAAATCTGGACTGAATTTATTTTGACAGTTTTAATATAATTGCTTCAATTGTTTCAAAAAAATTGCATTATAATAGCAGTTATGACTACCTATATTCTNCCTAAACAGAATAGTCCCAAAATATTTTGCCACTTGCACTTCAAAGTAACAGTTTCATAACTGTGTATATGTTCAAAAGTGAAACAGGCCTTTTTTTAAAATTATTTTTAAATCCTAATACCAACAATGAAACAAAGATGCCAATTTTCAGTAATTTTGAAATGAAAATTAAGATATATCTGAAACTTCCAAAATCTTCCAAAACATTGTAAATAAAACATTACTGAGTGTCTTCTAAGTACCTGGATAACTACTTCATCAAAGAACAACCAAGAGGTCATTTTCCAAAAAAAAAAAAGTTTTCTGTGCTTTTATAGTCCAGTTTTGGTTTCCCCCAATTTTTACTAAAAGAGAATCCTTATCATTAAGTTTTCTACAAGGAAATGAAGACAGAAATGCGGTAGCCTCATTCTCCTGCCAAGCAGAGTATAAAATGTGTATCTGTTTTTCTATAGCTATAACAGAAAGCAAGGCAGTGAGGGGAAGACTCGAGTTTGACTCGAGTCAAGTAAGACAGAACAGCCTTAGGCATAGCAATGCTATCCTGTGTTACCAAAATCACTTTCCTAGCAGTATAAGAAAGTGACTCATTTTAAGACATTTCTGTTGTTACAGTGCAGTCTATATGACATTTCTTGTATAATTCAGTCACACTTCATTCAGTCTCCTTTAAGATATTCACCAATTCAGTGAACTGTACTCAGAAATTAATAGAGAATGAGGTTCAGATTCCAACCACTGGTGAGACGCACTTGTAAACACCACTGCTTACTCAGGTGCTGGTGAAGAGATGGTTTCCCCACCACAGAACTGGAAAAGTCCACAAATGTCATTCTTTAAAACAAAACAGCAAACTTGGAAATCAGACACAAGCATATTGATATAAAAACCAGCAGGTGATAGAAATCAGTAAGTGCTCCTGTAGTGATGTGACTATATCAAACACTTGGTTGCAGCACGGAGATGTCAACAACAGTCTCATTATCTACGGCAAATAATTCTTCAGCCTAGATTCTTCAAATTCAAAGCTAGCATCACTACTGCCTCATCCTGCATTCCACTTTAATCCAAGAATGCTACTTAAAATCATATGTAATCTGACACCCTCTTGAACAGAGTATTACCATGCCAGCAATGAACTCAGGCCTCCAGAATCTTCACATCAAAAATGATGGATTATGAAATAAACTGTATTTTATGGATTTCTTTGGCATCCCTTCTTGAAGTTCCAAAATTAGTACTGGATAACTTCTGCAAAATTTATTTTCGTCTAGCTCTCTCTAAGGTAAATGACCATCACCAAAACCATATGTGCAGATTATTTAAAATTATAATTTCACAAGAATAACCAGATTAAGTAAATGCATAATTAAATTTATGTCTCCATTTATGGAAGTAATTTAAGAAAAATAATTTCATTTCATTTTTGTTATTTAAAAAAAGCCAATTGTTGAAAAGCAATTCATGTAATAACTTCAACATTTTCTGTCAAAACATCTATAGTTTTGTCTTTGAAAAATATTTTCTGAAAGTGTCAAGATAACTACTGTTGCCTTTTTGTAAATGCATTTTTGAAAGGATAGCCACTACATTTTAAGCACTTAAAATTTCCAAGCTGAAAAAAGCCTTTCATATAAATCTTCACAATCATTATGCTACACAGTATGAACACATGGGAGTGTAAATTTAATTTTCATCAAAAGCTAGACTGGTAAATCCTGTCTCTAGAAATAGACCCCAAAATCACATGCACTGGTTCAACTACCATCATAATTCCAAAGGGTAGAATTCTTTGCAAATGACAAACTCACAAATTAGTGTCTGACTCTTTAATCATTCAAAATTAGACAACAGAGAATGCCTACTGGCTGTCATTACTGACAGTATTGGCACCTACTCTTGAAAGAATCCCACAGTGAGTTTGAAATTAAGAGAATCTCAGTCAACTTCTGGTTAAAAAACGCCTTGCAGTTCTTCCAGCCAGAACTGAAAACACTCCTGAGACAGCTTTACTGGAGATCAAAAGAAGTTCCATTTATATGCAGCCATTAGACGTGTACTCTTTTATACTGTTCTTCAAATAATTAAGGAACCACGCAGGCCTGGAGCCCCATTGTGCCAGAGTGCCATAACAACAAAAAAAACAAAATCCAGGAGTAAAACAGACCAAGGCGTAGACTTTCAAAGCACTACCCTCTATAGAAGTCCTACAAAACTTGTTACCACATCATATTTAACTTTAGTAATAGATTCAGTGATGGTATTCTAAACTTTGAAAATATGCCAAACACAAACGACAGCTCCTGCTTCCTTTTTTTGACAGAGCATTGCTGCTGATGGTTTTGGGTCTGCCAGGCCCTTTAATTTTGTATTTGCTATCTAGTAACAGTGTTGTTGCAGTGATGCTGTCCTAAGTACGTTTTTGACCTGGGGATACAGTTGTTAAAGCAGTCTATTCACAGAAGTGTGTTGAATTAATAGCATCAGCCATACACTGTGCTAGCACTCCAGTGACAGAAAGGATTAAGTCGTCTCCCACCTTCTTGTTCCTCCTGCGCTTGGCTAAAGACTGCATTGACTGCATTGACAACGGAGCAATTGAAGATTAGAAAAGCTAGAATTGCCAGCTAGCAAGTTCAGGGTTATGCAATCACTTTCCTGCCAAGAAGTAAAAGATACACTTAACATGCTGATTTACAACTGGAGAAGATACCAACAACACAGAAACTGAAGAGCGCTCTCATTGTGGCTCTTCCCTGACATTTGCTATTTTTACGAGTCCTGGAAGAGAGATTATCAACAACATGTTTCTTCTCATGCCAAACATTTAACCAAAACATCATGTTCAGGGATTTAACCTTCCTGAAAAATTAATTTATTCAATTTTTTTTGCCACCTTTTTGCCACAAATCCCAGATAAATAATAGGTCAAAACCAGTAACAATTCATTATGTCATATAACAAAGAACAGAATTATTATTTTAAGAAAAGGAAAATGTAACCTCTTAAAAAAACCATAGAGCAGTGCCATCTAGTGATAGCCACCATAAATAAAAAAAGTTTGCCTTAATATGTGATGCAAATAGAGTATTATCAATCACTGAGCTTGATTCTTTTCTCAGGTAAAACATTTGTGGAACAAGCTGCAAGGGTAATAATGAGTTATATCAGAGGTCATGCACTTACCACTTCAAGAGAGCTCAGTATTTGCATTTCAAAGTAAGAACGCTACTGGTAGCAGATTCACAGGAAGAATCTACCATCACCCCCCACTATATAGTGTTAGGAAAGGAGTTAATATTTTCAGTGTTTCACAAATAACACAGAATAAGAATTAGTGAGCAATATCTCTGCTGGTACCTTTGAAAGATGTACTAACATCTGGTAATTATTAACTGGAATAAAACTACATGAGAAACAGAAAACTATATAGCTCTTACTCAGGTCTAAAGTATTTTCCTGACAGCTGCAGAAAATTGTTCACTTTTTGTACTCTAAGTGAACCCTGACCATAATTATTCCTAAATGTTGGATAGCTTGTACAAAAATGTAAGAATCCTGTGCACAGGAGATAATGCAAAAAAGCAGAAATATTGATTCTTTTTCAGTTTGCGGAATATTTCATTATTAGCACCTGCTCCCAAAAAATTCTTGATGTGCTTTCTCGTAAAAACTATAAATCCCTGAAATATTATTTCGGAACTCAGATTTAAAATTTGCATAAAGATGTATGCAAAAAACATGTACTAGATTTCTTTTAAATGGATATCAGTTTGTATTTTGAGAAGAGTAACAGGTCATTTCTGCCTGTGTGAACATAGAATGGTAGAGCAGAAGTTTCAAAAGAACTTGAAGCTATGGCCTACCTGCTTACTGTAAGTTTCAGAGAGCCTTAGTAATCTAGATGCTTCTGGTGAGTTTAAAATGCAATTGCTTTAATTCAGATCAACAGAAAGGACCACACTATTTTGTATATATTATGGTATTACTTTCTGCAGTTTTCTGCTTGCTTCAGAAAGACTGAACAAACAGTAAATCAAAAGTTTTGTTAGATGCTTAGCCTATATGAAACAGGGTACTCATAACTTGTCATGGGCCCAAAGCCATTACTTAATTTTCAGAGTTATTCACAATTTCAAACCAGAGATATGATCATATTCCCTTCAAATAAAATGTTACAGCAGAACATGTTCTATTTTGACAGCTGCTGAAGAAAGCATATCTACTATATACTCCAAATTGACTTTGCATGTCTGACACCACATTTGAAAAGGTTTAAGAATTTCTAGCTATGTCGGTTTTCTGTATCTGTTTGTTCTCTTTTCTACCTCTGTGCTGTTTCAAGGACATGTCCAGAGTGAAAGTACTTGAAGACAACAATAATGATATCTCTTTCAATCAAAAGTAGAAAATTTAAAAAATACACCAGTTATCCACATTTCCTCCTCTCTACCATTCTGGTACAGTGTTTTTTCATGTGTCCAGAAGTCATACAAAATATACTAGTACCAACAGAAACACCATACAGTTAGGATGGATATAATTAAAGCAGAAATGTAAGTTCTATATATATTTTACAGGCACTCATTTAGTGTCCTTCCATATATCAATAATACTGTGCCAGCACGTGAATAAAATAAACCTTGATTACACATTTAAGTGAAAATTCCAGCAGCCATGGACATGATACAGATTCCTCATACAAAACTTCTACAATTATGAAGATTAATTCTTCAATATGAAACACCTCTTCCAGTAAAACTCCATTTTCTAGCTAAACTGTGTCTCTGAACTGCAAACTAAGCAATAGCTTTACTGCTTTATAGAAGGAACCAGTGAAAAAAAGCCATTATCTTTAGATGCACCAAATATTCAGTACTGTTACCCTAACTGAATGAACAATGAACTGTTTGAGCCTGCTAGCTGCTAAATGTAACCATAATCTCTTTTCTGCAACTCTCACCTGACATATATTCAAAGGAAATAAAAAACCCCAAATACTTATAACAAGCTGCTTTGAAGTAAAAATCAAGCAATATTAAGCAGAAGTAAAAACTCAAATTTTGTTGTTGTACAATTTAATATCAAGATGGTATATTGCTATAACACACTACATAATTATAACCAGATGTTGATCTAAGTATTTAAAGGCTACTGTCTACCCATATTACAAAGTAACATCTGAACTGTTTTTAAGCAAGACTATGAAGAATAGAATGTACTGGTCAAACAGCCATGTAAATCAGGCTGGGTAGTGGTGCAGTAACCAATGGAGCAACAATTAAATTGACGGTTCCTACTGCCTGGTACCTTTCCTTTTCAGCAGTGTAAATTGCTTCAGCTGAACAATTAAAGCCTCAGAGGAAAAGGTAAACCTCTCCAACACAGGGAAGCAATTGTGTAACATGATGTAATGAAAAAGATTTTTTATGATATTCAGAGCATGCACTCTTTTTTTATTTTTTCAATCTTGTTTTCTTCATCTCTTGCTGTTAAAAAAAAAGAAAACAAAACAAAACAAAACAAACAAAAAAAAAAAAAACCAAAAAAAANTGCCTGGCTATGATACCTCTATAGTTTTGAGGAAAAAAATCCTGAAATTCCTGCTTTGGTTAATGGTTTATTAATTTTAAAATAGTTAGTAATTCAAATTTCTTTACCCATCACATGGCTTTTTTTTCTAATGGAAAAAAAACCAGAAACTAGAATATTTATTATTAAATACCCTCATCATATCTCTGCCTTTTCCATTTCAAAGCTTTACCATGATAGTCTTAATGTAGGATTTTAATCTACATGTAGGATTTTAATTATCTACACATGACAAGGATTTTTTCTTTTTTACCTTTGTCTGCTTTCAAAACTACAAAAACTGTTCACAAAGGGAAAGTCCAAAATAATTACTGAATAGATCTAAGCAAGGTTTTTGTATTCTTCTTAATAATTTTTTATTTTAAGGTACAAAACTTTTTAACTTGTCTTTCCACAGTAATTGTTTGACAGGAGGAATTTGATGACTTATTTTGCAGTCCCCAATGCATAACACTGCCCATTACTTAATTACTTCTATGTCAAAGTAGAAATTACATCTATTTCTTACAAGAACTAGTTTTTTCAAAGTCCCAAATGACTCCTGTGCTGAAAACTCTATCCCTAAAAAAATAGAAAATACCTAATGACTCAACATAACTTCCATTTTCAGAATACGGTCTGAGAAAAACAGAGAAGCGTTTGTTGTAAAGAAGAAAAAAGCCAAATTATTTACAATTTTTTTCCTTTCTTAAGAACACGTGTGCAATTTTTGTTCCTTTAATTGTCATTTTATAACAATACACGAACAGCTTGAAGAAATATGTTATCGGTAAGAAAAGTGTTTGATAGTAAGAATGCAACTGTGCATTCACTTTAAGCCATGCTGGCAGTGAGAATGAAGCTGGACAGGACTGTTTTCACAGCAGATTTGCATACTTGTCTCATAAGTGGGCAGCAGTGATATCCTCCTGATATGTTCATCTAGATGTTTTGGGATGTTGACTTCATTTATTTTTCTCAATTACTTCCTTGGGGTTTGACTACTACTTAGTAATTCCTGACACAATTTTTCTTCCTAATAGTTGGCTATCCTCCAGGTCAGACAAAGCATTTAAAAATAAATTATAGATTCAGAAGTCACTCAGATGCTCAGCTATGCATTTCCTTCAGAAATCTAGGAAGCAAGCTATTGCAAGCTTATGATTTACTGCAGTTTAATTTCTACAATTGTTCCACTGCCTTTTATCTTGATACGTCTTTTCACTACCTTTGTAATAACTCTAAGATAATTACTTCCTCCTCATTGTCTGTGGAGACAACAGGAACAAGAATTTCTTGGGGTTTAAGCTTATATGAATCTACTTATCTACTTTATAACCTATTCTAGCAAACTCAACCTATTCCCAATTGGAATGAATTCTTGTCTGCACTAGGGTCTGTTTATGTTGTGAGCAAAGAGAAATTTTATCTCAAATTAAACTGATCCTCTCACTCTTTGAAGGTTTTCACTACCCAGACTGAAAGAAAAGAATATATTCTGTTTTCATGTTACCTGTAGCCCAAAGTGCTTCTTTTCCATTTCAAAGTGTGCCAGTTTACACTTGGAAGGGAGAGTCAAAAGCTGGCACAAGACAGGTATTTACTCAATAGATTTGGTTGGTCCCACTCAGTAGTCCAAAAAAAAAAAAAAAAGACTATCAAAAGGAGGGTAAAGATATATGCTAATGTAGAATTCTGCATATTATTCCAGACTACCTCATGTACTGACATGAACACAACCTATTTCACAATGGTTCCTCCCCACATACATTATAACATCAAATTTTTCCTGGCTTTCAAATCAAAAATCTGTTCCTGCTACTAATGGTAAAAGTAATACATTCTATTTAATAGAATGGTAAGTCTCATCTTTTCTTCTGTATAATTGTCCTGGTTTTGATAGGTACATACAGCAGAGGAGACATTCAGAGGAACATCTAAAGCAAGTCTTGTACTCAAATGTGGCCATTGAAGATGAGTGGTTTTCTGAATCTTAACACTTTCTAACACCCATGTTAGGAAGAGCAGTCTGTTCTTCCAGGACAATTATTGCTATGGGTGGAAAATTGAATCATAGCATTTAAGCGTAAGTGTAGTTGGTTCCTTTAGAAAACAGACAGGAACTTCAATGCTGACAGGCCACAGACTTGTCTGGCTCTCTCATTCCTAGTCGCACACCACCATTCCAGTTTCAGTCTTCCCTATTCCTTTCCACTTCAGAAACATGAGATTTTGTCACAAGCAACCACAAACTCTACCTCCTCTTTAGTGGGGCTAGCATCTATTATCTATCCCAGCTAAGGGTCTGCAGAGTTGTAAAATCTCACAATCTTGAAATCTCTCCCTCCTTTTTTTTCCTCCAAGGCCTACAGGGAAGCAGAATTTCTTCTTCCCATGGAGCTTGTTTCTCTTCTTGTGTCTCTCTTGAGATTATCTGAAGTCTCTATAACCATGATAAGACATAGTTTGGTCTTTGTATGTGTCCTTCCCACACACATTGCCTGCCTGCATAACTGGTGCCTTCCAGAGATGGTGGAGTTGTGATGATTTCAATTGATTTTGGTACATGTTGACCTAAAAAGGGTGTCAGTCAGCCATGGGAAAACATCAGTGCTGAGGCTCATGCGTGCTGTGAATGGGAATCTACTTGATGACTTGTCACAGAAGAATATAAATCTTTCCGCTTTAAAGGAAAAAAAATCCTGAAAATGCCAAACTGAGCTTTTCCTCAAAAAATCCACTCTTTATGAAACTCTTAACATGTGCTATTCCACAAATACTTCACCAAAACACAAGTTGAAATGCAGTTCATGAATTGCAGCAATCAAGAGACAAATACCATTTGAAGAAAACTTTCTGTTTTCTCAGAAACAAGATAACCTGAAGGAAATAACAGGAGGAAAGCATAATCTGCAAACTGGAAAGTGAACAGAGGATGACAGTCTAAGTAGTTGTCCTGTTCTAAGGCCAGCTAATTTGGTCTCTCTAGTGACGTGGTTCCCCATATTACTCCCCTAGTTACACAAAAAACTCCAGAGAGGGGAGTCCAGGAAATCCCATTCTTCCCTTAGAGCATTTGTACAGCCCAAAGATGGCCTTTGGCCTGCCTCAGTAAATGCCACCCCACGGCTCTTGTATGTATTCAACACTGAATACAAGTGTACTTAAAATTATTGGGGGCTAGGGAATGGGGAGAAGTGAGGGATGCAGAGTGCTATTAAGTTCCTATAATCTTAACTAATGACCACTGGTTGCTCCTAGGCATTAAACATGAACATCAGAACAAATGCAATTTTCTAAAGTATAACTTCAAATATAAAAAAGTAAGACTTAAGATACCTCACCTATAGTTTTACAGGCTATATCTGGGTTTTTTACCATTTAAAAGAATCTCTCTTCACCTGAAGAAAAATGGCTTTAAGAAGCTATGCAAATTTAAGAAGAAAAAGTAGAATATGTGTTTATTAAAAGTTATAAAACATTAATCATAGTTACTGTTGTATGAATACTACCTAAACAAAAAGAAATAGGACTGTAGAATAATTATTCTTTTTTATTCTGTCCAAAGGACAGACATTTTGCAGTTAATGCAACAAAATCCACAATAAAGAGATATTTTCATATAGACAAATATTTCTGCTGAAGATAATTCTGTTTACTCCATTCAAATACATTATAGTTTATTTCCAATGACAAAAGTTTTCAAGTACTCTACTTTATTTTCTTTCATTGCAACTTTAATTTTGAGATTGACAGCTAGGAAGTTTTGTTGCTCTGTTTGTCCAACTAAAACCCAATTTTCTCCACTTTCTTTCTTTTTAGGAAATGTAATAGGATCATTAAATGGAAATCCAGATATCCATTTCCTTCAGACACATTTAGTCTTCTGATTTTTTTTTTTTTTAATCACCAACTTTGGTTATGCCATTTGAAAAATACCATTTGTGTTGTTCAAATGGCATGATTTTGGTGTTTCCTTACAACCCTTGCCTACTATGAAAGGAATAAGAAAAATATTAGCAGAAGTGCTAACCAATGATAAGAAGCAGTTTAAAATATGTCCACCTTCAATAAAATATTAATTTCAATGCACGCTGACTTCTATTTGCATGCAATTAGGAGTATTTCTGGAAGATGGGTTAAATGGTCCACTAATTCCACTTCACAGAAAAGATGTTCACTAAATATCCACACTGATCTAATAGGACTTTCAAAATAGTAATCAAGCTGAAAACACTAACAATATATCAATATATAATAAGACTTTCCTACAATCTGCTGATACAAATATCTACTTCCAGTTTCAAAGTCAATGAAAAATTAGACCTTAATCAAATTACATACTCTGATCCGTATGTTTATAAATAGTCTTGTGAACTACTGCTTCATAGTATAGTCACTGAGAGAAAAAAAAAAAAGTCACAAGATTTGCATTTTATCAACAGAAAATGGGCCACCAAAATGTCATTATACAACACTGATGACAGTTTATCTTCTGTGTTTCCTCCCTCCACAGATTTTCATCATTAAGAAATGAAATTGTCCCCAGGAATCAAAAGGCTTATGAGATGGCAAGCAGCTCAAATACGAATTCTACTCAGCATATCTCACGGGAATAATATTGATATCTCAGCACAAAAAAAAAATGATTATTATCAACATTATTGCATATCTTGAGGACCAATGTCTATAAATTTCTAATATTTCAATTCCATTCTTTACAGAGTTATCTCATTTATTTGAATGTTTTTTTCTGAGGTAACAGAGAGGCCACACTCTCCAGGAAAGAAGAAAAATCTTGATTTTATGCTTTCAAATTAGATAAAAAAAAAAAAAGTGTCTGGCTGAAAATACATGAGCTGAAAACATTTTGGAAACTAAACAGTTAAACTAGTCACTGTACTAATTAGAAATGAGCAATAATTTATAAAGACTCATAATTAGACATAGCTTAGCTAAATCAGCCTTGTGACAGAGGCATGTCAATCAGTGACTAATTAGAAATAGAATTTTCTTAAATTTCCTGAATGTCTGTACAAAAAATGGAGAGAAAGCACAGAGAATTGAAATGTACTCAGCATACTGTATCATAGTACTAGTACCCATATAAGCTCATTTGCAAAAGGAAAATGAAGCAAAACACACACCTGGTATCATATTAATTTACTGAAATTGATCCACTTGTCCATCATCTGGATTTTTAACTACCAGCAACAGCTATAAGGAAATCCACCTTCTCACAAAGGACAGCCAAAGAACCAACAGACAGCTACATACAGACCCTTCAGAACTCCTTAACCTTTTTTCCCCCCACTCTATTTGCTAGGGTTTAGACAGTCAAAAGGTACACAAACAAAAAGCCAAAGCCTCCAAAAACAGGCACCAATCATATCACCATGACTTAGAAAAATCCCCACAGGAATCCTCCTGGAATCCTTACCAATACCCTCTCCAACAACCACACCCACCCTGTGTTTATCTTATTTGAAGGGTCCTAATACAAGATATGAAAAAGGCACTAACATAGACTTAAATTGTTAAATTCAGCACAGAGGCACTAATATCCCAATCTTCAGACCTCCTTAAATGTCTGTATTGGAGAAAAATTATACCGCTTCAGAACTACAAAGGGCAAGTTACTTTGGTCTTTTTTCTTAACTGCAGGATACCCAAATCCTGGTATTAGTTCACAGTGGCGTGCCAACATTGTATTAATCACAGTACTTGTGGACAGCTACTTAACCTAACAAGCTTCTCTAATACTTTGGTTTTTTCCACCTCTTGCTGCTACTAGGCAGGATAACATTTCCTCCTAGAGCCCTTTCGCAGAATGTCTGGCTTCTAGAACAGTAACAAAAGATCTGATACCTGTTATACTACCAAACCACGCTGTTTCTATGTAGCCGATCACACCTTGTGTTGTTCAGTCTATGTAGGTGTTATTCCTACTCTCTGAAGAGGGAATTCAGAGCAGTAAAAACAGTTTTCAGGGATATTCTGTTTATCTAAAAGGAATAGTACCACTGTTCTGATGCACATATATTAGCTACTGTCAAAATCGCCACTTTTCAAGAAAAATAAGGAGGTGGCACAGTAGCTGAGGAGTCAATCATTTTAAGTGATGATCTGAAGAAAAAATCCCAAATCCCATTTTGACTGGAATATTTACACACATATATATATATACATAGTAGGAGTAAGAACATACTGACGTTAGTGCACTCTTCTGTGTGGCCCATTATGTAGCAAAGTAGACCACACAGCTGCTCCAACTCTACAGTGAAACACTTCCTGGAAAGGGTGTAGCCTCTAATGGAACTGCTAGTGCCTTGATTGCATATAGGAGGAACAGAGACCATCTCTTTTAATTTTGGGCTTTTTACTGGAAGGTAGAAGCTCAGGAAAGGATATCCTTTTATTCTACCTCCTAGCGGATTTTTTTTTTTTTCTTTTTCATGTGGAGGCAGCTGTTGTAGTTCTGAGTGGTAAGTTAAATGCTATATAATTATTTCAGGGCATATGTGGTGGTGTGAGGTGAAATCTTACACATACTGTACATTGTAGATCTGTCAGTTCCAGATGTGTCACTGTAAAAAGTGGGGTAAGGCTTCTGAACTATTGTGTTCATGCTTTACATGTTATGGCTTACGTCCATGAGCGCTACACAAACTAATTTTCACTTCCATTCCCTTAGTGTTATAGTTTTGACTGAAGTAAAGACTGCATGGCTCATTTTCATGACAAAGGCACAGAAGAGCTGTGTGCTTCTTTCTGCCCCCACCACCACCACCCAGCACTTGGCAAGCAACGCAAGTTCACATATGATTTATTTCTGAAGCATTCAGTGTTCAGACGTTTTCCTTTATATATGAGAGGTTTTTCTTTTTAAATGAAAAAGTCTTTTGAAAGAACAGTATTTTAAAACAGCAGCATGTAATAAAAACACGCTGCAGTTCTTTGCTGGGCAAGGAAAGCTAGAGGGGAATATGCTTAAGAACATTCGATGCTTACTCCAGCATCTATAGAACAGGACTTGCAAAACCTTACATTTTATATTCGAGACTGGACAAATGATGAAATGGGAGATGATTTTTTTGCCGTTATTTTTCTTCCAGGTATGTTCAGAAGCACCTGCATGTACTTCGAGCTGCTCCCTTAAAGGGGGGGCTATTGTGGATTTGCTGTGCAGAAGGTAAAACAGTGCCTTCACCGTATACCACCACCATCACCCCCCAAGACCCACTTTGCTGATGCACGTTCTCCAGCGAGCACATCCACCACGGCAGCGACACAGGTGTGGAAGCATCTCTTCGCTGGCGACAAAGGACTATTGTGTTTGTGTCACGTCGCTCGGAGCCCCCGCAGGACTCCTGCTCCCATCTCACGGCTCCCCGCCCGGCGGGGAAAGCTCTTCCCCAGGGAAGGTGTGATGCTGGGCACGGCGTCCCGCCCCCCCAGCCCGCGACTGGGGTAGCCCGACACCCC
>VWZQ01012259.1:133024-194199 GCA_013397015.1 Myiagra hebetior
AAAGAATCCAGAAAACGTTGCTGTCTGTGATTTCAGTGGAGTGCTAGTAGCACAAAGAGATTGCTGTTCTGAAGAAATTGCACTGATGTTTTCATACCCAGTAGAAATTTTATATTGCATATAGAAGTTTCTAAAATTTGCCAGTTCAGTGTAATTTTTTGAAGATATATAAACAGCAACATAAAGTAGTACATCTACTCTAAGTGTACTGACAAGAAATGAGTCTCTTCTCAACACTGCCACCTTTTGAGTGTTACTCTAAGTGGAAGACAAAGCAAGACAGCTTTACGTAAAGACTGAATTACTACATGCTAAAAATAGAAACAGGCAAATACTAAGGTTATCACTGGGGCCCTTGGAGTTGTTCCTGAAGAAAGGAGATCCTGCAGGTGAAATCTGGAAAAAATTAGAGACTGAAACTTAGGCAGAATAGATCACCAAAGGGAACTTCATTAAACAATGGAAAATAGAAAGCTTTCATAACCCTCCTGCATCTCTTCAGTCAAATCGCAGTTGTGATAGCCAGTTCAATGTATTGCAAATATTTTGTGAATCATAAAATGTACTTTTGCAGTAAGATGCCCAACCTTAATGCAGCTTGAGAATCTTGCCATTTTCTTTCACGTGTAGGTATTTGGCTTTCAGAAGAGATGAAACAACATTGCACAACAAGAAATCAAATGTTTCTGTACTGCTGGCTCTTCAATCAGGTCTCCATGTAAAAATCTAAGCTGATGAGACTTTTTTTTCCTCTTGGGAACTATGTGCCTTACACAATCTAAAAGCATTTTCAAAAGCACCCATTAGCTCTTTAATTGGAAGGGACTTTGAGAGGGTGCTGTACTTCTATTTTGCTATAAGGTCTGGAAAAGGAAGGAAAAAGAAGATCACAACCATACTTTCTTTGTAATTAGCTCTGAAAAAGTAGTTCCTATAGAAACAAGAATTATTATGCATTTACCTTCAACTGTATTGTAAGTAAAGGTTAGAGTGCCTCTTCAAATGAAATTAAATAATCTTTGAATCTGATTATTTTACATGAAACATTAAATAAATGTGTCAAAATGCTTCAGCTATTTTTAGTTGTCTTGTAAAGATTTCCTTCAGTCAGTGTACTGGCAGTCAGAGGTTTCTGTAGCAAGAATTCAAACAGTGCTGTTCCTATTGGGTTTGGTATCTCAACAGGTTTTTTCAGATTTATAGAAATGCTTAGCCTTACAAATCTCTGAAGATCTGGGCTCACAATGGTGTTCTCATGGGTGTTTTTGCCCTAGTATTTAGCATATTATTTGGCATCTAGGTAGTATGAAATCATAGGCTGAATCATGGTTTGGGCCTTATCATTATGTATATCTCTATCTACAAAGAGCAATAGATACATTAAAGAAAATTTAAATATGAAAAAAAATGGTTTAGCATCCACATATTCATATCAGTATATGGTTTAGAGTTTCCAAAAAGCACTTTCAATGATAAATGAACTCAAAACTTCAAATTTTAAGCATTTTCAAAATATGTGTTTTAAAAATGCTGCTCACATACTAGTTTACAATTTCTTGTGAAAAAAATATATTTTGAAAAAATAATATTCATTTTACAATATAAAATTATTCCTAACCCTGAAAGGTAACTCAAAAAATGAATTGGAAATCAAAGATTGTTTTTCCATTACATGCTTCTTACACTGCCACCAGTTTCATTCAAGATCTAGTATCTTCTTAGCTCAGCTGCTTTTACTAACACATCTCCTCCATTTGTCTTTTTGAGAAGCGGTTTGAGTGGAATTAACAAATGTTCTGTTGAATTAAAGGTACTCATGGATTATAATGAGACCCTGCTTCATTTATTTAAAGCCGGTACTTGCAGTGTATCTGCATGTAGGGCAAAACCTGCAAACAGTGGCTAAATCTCCAGAACTAAAGGGTGGGCACCATGTGTTGTGTGGCTCTTCTAACTGAGCACAGGGTGTGTTGCCTAGCAGGTGGTGTAGGTGGGACTTGACATCCATGCCAAAGGCGACGTTCTTGGTTTGCTGATGAGAAAAGGATCTGTGCTGGAAGCACAATTGCTGCCTGAACGGGACCTGCATCTTTGTGGCAAAATAGATGCAATTTTGTATTTAGTGGCATGAGATGTGCTGTGGAAGAATCGTCACAATCACATATGTGTGAGTTCAAATCATGATGTTTACCAAAATAATACTGTCCTGTAGTTCTGCATAGTTTTTGTACATGCTGAAGTAGCTCCCTTGTGGGAATTGCTGAGTTCTTCCTTGCTGTACAGGTTTTCACTGTAGTAGACCACCCACTTGCCCCAAGCATCACTCAGAGGGGATGGAGGTTTCATAAAATATATGTTCTGTATATCATTATTTACTCTTAATAAGTTCAGACCCAATAAATACTCTCTTCTTTTTTTCATCACGGAGGTGAATATTTCACTATCTTTTCCTTCTAATCACCTGTAAAGTTTCTCCATAATGTTAAAAAATATTCAACAGGTATGAATCATGTCTTTAGAAACTACAAATCAGAAATTTAATTTTTAGAGGACACCAAATAATTCTGTATGAGAAACAATCCCTCTTAAATACCAGTAGGAAAACAGCACTGTAACTCCAATGCACAATTGCTACACATTCAGTTCCCAAAAGATGGAAGATAAGCACTTTTCTTGTCTCTTGAATGTTGGAAAGGCCAGAATTAGATGCATCTCTGACTGCACAGGAATGATACAGTCTTTTGTGCTTAATTACCAACCTATTTCTTTGTTCAGAAGCAGGGCTGTAGTAAACAAACTCTCAGAAGAGTAAAGATATAATGCATTCTTGTTCACCTGATGATAGAAGATGGACATAAAGGGGCTTTATGCACTTCCTTTTTATTTGAGGATTGCGTGAATGTTGGCGGTAGAAAGACTTCAAGAAAAGTACTGAACTGTTCTTAAATCACAATCATATGAAATCTAGCTGAAGGAAAACTATCTTATCATTTTCTCAAATTGTTTTTTGGATCTTATTCACTGTTACTTTACTCCAATTTCTATGAAAAGTATGATGTCAATAGCATTAAGAGGATGTAATTTACCAGTGTAAAATAGGAGTATCTCACAGGTGAAGCCAACCTGAATTTTCAAAATTAACATTTTCTCTCAGCAATTTCTCTCACCTACAGAACATTGATACTCTTCTAAAGAACAGGATGTAGCTTTTGTTGCTGTTCAAAAGCTTCTCTAAATCACAACATGTTATTTAGGGCTAATTTGACCAAAGTTCTAGTACTTGTCATACACATAAAGCACAAAGACCAATAGTTTTGGTGACAGATAAGGAAAAAAAAATTGTAACATTGCTTGTCATTTCTCAAAGACAGGGCAATTTAAGTGTCCAGCCTAAGGCCAATTGTATATACCATTACTTCCAGCATTTATTTAACATCTTATGTTAACTTCTTTTTAAATATTGACGTAGTTGTTAGTTATCCTATCAGTACTTTTCATTAAAATACACTTATACAATTTGAAGAACATGAGGTACATACAAGAAAGCATGTTGAGAAGAAAATCTAACAGAGAATGCCTTGTACCTGCATGAAAGTCCTAAGTATGATGGCAGTTGATAAATAACTGGGTATGTTTCTAGTGTCATAGAAACAAGGGCTTGTGGGAAGAATTTAAAAATGCTGTAATGAATAACTGCAATTTATTTTTAGTGTGCTGTGATTTAACCCAAGCCAGCAACTAAGCACCACACAGCCACTTACTCACTTCCCCAGAGTCAGTCTGGGGAGAAAATTGTAAGAGTAGAATTGAAAAAAATTGTGGGTTGAGATATGGACTGTTTGATAGGTAAAGCAAAAGCCATGCACACAAGCAAGGCAAAGCAGGGCAAAACAATGCTTCATTCACTGCCTCCCATCCTCAGGTAGATATTCACCCACCTCCGGGAAAGCTGGGCTCCATCACGTGTACTGGTGACTTGGGAAGACAAACATCTTCACAATGAACATCCACCACTTCCTCCTTCTTCCCACATCTTCATACACCGAGCATAATGCCATATGCTGTGGGATATCCCTTGGGTCAGTTGTGGTCAGCTGTCCAGCTGTGTCCCCTCCCCCCTCATTGTGCACCCTCAGCCTCCTCGCTGGNTGTGGGTTGAGATATGGACTGTTTGATAGGTAAAGCAAAAGCCATGCACACAAGCAAGGCAAAGCAGGGCAAAACAATGCTTCATTCACTGCCTCCCATCCTCAGGTAGATATTCACCCACCTCCGGGAAAGCTGGGCTCCATCACGTGTACTGGTGACTTGGGAAGACAAACATCTTCACAATGAACATCCACCACTTCCTCCTTCTTCCCACATCTTCATACACCGAGCATAATGCCATATGCTGTGGGATATCCCTTGGGTCAGTTGTGGTCAGCTGTCCAGCTGTGTCCCCTCCCCCCTCATTGTGCACCCTCAGCCTCCTCGCTGGTGGGGTGGGAGAGGAGCAGCAAAGGCCTTGGCTCTGTGTAAGCCCTGCTCAGCAGTAGCAAAATCATCCCTGTGTTATCAACAGTGTTCACAAATATAAACATAACCTAATAGCAGCTTCTGTGAAGAAAATTAACTCTATCCCAGCCAAACCATCACATAGTTATACCTGAAATAATTTATATTTAAGTAAGCATCCATTTTTTGGCAGTATTCACTGAGCAGTGTTGAAGATACTCATTTTAACAAAATTGTCATGCATTCAAAACAGTTTCTCTAACACAGAGCCATTTCTGCCATCATCAAGATTCTTCACACAGAGATAGAAATATTCCAAAACCATCCGTGCATTACATAATAATCCCATGCTAGCAACTGCAAAACTTCGGTCACTTGGTAAACAAAAGCACAATCTGGTGTCTGTCCTCCTCACATTTTGGATGGGTATGAACAATAGCATCATTTTTTCCAAGCAATGGGAAATGTTCTAATGTATTAAATAATCCTGGGGGTTGTTGTGTGGATTAGATGGCAAATAATTGGCCTGTCCACACTCCGGCTATCAAAATCTGACTGTCTCCAAGCAGGGGTTACCACATCCAAACTCTGTGTGGTCCCAGAAATCATCTAGGATGTTGTTGGTTGAGCCAAGCCAAAACCAGCCTATTTTGCAGCCTCTTCTCCCTGGAGGTTAAGCTGACCATGTTCCAGTGCCTGTATCCTTAGACTGCTTATTTTAGTACTTCGTATGCAGCACTTCAGCTTCTGTTTACTTTACAAGCTGAATGGTGGAAATTCTTAAAACCTTTGGTTAAATTTGTTCTGTGGCTCTGTCACTTGACTGTGGTACCAGATGGTGATAAAGAAAAAATAGACTTTGTTGCAGTTCCATAATCGAAAGCCAGATGGTGATACTAAGGCTGATAGAGGGAAAACAATAATACATCACTGCCCTTCTCTGCCTCAGATTTCCCACTATTGCTATGTTACTGAAAATGCATCTGTTCAGACATTACTCATCTTTTATCATGCAGCTTTTTGGAACAAAAATTTTTGAAACTGCAACAGGTGCAAACACTGGCAAGCCTTCTATTTTCAAAGTATATTACAATAATAATTAAGGTGCAAATTTAAATCCAGTTTTTGTCAGAAAATAAAAATATCTGAATCTCTGCAACTAAAACCAACTTTGTATTTTATGTGGGGAGACAAATCCTCAATATTACCTGTGTAAAATGGATTTAATCTAATAGATAACTTGTCACCTAGGGGAAATGTGATTTCACTTTTAATGTAATGAAAACTGAAATTTTATCTCTAAATATCTGTAAACAGGTCAACATATGTGAATAATTATTTACTAAAGAATTTAGAGAGTAATTTTAGAGCACATTGTGCATAGCTACCAGGTTCAACTGAAATTGCTTTGACAATTACTGTAAGAAACTCTCCTATGAAAATTTATTTGAGTTTACTGATTTGGCTTCTTTCACATGAGGTTTTTGTCAGTCATTAGTGATTGCCTCATCAAAGTAATACAATAATTGTAGATGTTAAACAAAAGTTGAAATTGTCGAGCAGACAGACAAAAGAAACAAAAACAGAAAAACTTTTGATTATTTAGAATTATGTTAATTTCTATAAATAAAATTGCAACTTAAGGACATTGAGATAATTAATTAACTGCTTTTGTGAAATGATCAGTGTTGTTCCTGTTCATGGAAAGAGTATCAACATTGCTTGTATATATATATGTGTATATATATATGTATATATAAACCCAGCTATTAAAAATATTACTGATGCCCTAAAAACTGCACCCTGTGATTTAATTTTACTTTCATTTTACTGTAAAAAAAAAGGAAGAACTGCTTGCAATCTCGTGCATTCCAGGCCCAGGGATGAAATTCACTCTCACTGAGGTGAGTAGAACCTTTTGGGCAAGAACTAGCTGCTGGACCTCATTGTTTCTGCTTTGCAGGGGGGCTGTACTAGGAAATGTCTTGCAGTGTTTTAAGTGAAGACACAAAGAAAATTCTTACCTCAAAAGAGCTGCTTCAGTAATTTGAGTAACCTTAATTCAATTTGCTAAGTCACATGATGTGCTCAACATGCAAACAATTTAAAATGAAAAAATCAGAACATTTCAAAAATAAACTGCTTGATGAGCATAAGGAATATTTTTGCTGTACATCTACTTTCAATTGAACTAAAGTGTGTACAATACTTAATTATTCAACGATTTGGGTTCATGATCTGAATTTGAAAGAGAAAGTTGTGCAGTTCATGAATAAGGTGAGTAGATCTGCCCTAAGCAAAAGAAGGATATCTGGCTCAAAATTTAGGGATGTATAAAAGCATCTTTAATTTGGGTACACAGATGATGATTGGCAGAGACAGCTGAAGAGAAGATACACAAAGAGACCAAGACTGAATTCAGCGAAAGGGTGAAGTGTTCTACAAGCCTTTCCCGAGCAGAAGTCTTTTGATTCAGCTGGGAATTGCAGAAAAGAGAGACATCTGACCTGTGTGAATTCCTGTTCACTCTTTCTAGCTTACCTACAAGTAACTTTTGAAGAGAATAGGCCAGGCAGAATGTGAGGTTGCATAAACTGTCAGCCAATCTGCACATACAAAGACTGACCTTCATTGGGTGTGTACTGTGGTGTCTTCCAGATGCAGCTTATCTAGTTGAACTACATAAGTAGTGGCAAAATCTTGAAGGTGTGCTCAAGTATCTGTCTCTTCCTGTGGGAAGCGGAGGAGCAGGGACTTCCACAGGCATTAGTGAGTTTAATTTACATCCCTGGGCTGATATAATGATAAAAGTATACAGACCTTAAGCAGAAGAATTATAAACATATGGTTCTATAGTTATAAGTAAAAATATGTATTCGGTGATACGGTGAAGGGTTTTTGAGTATAGTAATGTGAGTTTATAGTTTAAGTTAAGAATTTAGATGTTATAATAGAACTATAGGTGTGTATGTGAGCCAGCAAGTTATTGGTTGTGGAACAGATGCAATGCAGTAAAAAGTACCAAAGGTGATAGGTTATAAAGTCAAAACAAAGTTTCGTGTTAAGTGCTTATTGGACTAAAAAGTTATATATTGCCAAGTAACTCTGAAACCTGTGACTGTCAGCAGTTATGGCAATATGTTAATAGTCACAGCCTCTGAGACTGATGCTTTGTTTGTTGTTTTAAGTAATAAATCATGATAACCATGACTGTCTCATCTCTTGGATTAGGCGTTGATATCTTCCTACTAAAAGTTTGAGTAATGTGAAACTTCTTTTCTTTTTTTCTTTTTTTAATTTTTTTTTTCTTTTTCCCTGAAAGGCTTAATACAAGATAGATCATATTCTTCCTGAAACTCCTTAAAGATGGTGGAGAATAAATATTCCTTATTATGAGTTTTGCTGCCTGGAAGGAGCTGGAATGGTGGTGACCCATCTAGCAGTAATTCACATTGAAATCCCACTCCTAAGCACTGGTTTTGCCTTCTACAGAATTTCTTTTAGGTAAGAGCTGTGTACATGGTAACATTGTATCAGAGAAGCCACTTATGAAAATGAAGATAAACTATATTTGGTCTACTGCTCTGGCCTTTATTATCTCCATACCCGCACAAATTCATGAAGAACTTGAAAGAGCACTTCAAAGGCATATAAAGGGTATGGTGAGATGTATCTGTGTCCTGGTCCAGTCAGCAGCACGGCCCAAGATGTATTCACAGGAGGCACACACATAGAGAGCACACGTATAGAATACACACATGCGCACACACACAGACACACATATATATATGTGTCTCTATACACGTGACCAGGCACAGATCACAGACAAGATTCTGAACATATGAATCTTGCCTTCCAGAATAGCGAATGTCCCATCACTAGGTTTAGTTTCTGACTCCTCAGATGATTTTAAGGGTGAATGGGTGCAAGTAAGCCATCAGTTCAAGCAGCACTCGATAGGGCAGGGTGACCTTTTCTGTTGCCTGAGTTCAGTGTTCAGAATAACTGGGCGCGACACACCATGCAGGGGAAGAATAATCTTTAAGGGACCAAGAACCGTTTGGCCTTCACACAGAGGCTTGGTAAATACCTGTCATTCCTCAGAAACTTCATGAGGAGAAGAGAGAAAAGCAGATAGTTTAGGCATTTGCTCATATGAAGTAGACTTCTATCTCTCTAAGCACAACTAAGAGATCCTTTAAAAAAATCAAAGAACAATACATGAAATATAATTGCGCAAAGAGAAATTTTCTATCTGTAATCTCTGACCCAAGTCAAACAATTCTTTATGCTGATTACAACATATTTTTCAGGTACAACAGGTCAATGTCAAAAGCAAACCCACAGTTCTTTCATGTTCAAGGACAGCCCTTTAGCCAAGGAAAGATTTGTCTTTAAAAATCTTCAGAATACTGTGTCTAGAAATACTGTTTGTGTCTATGCGTATTCAAAGGACTTCACATTTTTAGCAGTGCAGCTTCATTATTCTACTTTGCTGTCCAGAGGAATATCCTATGAATTTCTCATCCACAGAAACAGAAATCCTATGGAGTTTATTTTACATACAAATAAATTCTTAAAAATCATGCTTAAAATTTTGCATTAAAAAAAGAGTGTATATGCTGGTTTTCTCAACAGCTAGGAATTTATGACTATGTAGCAAGAATAGGAACTAGAACAATCTCTGATTGAAAGGCAAGTTGCTTGGTTGTGTGTACCAAATGGCAGGAAGATGAATCTGGCAAAATAAATCTTAGAAATCTGCATCTTGCTTATAGCACTTTGAAAATCTTGATAGTCAAGGGTAGAGGCTGGATTCAGGTGGTACTACAGAAGATTAGAAAAACTACATTGATAACTGTGATTACCAATAAAAAAAAATAAGATACACCAAGAATATTTTATCTGTACTTGTGACTATTTAATTTGTGTGTGAATCAGACCAGATCATTGTCTAATGCATTAGCTGATAGAGGTTTACTCTGTTTTCAGTGACTTTAAAAATGTACTTTTAGTGGCAATTCTAATTCAACAATGTATGTCCTCTAAGTGCACTCTGTAGCATTTCCCTCCCACACCATATGTGAGCTACATTTTTATAATGAGAACAAAGAGGAAAATAATGGATCTTTGCTACTGTTTAGTGAATGGAATTTTTTAGAGTTGCTGGATAGTACTGCATTAGTGGTGGGAAATCAGGTTTTCCCACAGGAGCTGAAATATTCTGACTGACAACTTTGGCTTAAGGATTCACTCAGGAAGGGAGCATGCTGCATGTTAGAAGACAATCCCAGTTATTACTGTGCCACAGATGCTTTTCTGGATGTATGTAATTCCCATTGGGCTGTATGAGTGTTTCACAAACACTGGAATAGATTTAGCCTCCTTCTCTCTCTCACTAAAAATAGAAAAGTTAGAGGAAAAGAAAGCAGTAGAACTGCAACCTTTAACTATCCTTAACTATCCAAAACTTAACTGTCAGTAAACAGGGAAGATTAATTAAGAGACTGTGACAGTGGAAAGTGTCTTCCTTTTCTTTTAAACAAATGACTATTAGGAAACTGAGCACAAAAAATAAAATACAGAATTGATATGTCACAGTTTTTCATCACACAGTGCCTGTAAGAGACAAGTAAAACAGTATCAGTATTTCGTGTCAAAAACTTGAATTTTCTTAAGCTGGAATTGTTTTGAATCATGGCATAACTCTTTGGGAATTGAAGACAGATAAATTGGTATTTTACGTCTTTCATTCAGATCCTTACACAGCTTTTAGTTTATTCTTACAAAACTAGCATCATTATAAGAAACTTTTTGGAGGCTTAAGGTTCATAGTCTTCAGGCTAAATGTTCATTAAACTTTTTTCAGGAGTTTTTCCTAAGGAAAACAGTAAAACCTGGCATTTATAAAATATGGATTGATTTTAAGTTTCAAAGAGAGAATTTTGTATCATCCAACAGACACAGAAATAATAGGAATTCAATTTAATTGAGGTCAGAGCAAGAGCAGTTTATTACAATAGCTATTGTAGAGTTACAGGGTTTATATACCTCTAGGATGTACAGTCTGTGCTTCACCATAGACTGTCAGATAAGCAGGACTATAGTACATTGAAATAAGAAGCAGTGGCACGTGGGTTTGTTCTGGAGGCTTCAGGCAGTCAAATAAGGAAGAGGCAGTAGGAAGTAGCCACCAGGCAGTAGCATGTTTTTACAAATAATTCACTGCTTTGTTAATTAATTTGTGCTGACTCAGTTAGGTCATGCTGACTTGTGTTTCTTAACTAGTGGGGTCTGCAAAGGATTTAAAGCCATTGTAAAATTCGCACTAAATTTGAGAGTGAATATTTCTGTTCATGAAGGTTGACTTTAACAAAATTTTGTTGTGAAGATTCATTCTCTTGAGGTGTTGCACAGAAGAAGGTGCCTGAGACTGTTTACATGTAAAAGATTTTTTCAGCTCTGGTGAGAGAAAAAAAAATGAGGTTCACACTTAAACTGGTACAAATAGTGTGCTTTTCAATTCAAGGCATATGTGGAATAATTTTTCATGGACATCTCTGCAGTAATGTTAAGCACCTGGAAAGAGCTACTGATGTGTTAAAGAAGACCCAGATCATTAATCCTATAGAAAATGTGTGCAGGCATGGGATAAGCCTATGCCTGGGGAACAGTCACCTGCCAACCCACAAATACCATGCAATTTGGCAAATAGGACTGTAAGAATAGAAACCATTTTGTCAATTCCTTGCTTGAGTGACAGATCCTAAATGAGAGAAGGACTGAAAAACTATTGTGTAAATCCAACTCTCAGCATAAACAATCTCACCACCCTAGACTTTATCCTTCATATAATACGAAAATGTTGAAATATTGAACCTTGTATTTGTATGATGAATAGGTCATATGGCAAATAGATTGAGGGATATTTCAGGAAGAGGCAGAATTAATCTTCAATTTTTTTCAATCAAAGAAACTATAAAAAGTCCCAGCTAGTTTTGCTTAGTTAGTTAGGCACAGAGCAAATTAATATTCAGTAAATATCCACACTTCCTTTGTCATGAAAGATTCCTTCCACACAGCAGATTCTGACACAGGTCATCAGCCACTCTCCCAGTCTATTCCTCAAAATGCTATTTTAATGGCCGGCTTTTCTCTCCCACTTAAATAGCTTTTAGCCAGCCATTACGACTTAAACAGCAACTGAGTCATGAAAAACAAAGTAACTGTAGTGTGAAGGTTATATCAAATGACAAATCATTGGCATCTCACTGCTGAATTTCTTCTTTTGTCACAAACTGCAGTTTTCTTGTTACTGCATTTTCCATGAATTATTTTTAGTGTAAAAGGAGGCTATTCATGTGTAACTGGTAGTATGTGATCTTTTCAGCAGTCCTGGAATCAGTGTGAAGCATAAGCACAGAAAATATTCAGAAAACTACCAATTATGCATTTTGTGTAAGCTTATTGACTATATTNTTAAAGGATTAAGACTCTGAAAGGAGAGAAGTGAATGTTTTCACAGGCAAGATACTTGATCATCTTTGTCAACAGGAAAATGTCCCTTTTCCATTGCCTCTCCAAGTCTACACTCCACATCTAGGTTTAAAATTCTTCGAAGAGGAACTTGAGGATCTTATTTTGTTTGCTCGATTCTTTGCTATATTCTAACTACTTAGTTAAAATTGCCTGGATTGATCACTGCTTTTACCATCTCAATATCTCACTTGTTAGCTAATGAGCTGCTTGGAGGAGAAAAAGCCAGCCTAGGAGGTCTGTTCTGCCCAGCCTCTCATTCCCACTCATGGCAGCATCCAAATCTGCTATTTCTAACTTGAGGTTACTGATAGCACTCTTAAATGAGGAAGACTGATTAGATTTACAGAGTTCAACAAAGGCAGTTAGGAATCCAGCATCATCAAAACAGGCAGGCTGGCAGCTTTTCTGTCTGTATGACTATCAGCTTGTAGTCCCAAAAACCAGGAAAGAGTTAAGTTAATTTAATCTCTTCTCAGGAATCCAGACAAGAGAAAAGTAATAGTGATAATTATATGTGATTTCAGTCTGAAGCACAGACGAACATGAAGTTTTCTGTGTATTCTTGCAGCAGCTGTAGTTGTATCCCTCAGTGGAAAGTGTACCTATAATCAATGCTTTTCAGAAATGTCCTTCTTTCAGTCTCCTCAGAAATAAAAAAATGGGATTGTAAATATATCCAAAAAGATAATACAGACAACAGGTATGATTTTGTTTGTTGGTATTTAAGAGCAAAATACCTTTTAAGAGCTGGAGCTCATTTAGGGTGCCATAAGAAGCCAGCTGGTCTATATGCACACTTTGCCCATGAAATCTAATACACCTGACAGAGTATAAATTAGATGTCAAGGTCACAGGCTACAGCACCTGTTTAAGCTGACAAATTTCTGTCTTTAGAGTGCAGTAGTTTTGCTGCCAACAGTTGTCTGTATTTCAGTTGGCGGATTTCCACACAGACAGAATGATGTGCTTATGCTGCAACTGACTTATAAACACATCATGTTAACAGAGTAATTATAGACTTACACAAGCAACACAGTTTGCAAAACAATTTTTTTTTACTTTTCAATGCTAGGTGGTTTCATTTTGTTCCAAAAAATAATTCCAAGTTTAACATATCTGTTAATACTTTTTCTTCTGCATCTTTGAAACGGAAACTTTACAGAGAAACGTAAGGTTCATTCATCATGGATGGATGAAAAAAACTCTTACTGACTCTGTCTGCAGAGGTGAATTGCATGCTAAAAGCACATATAAGAGTACTGTGAGCAAATACCAAACCTGTAAGACTTTGAGTTTTATTACATATGGACTGAAAAACTAAAGTTTAAATAAAAATATAAACTACAAAGTATTCAGGAATGGATTTCTTAAATAAGAACTGAAAGATTTTTAGGTAAAACTGTCTTTATTAAACTGTGAAAACTTGCTTTAAAAGAACAAAAACCAAACATAAGTCCAGCAAAGTAGTGTACAGAGTCTTGAGATCCAAGATCTGAATCACAATATGATCACTACCCATATAAAATGTTTGGTTTGTGATCAACAATTAGTATGTGGAANAATGATCACACCCCACACTCAGACAAACTCCATCTGGCCAAATATATCCAAACTACTTACTGTATCTACGTGGACAATCTGTTTCATTTTGGGCATCATATTTTATAAGGCTTATTTAGACTAGACTTGGCTTAAAATCCTCAAATGTCTTGTGTAAATACCACTTGTGGAATATCACAGTAGTGTAAAGTTAACAGATGGAGAGTGTCAAATAATATAACATCTTAGTTAATATTTTTCTCAGGAGTTCAGTTTTTTTCCAGGACTACAGTTTGGGCACATGTCTGTTCAAAAAAGCTAATAATCCAAAGTATCTTTCTCCAGTTACCTATCATAATATGGTCTTCCCAAAAGTTTCATGATTCTGCAAATATTGGTACCATAATATTATTGAGTGCATGAAAAGTCCTCAGTACAATATTTGTACCTTTTTTTCTGGATATACGCTGGAGGATTTCTAACAGAAAATGCTGCAGAATATGTATACAGTATTACTGATTTATTGCAACATTCAGGGAAGTGTAGCACATGCCTGAAATGACTGGAAAGCACTTGCAAAGACAACTGAACATTCTTTATGTGGAGGTGGTTATCTCCACCACTCTAGGCATGAGCATAGTATTTCTCTATTTTCCCTGCTCCTTCTGCCCTATTCTCTCTGTTACTGGTCCCAGATAATGCTTTTTCTTAGGACAGTGAACAGGATCGTTGGGCCCTTTTTCTTGGGCTGTCACCTAGCATGACTTGCATCCTCAGCTTTCTGCAGGCTCAAATTATTTACCTTTCTGGAATACGACACCAGAATCAACTCTGGTGGTCGCTGGAGAGTGGTGACAGCATTGTACTGGTCCAGGTGCTGAGGCCTGTCTCAAGCTCTGCATTTCCATTGGTGCTGGAGCCTGTTTTCCTTTAGAAGAATCCTAGTCCCTTTTCTTTCTTGATTGTCTAAGTTTTCAATTGTTTGTGAGACCTCACAGCTTCAGGAGGTGGCACCACTACAAGAAATTTTCATCCACGTGATCAGCTTCTCACCACCAACAATACAGGTCCCATCTCTGATCCTGTGCCTGTCGGGAATTCCTCTGTTTCTCTTCTTTCAGGCCGACATTAGGTTGCAAGTCCTATTCAGTCAACAGTAAGGTTTTCGTCTAAGCCCCATGTCTCCAGGAAAATGCCTGAATTTCAGGAATCAGTACAGTTGGAAAGCCAGTGTTGTCATCCCTGGGACGACTTACAGACCCACTGACTTGTGTGCATCCTTCTTGTATCAGGACTCACTCACACACCCTTTTCATTCATGGTTCGAAGTAGGAGGAAAGGGAGGGTGAACAACTCTCCCATTCATTGCACTGTGGTGAGGCCTGAGCCATAGCAAACTTCCAAAGAAACAGATTTTTTCAATTTAGCAGGTAAGAATCTCTCTTACTAAGAAATTCTGCAACCTACAGAAATTCTTGTAAGCATAACATAAAGCTGTATTCAAGCAGAAAGTACAGCCTTTGAGGCTGATATTAATAGCAGAGTGCATGATACATTCCCTCAAAATAATACAGCTGAATATATACCACCAAACATTTAATAGGTCTTTTGTGTAACAGTTCATATACTTATGTTGAACTTAAACCTCATTTTTCTTTGAGTTAAATTTAGCTTATGTATTGTTTTTTCTTTAATAATTAAAATGTTTTTACTCTTTAAATATTTATGCCTATACATATAGCATACAAATAAAAGCTTTGATTATTTAAATGTGTAGCACAAATGCTGTATAAATCTCATGCTTCCCTCTTGATGCAACTACAGCAGTAGAACAGGTTTGCAAAGCTGATTTAAATTAAGCTAAATAATATAAATTTCAAAGTTCAGTTTCAAATCTAGAAATCTTAAGGCTATTGTATTCACCTCCTCAGACAGCCATTGAACTTGCATTAGGTTTATATTGGCTCTAATTAAAATTCAAACAGGTGGATCCAGATATGGGGATGTGGCTGAACTGCAAATGTCTTTCCTCAGTCTGGGACAAGCTAATGATAGGGTCATCTTTGCAACCAAGTAAGATAGGCTCAGAACTGTTCCACATCAGTCCCTAAAGCAATGGCTCAGATATTTAGACACAACTGAGCACTCAGATCATTGCAGTAGAATATGGGGTCACCTTTTGCCTGTTCATCAGCTCTGCCACCAATTTTCCATCATGCAAAGCAAAATTCCCCAGACTCCCATGAAGCAACAGCCTTTGTTACTTGCTTTCTGATGCTTTCATGGCAGGCTCCTTTTATTTATTTATACAGCACCCTTCATTTCCTCTTCTTCTTTTTTTTTTTTTTTTTTTGAGAACTATGGCACTAGATAAGAATGCAAAAATGCCAAGTACTACCTCACACCATCACACTTGAAATTCTGAAATTCTCAGTATTAAAGTGCTTTTGTTTCTGCAAGACACAGAATAATAGAAATAAATATCATGTGCTGATAATGCAACTGTATAGTCCCTGAATACGCTGTTGAAATGTTGCCCTCAAAATAGTTCTCATGGTGTTCTTGCATACATTAACTGTGTAGCCAGTTGCTCAGAACTTATCTTTGTTGGTGAACAGCTCATGTTCAGAAGACAAATCAGAGTGGCAAGTATGGGCGTCAGCATCTTTCAAATACAATGAGTATTGCAAATCATTTGTAGCCAGTGAAATATTTTTTTTATCTTTACTTGGTAATGGGAGGGAAAATGCTACTGTTGCTTTGGCCCCAGGTATTTATAGCCTGTGACATTTAATATGCCTCTCCATGTATATGTCCTCCCTCGAGCCAAGCAGTAACATGTCCAATTAACTCCTCCAAAGGAAACTCTGAAGGCTCTCCCAGTTTCTCAAAAACCTGTTGTCCCTAACTCACTGTACAGTCCTGTGCATTGCCTTCGCAGGCAGAGTTTAAGAATGTCAATTGGCTCTTGGCACTTCAGATTTTACATTGGATTACCCATGACCTGACTTATGGAGATGCTGAGCATTCCCAATATGAGGATGTTAAGAAAAGAAAAAAACTTTAGGACAAACAATCTTTAAAAACAGGCCTTTGGTATCTGTAGATCATTTAGCTAGCATTTGAAGCACCAGAGATCTGTAACCACATTTTACAGGTCTTACCTGTGAGATGGTAACAAGAGTTTTGTCTCTTACACCAGCAAGGGAAACAAACAAAATGCAAGAGAAATTCCCAAATGATCTGGAGTATTCTATACAAGCACATGTTTATCAAAATCACTGTTCTGTCTTACTGTTTAAATAAATTTCTGATTAAATAAGTGTGCCTTCTGCCAGCTTACCTGGCAAAGCTGACTTGGAGGAAAAGGACTCAGTCATCTTCAAAAGAAATTAATCTTTTCCTGTCCAAGATTGGCGACTCCATATTTCTGGCATATAGGCCCTTGCACAAAGGAAGGGGTAAACTAAAGGATGAGTCATTTTGGTGAAGTGAAGCAGAACAAAACCTGGAGTAGTTTCCTCAGATTTGCTCATTTCTGTAGCATCTCTGCTTGGGTTGGCAGAAACTTTTGTTCTTCTTAAAGTCTGCTATGTAGCCAAGCTTGACTGTATACTCTGTCTCTTATGACTATTTTCCTGCTTGTAGCCATATGAAAAATTAAAGAAACTTATTCATCTGTGTACATCCTACCAACTATTTTCACATGGCTAGTTCAGTTAATTGATCCAGCAAGAGTGTACTGCCATGCCTGAAGCAGTCCAGGCTTTAACAGATGCCTTGAACCTCAGATTTTCCTCTGTCGGCTTTGGATTATTTGTGTATTTGTCATAGGAAATATTAAGAGATCTTTTCTTTTTTTCTTTTTTTATTTTTTTTTCCCAAGAGCTACGCTAGTAAAAAGTGTTTGGAAACATTTAGCTTTCTGGAATTTGAAGAGGTCCCAGATTTCTGGGAACATATACCAAAGGGGGAAAAAAATGTGTAAGAGCAATACTGTAAATGCTCTCTGTAGGTATCCTTAATAATTTTTTTTTTTTTTTCTGAGCTGAGAATACTCAAGTTATTCCCACAGAGTAAGAATTGCTGAAGAGCTCAGCAGCCACAGTGGCAGCCAGGCTTGCAAAACAGTTAATTTCTCATTTTAGACATCAAAATAATGGCACCCTCATTCATAAAATTGTACAGCATGCTATAGTCAAGATATTTTGAAAATGAAGCTGTATGTGTTTTATCTAAATGACATATTGAAATTGAATTTTTTTGGTTGTTGTTTTTAAAAGGAAAAACTGAAGAAGTAAATCTCAATAAACACCTGAAAAAAAACAACACTTCAGTCTCTGGAAAATGTTGTCTTCAGTGGTAACCATGGGCATTCCTAATAGTAGAGCATGAGCAAATTCTCATTCTTAGTTTATTCTAGTTTCCTACAAATTCAAGTGCACTTTTCATCTTAAATCATTTCCGTGTCGTATCCATTACTAGTGCTTGCTTCTGTGGTCTGCTGAATTCACCCTTTGGAGATAGCTCACTCTCAGAACTGTCAAAAAAGCTAAACAAAATGTAGACAACTGAACCCAGAGTTTNGTCATAGGAAATATTAAGAGATCTTTTCTTTTTTTCTTTTTTTATTTTTTTTTCCCAAGAGCTACGCTAGTAAAAAGTGTTTGGAAACATTTAGCTTTCTGGAATTTGAAGAGGTCCCAGATTTCTGGGAACATATACCAAAGGGGGAAAAAAATGTGTAAGAGCAATACTGTAAATGCTCTCTGTAGGTATCCTTAATAATTTTTTTTTTTTTTTTGAGCTGAGAATACTCAAGTTATTCCCACAGAGTAAGAATTGCTGAAGAGCTCAGCAGCCACAGTGGCAGCCAGGCTTGCAAAACAGTTAATTTCTCATTTTAGACATCAAAATAATGGCACCCTCATTCATAAAATTGTACAGCATGCTATAGTCAAGATATTTTGAAAATGAAGCTGTATGTGTTTTATCTAAATGACATATTGAAATTGAATTTTTTTGGTTGTTGTTTTTAAAAGGAAAAACTGAAGAAGTAAATCTCAATAAACACCTGAAAAAAAACAACACTTCAGTCTCTGGAAAATGTTGTCTTCAGTGGTAACCATGGGCATTCCTAATAGTAGAGCATGAGCAAATTCTCATTCTTAGTTTATTCTAGTTTCCTACAAATTCAAGTGCACTTTTCATCTTAAATCATTTCCGTGTCGTATCCATTACTAGTGCTTGCTTCTGTGGTCTGCTGAATTCACCCTTTGGAGATAGCTCACTCTCAGAACTGTCAAAAAAGCTAAACAAAATGTAGACAACTGAACCCAGAGTTTGAGGCAAATAATTTTCCAGATAAAAATAGCTGAGTTGTTTCCTCCAATAAAGACAGAAGAGGAAAAACGTACTATCACAGCTAGCCACGATTTTTTTTTTAATCTTATGCTGTCAGTTTTTCAAGACTGTGTGCAGTAGCTAAACAGCAGATACACAGCTCTGCCTAAATACTTATAAAGCTCTATTCCTATGCCACAGTAGCCCTGGCTCATCTTCACTTTTGTTAGTGGAAACTGGGTTATATTGTTTTGGAATCACAGCATCACAGGAAATTCAGAACCTGGAGCTTCAAACTCAGGCATGAAGCTTTATGTGCAGGAGAATCAGTATTAGTATTATCTGAACCATGTATCCTTGCGCAAAATTCTCAGTATTTCAGTCATCTGCCAGTACTGGTCATCTAAGCTGTGGACCTGGGCACTTTAAAGTCCTCTGTCCTCTTTTATCATAACACTGCTGCTAATCATCTGGTTGAAAATGTGTAGTCTGGTCATAGCTTCGTGAAAGACTTTCTTTCGTAACAGTGTCATATAATAGCTACAAAAACTAAATCCACCACTCTAAATCCAGGCCCTCTCCATCTGAGCAGAAATTCGGTTTTGGGCTTTCTGTGTCCGTGTGTGTAATGAAAAAAACAAACCTGAATTTGTCTATATTCCTAGTTTTCCCTTCTCTGTGAGTACAACATGTCCCAGGTATTTCACCATCAAGAAATGAAATGTTCATCCTTCTGACAAGAAGAATAAACATAGAAAAATATTTCTATTGTTAGCTTAACCCAAAATTTTCCTTTAAACAGAAACAGCACCATTACCTAATTGCTAGGATGGTCCCATTATCTCATAGGTATTTCAGGGGAAAATAATCCTCTCAGGGTCCTATGAACCCTCAGGAGCCTTAGTGAATCACACCACCTTTCCATGGAATGTGCCACCAACCTTGGCCCAGGAGCTCCATTTCTGCACCCTCAGAACTGCATGTTGGGGAAGACACAGCTTGGATTGCCATAGATCCTGGCTCTCCATCCCTGTGGAAGCACGTCTCCTACTGCTTCTGGAAAATAACTTGCCTGGTTCATGCCATTTGAGTTTCTTTCTTCAGAATGAATGTGGAATTTCTCTCACTGATTTTTTTAGAAGAAACATGAAATTATGACCCAGAAACTAAGTAGAATAGCATCAAGCTATTTTTATGAAGCATCAATGTGTCAAGTTATCAGATAATAATTAGATGCACCACAGCTTTGGAACTTCTGAGTACATTATGTGTGTATGTATAAACCCTCACCTGGACACATGTGGGATTGCTTTTGCATGTAAATGGAGATGACAGCTTGTTACGTTCTAGAGAATCACTGTAAATTCTTGTTATATGGAGAAGCAGAGAAGAAGAAAAGCAATGTAAATTTACGTTCTTGTCTTGTTCAGAGAGCCACTAGCGTTAAACATTGAATTTTGCTGGATTTTACAAAGAAAGGGAAAAGTCATTTAAAATATCCTCCAAGAATACTTAAGAATAGCATCTTCTTTCTCTTAAGATAAAGAACAAGGCTTTCTGCTGAGGAATATTGATGCAGTTGTACCAGATCCAAACAAAAGTACATTAATTTATAATAGCAGGTTATTCATGATGCTTTGCAAACAAATGAAAATGCAGACATTCCACTCATGTGAGGCTCTTGCTGTATTGTTCCTTACAGACATACATTCACATTCAACAGAGCCACGGAGAACATGTTTGAACAAGAGGTCAGACAAATTTATGGAAAAGTATGAAAATTTTGTTATTACTTATGCAGTGCCACTAGTATTCTCAGAGAATTTCTGTCAGTGAAGAATAAATTATGAAAACAGAAAACAGCATCCTTTGGCTCAAAGACTTTCATGCTTCTAAGTGTAGAGTACTACACACTGGACATGCAGCTGATGCAGATTTGGGAGTGTTTTGTGAATAGATTACAAAAGTACTATGAAAAAAAAATGCTCAAATAATCCAAAACCCAGAGGTGAACTCATGTTTTCTGTAGTGAATTTTCCAGAGCAGATTGAAAACTTTCTAAAGTTCAAAGGCCATTCTGACACAGCCCTTATAGAGAAAACCGACATGTTGACTCATTCAAATGGAAAATATTTACTCGCAATTCTTCCCCTACCTCCTTAGTCCTCCCTTGCAGATTTATTCTTGCAGGCTTGACTTGAAATGACCCACATTCCTAAGTGGCAGTAACCTTTGTCCAGTCATTTCTGGTCATCAGGAAGGTTTGTTTGTGATTTTCAAAAGGCTAGCTGGCTTCTCCCAGGGTTTCTAAGACTTTATTTAAAAAAAAAAAAAAAAAAAAAAGGCTCTTTTACTTGCTGGATCCACCTCTGTGGCCCACAGATTTCTCTGCTGGGCAGATTTATGGCAAAGAGCAGACTCTGGCCAGAGGGTGTACTTGACCTCCTCCTCCAAGAGTTTAACCCAAACAAATAACCTGGTAGGCCACGCACTCATTGTCTGGCTGATACAAGTATATGCCCAGGAAATCCCCTTTCCTGGTAATTGTTACCATGTTGTCAGGGCAACTTCTGATACTTCTGTGTCAGAAGCAGAGTAAAGGCAAGGTGAGCTGCACGAAGAAAAGATGCACTGATTTGGGTAGGGATTGTTTTAGTCTTATCCTAGTTCAGGGCCAAATAATGTTAAACTTTTTTTTTCCATAATGAGGGTATGTATGTGCTACAGGTGAAATTTCCACACCTGTTCTTTTTTTTTTTTTGTGGTGAGGTATATAGCAAGACAAGTCATACACTGTTCCATAACCGATCCAGATACTGAAATAAGTTGTAATAAACAAGAAGACTCTGTAACTTAGAAGTTACAGAACTTACAACTTGATCTTGAATTAAGATTTCATATATGAATATACCAAAAGGAATTAAAGGACTATATCTTAAAAAATTATAAACCAGGTATATCCCTTTATGATCATTCAGTGTACAAAATAGTTGTCACCTTTTGTTTTCCAAAACATGACAAAAATTCTTCATATCAATTGTATGCTGTCACAGCAGAAGTTGGACTTAAAGTTTCTGAGAAAGATAGGCAATCTTCCTCAAAACATCTTAAGTTCTAGACGAAAGTTAAACCTATTTTTTCTTAAGTTAGGAAGTAGATGTCTGATCTGTGCAACAGTCATTGAATGACTGAAGCTTTAGAGGATTTGAATAAGGTCTTTGGTTTACATATGGCATAATCCTTCAAAAATACGTCTATCTTTTTTTACTATTTAGGCTATGGATCTCAACATGATTTACAAGTTTTTTTCTCTATTTTCACATGTATACATGTGCCAGTATATATTCCCCTGAAGAGAGATTATTCCTGTGTCAATAACTCCTACGAGCAGCATCAAAACACCAAGACCCACATTACTGGAGCTTTAGGGCAATATCATTCACATGAGTGATAACTAGAATCAACTAATTTCAGTCTCTTGTTATATTTTACTACTAGAAGTAAAGGGCTAATAATTAGCATCAAACCCAAGACTCTTGCTAGCACCTTCTAGACTTTTGTGTTCTTGTCAAAAGCAATACCTTAATTTCTGGGAAAAATTCAGGGCTGTTTCTTTTCTTATGGGAGTATCAAGTGGAAAAGTATGAGTGGTAGAATATTTCCTCCCAGTTTTGTTGTCCAAAATTTCATTTCTAAAAGAATTTGAGAATACAGATATAGAAGGAAAAGAAAGGTCGACATTATTTTGAAACTGGAGCCAAAAGCTAAAAACTAGAGGAAAAAACAATATTGATATTTGCATACACAATATTAAACCCAGAATACCTTATCTATTGCTGTCAATTAGGCAGAAGTAAAGGACTCTGTGTCTCTCTTTCTGGGTTTGGGTGTGAGCTTCTCTGTCTTAGCAGGTTTTAGCCTAATACGTTTCTTTTTTTTTTTTTCTTTTTTTTAAGGTTTTATAGCAAAAGGTACGAGGTAACAGAAAAGCATATGATACCATAGGCTCTGAAGAGCTAAAAAAACAGTGTCTGATGTATTATCTGCTAGTTTTTCTGGGCAGTGGGAGGGAATAATTATTTGCTTCAAGTAAGGACATTCTAAAAACCAGTATTATCTAGTATTCTCTATCAGACAATGATGTTAATTCTTATTTGATGCTATTTGTGTGACTTCTCTTCAACACTGCTTGAATGATACTTCCTAATTTCTTGTAGTAGCAGATTTGCAAAGTGCAAGGCAGCACCACATATGTCGTGGAGCCAGTCAGCAACAACTTTGGAAGAAGTTCCTGGACAAGAAGTATGAGGATATTTTACCTCTTGCCACAGTCTGTAGCAATGGGCTACTTGCAAATATTTCACTGGTTTGCAGGCAGGCACAGGTTAGGAGACATTAGGAAATCAACGTTGCCTTCCATTCACTGAGAAACAGGTTATTGCATGAGAGCTCTTGAAAAAGGTGGCACTAGAGAGAGACTGGTAGAAAAGCATGTTCTATCTACGTCTACTGAATTTAATATCAAAATCAAGATGACAGCTCCTTGTAGAAAGACTGCATTTCCTAAAGAACTTGAAAACAAAGACTACAGTTAAAATTCTTTACACCACTTCAACATTGTCAAGACAAAAGAAAAGCTAACAGGAAAAAAACTGTGGGCTTTTCCAGCATTTCCTTACAGCATTTTAGGGATTCTGTTCTGTGGCAGACACTGAAAAGATGTCTGTGCTATGTTAACACAGTTCATGCTGAGGCTTCAGAGCAAGCTTGTAACAAACCAATAAACATCATTGGCAGAGAATAGTACCACGGGTCTCTCAAGACGGACACCCATTTTAGGTCAGGCAGAGTTAAAGCAATCAGCTTTTTAACAGATCTGGTTAACTTGCAGAGAATACTGCTTCCATGCTTAGTCCATGTATAAACACCTAGGGCATCTTTGCAAAACAGCAAACACAGACTTGAATTTTAGAGGTGACTGAAAAGGGGGTCAATAAAAATGTGAAAAAAATTGGGTAATTTTAACAGACACCAGCATTTGGAAAGAGAAGACAGCAGGAACATAAACAGTATAGGATCCTAGCCCCAGCAGCCTCCATGTGACACTGCAGCTGTCTCCTAAATGGTGTTACTTGCTGGTGTGATTGATGATACATGAATTTTCAGTGCTCTGCATTGAGTTCCATGAGCATGTTCTTGCTGCACCCCAACTCCAGATTCACATTGCACCATGCTTTCCTCTTAGCCACATTCTTCCTGCAAATTAAGATTGCTTTTAGTGCTTAATGTGGTGCAAGGCTGTAAATTCAGAGGTCAAACTACCACGCACTGACTTCCTCAAGTTGGCAAGATCTGAGGTTTTTAGAAAAATAATTGACTATCACACCAGGTATTTTGAAACTGCTTTAAGTAGGGTTTGAAACCTCAAAAACCAAATTCAAAAATAATACTCAGTAGACAAGAAAGCATAAGGTTCATTTTAAATTTTCTGAGGTATGACAACAATTTGAAGTATTTTAGAATGGCATTTTAACATTAATATTTTGCCTGTAATTGTCAGAGGTCGTGGCATAAAAATATATTGATGTCTTGCACATACATTTGACCTCTACAAAAAATTCTTCTACTTGAGTGGCACTTCTTATTTAGTTCCTGGTTTTTTTCCACCAGTGAGCTCAGTAACTATTGTTTATGCCTTCCCTTTTTGGACTAAAGTTCTGTACACCAGGACTTGTACTAATCTCTCTCAATAAGCACAAAGAGGATAGTAATCTAGAACAAGGCCATTCTGCTCACTATGGATCTTTTGATGGGATATTTATGTTTAAAATCACATTTTATTTCATATTATACCAGTACACACCAGGCATAGTGGATGGCCAATCCATGGAAAACTAACTTGGGAATATGTCAAGTGTCATACTTCCATACTGTACCAGGGACTTCTGCTGTGCTGAGTAGTTGAGACACTATGAGGTTTGTTTCTTTCTAGCTGCATCTAGATTAATAAAGAATAAGTTCAGGATATCATCTGTTCTTCAAATACATGAACAGGAAGTTCTGGAAATAGTAGAGCTGAACAGATTTGCATTGACAAATGTATCCATCAGATGCTAATGGACTTCTCCCTGCACAGAGGTACACTGACAGTCACACCAGAGCCTTTTGTTATGGAATAGCAGTTTGGCTGTACACTTGCAAATTTCTTAAATACAGCGTGAAATGTTGTTTTTTGGCATTTTCATCATAGCAAAAAGACATAAGAGAGGAAAATGTGGGGACTAAACAATGTGCTCTCTGGCCACGAGAGAATTTTGGTATTGCAGAAACTGCTTTTTCATTAACATTGAGAAAAAGCATAAGTTAGGACATTTGTGGAGAGATAGACACTGAGTTTTTGAGAAAGTACTTCACCTACGTTACAGCAGTATTATTAACTTAGAGATTTAAAATTAATGTAATTTATTTTAATGTGGAACTTTCTGCAAAGATCATGAAAATGTAAAACCAAATTTAGTTACCAGAATAATATTTTCAAGTAATTTCAAACTTTCCAAATCTGGGTACTATAAGATGTTATTGTCTTTTCTTTAGAAGAATGCGGCACTTCTAGGACATGTTAATAGCGGAGTCTTTTCCTCTGGGAAAAAAAAAAAATTATCTTTTCTGAAAGTGTTCCAATTCTGGAATTATTTTATTAACTTGTATTATTTTGTAATCAAGGAACACCTTTAATGAGAGAAAATACATAAAATAAAATTTCAATATTTAAACTCCTTTTTTCCTCAAATATGAATTTTTTTTTGTTAAGTTTAGAAAAGGACATTCATATTCACTGATACTGCTTTTGAATGTCACTAGATATAAATCAACAATTTTCTTTGCTTTTTCCATATTTTATCAAAACAAAACATATTCTGCTTGAATTTTTTCTACTGTAACTGAAATAATTCAGCTCAGTCAAGGGATAACCAAGCAATTTAAATAGCTGTGCACTCATTATTATGCATACTTTTCTTTACAGAGGTGCAATGTGTTTCTGCTCATTTGCCAAGAGACCAGTAATTTATAACCATGAGTTTAAATTAGCATACTATCTTAGTGCTCGCATTCAAAACAATCGGGGGAAGCAAGAGCCTTTTAACACACACGTGTTCACAGCATGAATGGGAGCACTGGGCACTGAGTATGTGGATGTGCACTTGACCAAGATGTTGTCAAATCATAGGTCTCCTAACAACATCAAAGGAGCTCATCTGAGTACAGAATTACTTTTAAAAAATGAAAACAAGGAAATTCCATTAAGTAAAATGTATGGTAAACACCACTAAAATCATAATCAAGGCAGCAAGTAATCCTACTTGGCAAGTTAGGCTCTAACAGCTTTAGACAGAAATTTACATTCTTTATTCTTGACAGGCAGACTGAATAAACTAATACCAGACTGCACTGGATGAAAGGAGACTGCACAAGGTGAGAGGGAATGGTTGCGGGGCCAAATCCTGAATCTGAAAAAGTCTTGAATAAGAGAGACAGTCTTTGTGATGCCACTGACACAAAAAAACACTCAAGCCACCAAACCAGAAGACCAAAATCACAAGCTACATATTATCAAAAATTTCTTGTGAGGAACACTGGAGGACCTAATAACTGCCATGACAGACTTAGCACTGAAAAGTCATCTATCACAGCAAAAGCATATAAATCACTCAAACACTTTTTTTTTACTTCAGTTCTGTGACTTAAAGAAGAGGTTCATAGGAGATCCTCTAGAACAATGATTTTTATATTGACTCTAAGATCTCTAGTACTGTGCAGCTTACACCTTAAAACAGCATAGCATAGGAAAAAACTGTACATTTTGCAGGTTTACTCTTCTAGTTTTTTTTCAGTGAGGCTTCAGGTTAATGAAATGTATAAAAAAGCTGTATTATTAAAAAAAATAACTGTAAGAGAAAGGCTAATATAAAATAGGTTTTGAGTATAGAATGAACAGTTACTTGTATTTTTAAATAATTTAAACATTTCTATATACTTAGGTGGCTTTTTTTTGTATGAGGGAGAGTAAAAAATCTGAGAAATGAGTTAATAATAATGAAAGAAATAGAAGCATATTGAGCTTTATGTCAGAACTGCAGTATAGAGAATCTTATTACAAAGAAAGTTATCTACAGAAGGGACAAATCTCGAGTGTGTTGAAGTTTTCCATGTGGCCTTCATTTTGAATCTGTTACAGGTAACATCACACACAGGAGGTTCTAGATGGTTAAGAAGCAAGGCAGCACAGCAATACTTTGCATTTAGTCGTGCTTATTTCCCTGACACAAGAAAATTCAAACTATTTCTGTGCAAGATTTTAAGAGAGGAGGCTTGGGAGACATATTGGACTCCATTGTGGATACATATCAACAATTATTTTATCTTAGTTACGGGCACAAAAATCCATGCTGTGGATGGTGATGTTTGAACTAGAATTAATTGTCCTGACTTTGCAATGTTGATGGCTAAAGAAATCGTAATTTTACTGCTTCTCTGAAAATTTTCTGTGCTTGTCACTTTTATTTCAAAGAACAATGGATGTGAGACAGTGTTTCATCATATAGTAAATCATATTTAGGAGGCTGCATTTCAACAACCTGAAAAGATCACTTCCGTATCCATTGAACAAACACAAATACAAAAAAATGCCATTTAAAATGTAGAAATCACAGAGTTTCAGTGTTTCTGGGGATTCTACGTGATTGTTTCAGTATGTGAATGAACACTGTCATTTTTACTCCTGTACAATTTTGAAGTCTAGCCTGAGTGTAAGCACATAAAGGGAAAGAGCGAGGTATGCCTCCATCCCCATCTACAAATCTGACCACTGTAGAATTGGAGAGCATCATTCACCCCTTTCAGTGGAAGGTTCATAAAACATGTTCATATACATGTAGAGAGGAGGATGTCTAGCTGGATCAGCCTGGATTTCACTAGTTGAATTTTATATGAAACTACAGGATGGAGTTTTGAATGGAATCAGGAATTTTTTGACCATTTTACTTTCCGTTTATAAGTAGCCTAAGGTGCAGGGGAAATTTCCTGAACCCCTGCAGAACTCTAAGCAGATTTTTTCAGTTTTCAATTCATTAAAGGATACACTTACAGGTGTTCTAGCTAAATGACCTACTTAATGAATTCAGCGTAGTCTCCCGCTGAAGAGGGAGAGAATTATTTTATACATGTATACTGTGACATCAAGGAAATGATCTTGGTAGTTAAGGCAACGCATGAAGTCTAGATTAGTTTTTAAAAAATTTTCTCCAATCTTCTGTATCATGCACTGAATTTACTCGTTCATAATTTCCATCTGCTCTTTGGCTATACAAACAAACTTGTAAATGAAAAATTGATTTGTGGAACACACAGAAAAATATATCATAAGTTATGTGCAATAGTTTCATATTTAGGAAACCACTTGTCTCTGGGCTGCATACCTGAGCACTGAGTTTCAAAGTTGCTACATAAATTTACTCAAATTCTAACTTGGGAACCCAAAAACTGTTCAGTTTCCTTGAGTGCTCAATTTGCATATTCTGCAGATAAATAGTCACAAATTGATCACAATATTAAGTTTTCACAAGACATCAATATCCAAACAAAGCGAGACAGACATCTTTAAGTCAATATAAGACAATTTTCTGAAGAGTTAGTAGCACATAAGCACATGCACAAGGCCACACTCTAGGATTCCTTGCCTTCTTCCTTACCTAAAATAATTGAAGACCAAATTGTTACAAACCATTGCTAATTTAGAAGCATCTATAGATGCAGATATGTCAGCATTCAGTAGATGCTGAAGTTTTAATTCCAGGGGTAGGATAAGAGGTGGCCCAGCTGAATAACACTGTGGTAGAAATTAATTCAGACTGAGTATTTCTTAACAGCCTCAGGAGAGTAGTAGTATGGTCCAAGCATTTTGGCACTCTCAACTGCTTATATCCCATTAAAAATGTCTTGAAGGATTTGATCACCAAAAAAGTTTTCAACTTTACAGAAATAATAGACTTAATGAAAGCAAGGGTAGAAAGTTTACATAAAATTACAGAAAAGTACTAGGGAAAAAATGCACTAATCGTTAACTCCACAACTCTGATAACATCCATGTTGTGTTAATCCATCATTCTTGATGCAGGATGCATTCCCTTTAATGCATAAAGACACAGTAATCTTTTTTGAACTATAGCTTTGCAAAACTAATTTCTATGTGTAAGGATGCTAAAATCACCCTTTTTCCTATGGCAATTTTGTAATTTCAAGTTTCTGCCAAGTACAGATACTAATTCTTGCTTCTGTCTCTTCACAAACTTTCTTAATACAGTCAGTGTTCTTAACTGAGATTTCAGTGCTTCGATACACCTTTAAATATAAAACATGCATTTAGAAGTAGAGGCATAGAACATCTCTGGAAGATGGTTACTGAATTAGGCTTTTAAATGCAGTAAACAGCACTTTTGCCTCGTCATTAATTATTAATTAATTAATGAATAATGATTAAGAGTAATACAAGAGATTCTTTAGAGAAAAAAATAACCTCTAATGGAAAAATATCTGTGCACCACTTTCCAAAATGATCACATGATACCAAATATGCTTTTTTATGATAAAAGTATTTTCTCCTCTCTTTCGCTTTAAAGCATGGAGGAGACACATGACTCTCAAGTCTATGACAAATAGAATTGAATCTTACAGTAGTATTTTTTGTGCAAGCGTGAAGCTTCAGTTGACTGTTTATATGAAAATTCACATAATATAGTATTATTAGATACAAATTTTTAGTAGAAAAAGGCAGACATGTTTTATAGAAAGCTTTGAAAAAGACTATACCACACAAGGTACACTGCTGCAAATTAAGTAGACTATCATGTTACATCAGCAATATCCCTGGAGAAACAGACATATAAAAGTGCTATCTTTCTTTTGCAGATGAGAAAGTGGAGATGTCAGTGTCTCCTTTTCTCCACAAGCTGAAAATTATGGAAGTGCACATATCAGAGTCCCTGGGCTAATTGTACTTTTGATCCATTCAGATTGCCAGAGGCTGTATTTTGACATCAATACCAGTTAGATTGTGTGGCCTCACTGTACTACTGCTTTTTCAGGAGCAACCACCACAATAGACAAATGCAAAATCCTCTTAAAGCACAGAAAGATTTAACTAGAACTAAAGAATCAGGGAGAGAAGAGGTATCCAAAGAAAAAAGAAATAGGCTATGTAAAAGTATAAGCTTTTTGAAAATGTGATCTATATGACAACTCTCGTAGATAAAGCTTTCCTTCCAATGCTTACATCATCCTGAAACAGTTTGTCCCTTTGATTTTCCATTAACAATTTTCCTTCACATCAAACACTCAGTGAAATGATAACTAAATTTACACATGATCTTATCAACTGCATCACACTGCTATTCTTTGATAATGCATGACAGCTATACAATAGCTCACAGGAACACCCATATAAGTTTTGGGTTTGCCAGTTTTCTCAATTAGGGCTGAGAATCTCTTCATTTGATGAATTGCACTGTCTGTGTTTGAGCTGGTACAAGAGCTGAGATATGTTTTAATTAGAAAATATGTTCTTACAGGATGTTTATCCTTTGGGTTTTCATCATTACTCTAGATTTCAGATAGAATTGAAACATTAAACAAATACAATACACAAATGCACATATGGTTTCTGTGTAATTTCATGACATATAAAGAAGAAATAAAGGTTAAAAGAGCACAGTTTACTTAAAAAAAAAATGTAAAAAAGCAACGAGACATGACCTGCTTATCCGATACAAAGGAATATAACCCAAAGAAACAGACTTGCAAATAAACAATTTTATATAAAGTAGTTAGTTTAAAAAAAAATAGTGCTATTGACATTGAGGAAGTGATTATCATATAAGCACTTCAAACAGAACTTCTTTGTGCAAAGTGTAATTAAATTAGAACTTGCAAATATATTGAGTTGGTAGAGTTTTCTCAATGCAAAAGCCCTAAACAAGTACAACATTGCACACATGCTACCGTGATCATCACCAGGTATTTTGTAGCTACAGCAAGATTTTTAGCAGATGCTTTCGTGTCTCCAGTTACTCTAGAAGAGCACTGTAAGTGAAGAATTTTTATGCCATTTAGTGATGCAGAAGGTGGCCATCCTGGTAGAACTGCTCAGGGAGTATGACTTGATACGAGGTCAGGGCAGAGGAATTAGTTGCGCCCTGCTCCTTCTGCAGAGACTCACTTTAATTACTAGAATCAGTAGAGATTTGTCACTGATTACCAGGTGAAAGAAACATAATAACATTATACCTACACCTGCCAGGCACAATGCTGGGGTCTTAAAAGGCAAAGTGTCATGGTTGTCAGCTCTGTTTCTATATTTTATGGGAAATATTTTCAGTTTGTACAAGAGTAGCAAAGGAAGACATCACTAAGCAGTAATGTAATTGAAATATAATTACTTATCAATAGTATTGCATCTGAGACAACTCTTTAACAGGTGAAAGGTCTGTCATGATATTGTTGTACAGCCAGAGACTTGAAAGCTGGTGTATTTTACATGGTGATTTAGAATATTAAAACTTTACTTAAATGGTGATTGAAACATTTTTAGGACATCTTTTCAAGAGACTATTTTTAGCTTTTACATTACTCAATCTAAACCTAGATATGCACACTTCTTGTATTTTGTAGTTTTTCATCTAGCAGTTTGAAGTTCACAGAAGCATGTTTGAAGAGAAGCACTGAACACCCCTATGTGCTTTAACATAGCATAACATGTTTAACATATTTAAACAGTTCTAGTTTCATTCCTCCTTTTTAAGTTCATGAAAATTACTCAGGCTCAAGACTTGCTATTATTAAAATGACTCAGACATTTAAACTTATATATGTACTTTTGAATTCTGGAAAGTTTCTTTCTACACAATGAAGAGCAAAAGCTTTTGCTTAGAGGAAAAATTTCATAGAACTAATAGATTATGTAACTCTGCTTCACTCCCTGTTTCAGAGAATAGCTTCCTTTCAGGAGGATCAAATATGTACCTTTGGCTAATTCAGAAAGGAATAATCTGCAAACTTAAATGGTTTTATTTTAATATCACAAATGTTTACCTGGTTTACTGAATAAAACTTCTTACTTGAAGCTCTTGAATGATGCTGTGATTTTTTCTTCTGCAAATTTGTTAAGTATTTCTTCAAAACTTCAGTAAGGCACTCTCTTGACTCTGCTGCAAACCTTAAGAGTTCTATTCTTTTTTAATTATTGGTGTTATTACTATGCATAAAAATAGTTCTTCTATAGACAACAAAAATTTCTTCTGTAGTTCATAGTCATTAAACTTGTACAAGAAGAGGTAGGAGAAAACCCTTGGCAACAGCATTTCTTCAGCCCTTTTGTCTAAAATAGATTGTATTAAAATCTGAGAGAAATGCACATAAAATAGGCAATGAAGAAGAAAGTACAAAAAATTGAAATTAAGAGTGATGGACAGAACTACAGCTTTGTACCCATTGCTGCCTTTAGGAATGGTCCTTCTCAGGACAGCTGACAAAATAATTTCTATGCCTGTGGTGGTCTTATTAAAGTTTTATGGACTTCTGAAGGTCACACTTTGGCCTCTTTAGGAGCCTGGTTAACAGAGTTCTCTGAGGGGCAATTGAGTCCAGAAAGGCTGGCCATTCCTCAAGAAGGAATTCTTATATTCAGGAGCAGGTTGTCCTCATATGCTGAAAGATGAGCTGGTGAGGAAGAGTAGCCTGGCTAAACAGAGAACTTTGACAAGAATGCTGGGACAAAAGGAGACTACGACCTTTGGAAGAAGGGGCAGACAACCCAGGTGGATTACAATGATGTTGTGAAGTTATTCACTGAGAAGGTTAGAAGGGCCAAAGCCCAACTAGAGCTCAATGAGACTATGGTCATAAAAGAAAATAAGAAATGTTTATATGAATATATTGAGAAGAATAGTAGAGTTAGGAGAATCTCCATCCATTATTGGATGCGGACAGAAAAATAGTAACAAAGAATAAGGAAAATTATGAGGTACTTAAAGCCTCCTTTGCCTCAGTCTTTAATAGTAAGACCAGTTGTTCTGGGGGCACCCTGTCCCCTGAGCTGGAAAACAGAGACAGGGAGCAGGATGAAGACCCCATGCTTTGTTTGACAGCTACAAATTATTCAGAAAGGACAGAAAAACAGAGGTCGGGGAGCTGTCTTTTGTGTCAAAAATGGGGCTGATTGCACAGAGCTGTCTTTGAAGAACAGCAATGCACAGGTTGAGAGCTGTTGGGTGAAAATTAGAGACCAAGAAATCAAGGGTAACTTTCAGATTGGTGCTCCCTAGATGTCCCCTGATCAAGAAGAGGAGAATGACAAAAAATTCTTTCTTCAGCAGCAGACAGCATCATGGTCATGAGCTCTGATCCTGACTGGGGTCTTCAGCCACCTAGACATCTGCTAGGAAAGTACAACAACAAAGCAGTGGAATACATTAAGGGAAACATCCTAGTACAAGTGATTGAAAACCCAACCAGAGGAGAGGCGCAGCTGAACTTATTACGCAGTAGAAAAACTGTTGCAGAACTTATCAGAGAGGTGGCATTTAACACAGAAGAAGAAGTCAGGAAGGAAAGGCAAGAGGAGGACAGTATGGCTAATTCAAGGTCTCCTAGTCAAACCAAAATGCAAAAGAAAGTGGAAAGCAGAGGAGGCAGGGATATACATCTTGGAGAGATGATAGGGATGTGGTCTGGAAGCAGAGGGACAGGGACAGGTTAAGAAAATTCAAGGCACAGATGGAACTGAACTTGCCTAGGGATGTGAAATATGTCAAGAAGAATTTTTTCAGGCACATAGATTGACAAAAGAGGATGAAAGATGCTGTAACGCCCGATTGATGAGTGAAATGGGGGATTCAGCTACAACTGCCATGGAGAAGGCTGAGGTATTAAAATCCTTTTTTGCCTGTCTTCACTATCAAAAACCTAGCCACACAACCCAATTCACAAAATCTAAAGTAGGGGACAGGGGTAAGATCAAGTTCAAACCATCTCAGAAAGAGCAATATACCCAGGTCCATGGGACCTGATGAGAAGCTTCTGAGGGTTCTGAGGGAACTGGTGGAAGAAGTTATTAAGCCCTCATCCATAATACCATTGTGGCATTCTGGTGAACTTTCCAGTGGTTGCAAAACCTATTCTCCATTTTTATAAAGGAAAAACGAAAACTTCTGGAACTACAGGCCAGTGAATTTCCAATCTGCGCCTGGCAAAATCATTGAGCAAATCTTTCTGAAAACTATGCTAAGGCACATGGAAAACAGAAAGGTGATAGTGACAGCCAACGTGGCTTCACCTAGGACAAACCATGCCTCTCAAAGCTCATGGCTTTCAGAAGTGTTTTACAGTATTTGTGGAAAAGGAAAGAGTGACTTATGTCATCTGCCTGGATTTGTTGAATGCATTTGATACTGCCCTACACAATGTTCTTGCCTCTAAAAGGAAGAGGAATGGATTTGATTGATGGATGACTTGGTTGAAAAGGAATGAGCTCATGGTTTCATTTACAGAGTGTGCATGCAGCATATAGAGGTAAATCATGGTATCAGACCCTGTCAGCAGAGGCTTAGGAAAGGCCAGGACAGCTTGGCCAACCTGATCTCCTTCCACAACAAGATGACCTGTTCAGTGGATGAGGAAAAAGCTCTGTGGATGTTCTTTACCTGGACTTTGACACTATTTCCTTCTACATTTTACCAGAGAATTAGCCTAATACCTGATGAAGCAGACTCAAAAATTCAGTTCTCTTGGTACTACATAAACCATGGAAAGACCTAACAGAAGTGCCTATCATTTTGAGCTGGTCAGTTGCATCATATCCACTAACAAATGAAAGTAGAAAAGTTGTGGTGGCAGAATGAAGCCTAAGTCATTCATAGAAACTTGGATTTAAAGTCCCAGTCCAAAAAAACTCTTCAACTCTTAAGTGAGTGAACCCTCAAGGAGNCTGCAGTCATTTTTGCTTGTTCAACCCTTTTATCGTTCAGTGTAAAAATAACCTTGTTAGGAGTAGAACTAGTAAATATTGTGCAGAAAGGTGCATTGAGAAATCATGAGTTTATTTAGGCACTGCAAAAAACATAATATAAAATACATATCCTAATTCTGCATAGGTCACTTCCATTTAGTTATTTTAAATTTAAAATACAGTATAGCTATTAGTAGTATAACATTTCTTCTGGGCATGGCAAAATGACAGTATGGGTTTGTTCCCTTTTGTTTACTGGCAGATGTCCAAATATTTACTTTACATTTATACAAAGATAGGGTTACACGTTGCTTTTATTCAGAGAGACAAACAAAAGATGAAGCTCTTTTTACGTTTTCCAATATTCATGCATCAAAATATTAGTTTCAAAGTAACTCAAACTGCATCATGTAATCCAAGCAGCAATCGCAAGAGCTCAATGTTGAAAATTTAAGTCTCTCCAAACATATTTTTTAAATTCTCAAGAAAAAAAATCCTCAAACAGAGTACAATGGCAGTAGCTTAAAATAATTTATTCAAATTTCAGACAAGAGTTGTGTAATGGAATACTTCAGTGAACTTGTACCATTTGTAAATTTATGTTTTTCTAGTACTTATACACTCAAGTTATCTGTCTGTGCTTTTCTAGGTTTTTATTTCATGTTCCATGCCACCATTAGCACATTCTCGTGTAATGGAAAGAGAGATAATAGCCAGGTGGGCCAAACCTAAGGTACTAGTTGTTTGGAAAGGAAGAAAGGTCAAGAGAAGAGTCTCTGGCAGATACCGCTTAATTGCCCATAACAATTACATTTGGCCATTAACAACCAATCTCACACAGAACAAGGCACATTACTATAATGATCTGACATTTAAACCTCCAAAGCAAAACTTTGTTATTTGATTGAGAGAAGTATTTGATTGTGAGAGATAGGCTGAGAAAGCCAGCACCAGAAGACTTCTGTTGACCTTCCCTTCAGCTGTAGGACACATTTTTTTTAGCGACTCCTACAAACAAGCAGCAGGTAATTTCTTACATGCAGCCACTCTCACAGACAATGCATCATTGACACCCTCTGTTCCCCCAAATTGTCAGGACTGAGCCGAGGAGGCTGTGGACCTGGGACAGGTAACATTCACAATAGAAGGAAACATGTTTTGCAGCAAAACAGTCTACGAAAAGCCAACAGCACGAGCACTGCTGGTCCAACTGTATTGATCTTGTTGGGGGACAGTGACAAAGTCACTCAGACTGTGCATCAGGGGCCAAATCTATCCCCTTTTCTAATTTCTCCTGGGTCACCTTTGCAAATTACTCTTACAAGCTTAGTGTGTAAACACACTGGACGCTGAGCACATCCTGAACAAATCCCCTGCCTCAAGAAGCTGTTTTTGAACTGAAAATACAAAAGCCAAACTAAACAATAAGGAGGTAAGAGATAGGCAACACAACACTTACACCTGTAAAAAAGCAATTAAATAGATTAATAATATAAGGGTCATCTGCATTCATGGGGCAAATCTTGACCAGTGTCTTTTGCTGTTTTTTGTTTCCAGCAATCAGCCAAGTCACCCTTAACTACCCAGACACTGCTAAGTCTCTATAACAAGACATTGCTTGAAAAGAGCTTTTAGGGACTGCATAAGGTAACACACCACTGTACATAGCAGAATATACAATTCACTAAAATGAAAACCTTTCTGTTTAACTTTCCTCCCTTCTACATGGGACTGTGTATCTGCACATTCCGGCTGTAGGTTCTGTTGCTCATTAGGAAAAACAGTGACTGCTCAGGTGACAGGCTGCTTGGCTGCAGAAACACACCATCAGATGCCACCTGCATCTGAAGGGTGAAGATTAATCACTTTTGTGTATGACATACAACACCAAAGCACTCTGAAAAGCCACGTCTGGCCAGGCACCTACATCATCAGTTTACAGACTTATTCCTAGTAGTCAGTAGGAATAGCAGTGTAGAAGGAGAAAAGAGTTGGTAGGATCTGGTAGGTGAGAAAACCCTGAAAGAGATGCACATCCAAGCTCAAGGCTAAATGGAAATGAGACAGTACCAGACTCAGTTATGGATTTCTGCATAATCAATCTCTTTCAAAGATCCTTTTGTAGTCCCAGACACCACCCATTTGGAAGTGGGCAATGTGGCACAGCAGTAGCTTAATTAACTTACCAACCCTTCAGGCCTGGGCAGGGTGCTTAGGCTGAAGAGAATTAGGCAGTAGTGTTACTCACAGGTGGATGGATGTGACAGGAGCTGTGTGTTGGAAAAGACCCAGGGACTCATGTGGGGAGCCCAGAGCTACTCATGCCCAGGTATTGAAGGTCCTGAACACCAAATGAAGCTATATTCCCATTCCCCAGTCTCTTGCTGAGACTTTCACAGTGTCTCTAGGAGTAAAGCTGAAGGCAGCATGGGTGGTCACAAAACCGTGATTCACAACTACCCCACAACATGACAACACATCACAAACACAGTGAAAATGAGCTGCCCAGAACCAAAGCATTTCTTAGCTCTGTAATACAAAGAAATTTAGGAAGGAGAGAGAAAGAAATGAGGCATGTTCCCACACTGCTACTTTACTCAAACTACACTATTCACTAGATTCATACAGGTACTTTGAAATCCAGCTGCAGACATCAGCCACCACTACTTTATTTCACAAGACCATAGCCAAACAGTCCCACAGGGACTCAAGGTGTAACTAAACACAGAGTAGACAAGCTGCAAGCTGGCCAGGGCAGCCGAATGCTAATGCAACTCCAGACTATGCATGCAAGCTGTCCCATGGGAAATTTACAGATATCCAGTGTTCTCTACTAAAAGGTAGTAAAAGCCTCTTATAGGACTAGTACCAAAATATATCTCTGACTTCCCTCCTATCAGGCAGCTGTTGAAATATAAACAATATGTTTAACAGTAAGAAAGAAAACAGCTTGTTATTAGAAGTGGAAAACCAAAATACTGCTTGTATTAATATGTCAAATATAGTGAAAATCTGTTGGAAGAAAGCATAAAATAATAAAAAACACAAACCCACCAAATCACCAGCATTTTCCCTAAGTACAGCTGTATTCTGTGGCTTTGAATTATATTGTATGGAAAAACACAGATGTGCTAAGATTATGTCTTTTTGTGAACTTCTAGTTGCTGAAAAGGTTGAAACTTAGCAGAGAAAAAAGGGAGCAGAAAGTTTAAAAACAGCTGTTTTAAATTATTATGAGGGACTTGTTTTTGTAGTACTAGTCATAAATTTTTCTGGGATATTTGCTTTTTGGCTATCAGAGGAAGTGCAGGATGTATAACTTAAGAGTATTCAGCAGTCTTTACCTTGCTGGTGAAATCAGTATTTCTAAAAGTCCTTAAATTGAATATGTGTTTGAAGTTATATATTTTATGCATTTATTAAATTTTCCCACCCCTCCTCTCCTGTGGATTTTTCCTCATGTTAATTACATCCAGATTCTCCTACTGATCCTCAGTAACAATGAACACCAACAGAATTCCTCATGTAAAATCCTACATGGTGAGGGATGGTAGCAGGTTCTGACAGTACCTATGTAATTACCCGTGGAACAAAGACCAGCTGTTCCCAAACAATAGGAAACAGACGTCTATACTCGTAGGGACACATCTCTTCTATTATTCCCTTCTTGTGAAGCATTGGTTTTGTAGCAGAATCTTCCAATAAAAACTGGTTTGTTTTACAAATGTTTCTCCACAACTCAGGAAAATTGCAAAATCAACATAACCAGACTTCCAAAGTCTGTACATGGCCTGAAGGCTCACAAAATTCAGCTGTTTTATCTATTCGAATGATTTGTTAACTCTGATACCTAATGATAGTTATTTCTCATATTTATGCTAATTTTCACAATTGCCCTCTGCCCCCCACAGTATCAATCTAACAGGTTTCTGCTTAAAATAGCAGACAGCTCCATTAGTCACATGGAAATCAAATCTTACCCTTTGTGCATATTACCTATGCTTCTAACTTTGTGAAACAATTGTACATTTTGAAAACCAAAATCTAGAGCCATTCCAAATGAGAAAAACTTGAGGATAATTTTATACTAATTTGATACTGATTGCCCCTTAAACCACATCATATCAAATTCATGCATTTTACCACCGTGATTTCTGGTGACATTCCATAGAATCATAGAGTCATGGAATGGTTTGGATTGGCAGGTATCACAAAGAGCATATAGTTCCAAGATCCATGCCATGATCAGGTACTCCGACCACTAGAGCAGGTTTTTCAAAACCTCATTCAGCCTGGCTGTACACATTCATAAGGATGGGGCAGCCACAACTTCACTGGGTAATGTGTTCCTGTGCCTTTCCACCCTCACAATAAGGAATTTCTCCATAATATCTAATCTAAACACACCGTCTTTCAGTTTGGAGCAATTTCCCCTTCTCCTGTCATTACATACTCTTGTAAATAGTCTCTCTTCATCTTTTTTGTAGGTTCCCTTCAGGTACTGGAAGGTGGCAGTAAGGCCACCCCAGAACCTTCTCTTATCCAGAGTGGACAGTCCCAATTCAGCCTTTCGTCACAGGAGAGGTGCTCCATTCCTCTAAAGAAACATGTCCTACAAAAATTGAAATCTTGGCTGCAGAACTAAAGTACAGTCCGTGGCAGATTCTGCAGAAGCTTCTTTAGTTTCCAATAACAAGTGCCTAACCCTTCACTTGAAGGATCCATATGCAAGAGGTTTTTCACACATTTCATGTTCTTCAGGAGAGAGGCTCCAGTGGTAGAAATGAATAATTTGCCTTTTTTTTTCCCCATTAATAAGTTACCTTTTTTGATTTGATATTTGGGAGCCTGGAAATGCTGAGTGGAACTACTGACTTGACTAGATTTAATCCTGATTAATAGTGATGTAAAAGTAGAATTAGGCTACATGTTAATGACCATATCAAATCCAAATCAATTAATAGTATTTATCTCATGGAAAGTGCTAAATGCCAATCCAACAATACTTATCGGCCTTTCAGTTTCTGTTATGAATTGTTGTCATATCATATATTGCGCTGTACTTAATTTTCTGCCCCAAGCAGCTTTTCTTGTAAGCGTGTTAATAGATAATTCATCTCCTTGTAGCTCGGTTGCTCCTCCAACAGACCCGGTTTAGCCTCAATTTATCAGTCAAACTGTGTCTAAAGCAGTTTATTTACTGTCCTCAAGATTCAAGGCTCTTTGTATTTATTCCATGCAATGCTAAGCTACATAATTCTGTGCTCAAGTGGACAGACAATCAACTCTGATGATTAAAAATTTTTTCATACTAGGCTTCATAGAGGTTATTAAATACTCATTTGTGTGATATGGCTCTTGCTAGTGAGATTTTCAATACTCGAGGGCAACAATATAGAGGACACAAGCCTCATTCATTTTAGGGCTTGATCCTCTTTGAACATGAAGAGATGATATTTCTTAGATTTTTTTTTACTAGACTGACTTTTACATTGCTGATGGTCAAACTTCTAGTACAAATTCCTTCATTTCTGAAGAACATGATTTCCTGGCAGAGATCACCTAAATTATACTTTATTCTTCAGGTTGTTTTAATAATGAGCACATAACAGTACAATCACATATACAGTTTGATCCTCTTAATTCTGGCACTTGATTGAAAGTAGAAAACCCTTTTATTTTGTTTTGTTTTTATTATTTTCAAGGTTTTACAAAGGAGGAAGGAGATTCCTCACTGAGATACATATAAAAAATATAAATTCCTTTGTTTAAGTTCCACTCAAATTTTCACACTGGAAAAAAAATATTTTTCAAAAAGAGCAAAAGTTTCAGCATTGTTTTAGAATTATTTATCATATTTTACAGGCAGAAAATCCAACTGTTACTAAAAGAACTATTAGTTACAACAGGATCAGTAGCATAATATGTCCAAATTTCGAAGGACTCAACACATTATCCAAATTTAAACAAAGAAAATTTGGAGAACTTTTCCAGAGTTAATAGTAACACATCTTTCTTATAGGTTTGTCTGACAACTTTTACAGAAACACATTCTTTTGTGCATTCCAGTAATAACTTCTAGTAATACTACAGTTTTATGAGATTAAAACATTAGGTTTTAATTAGGTTTTTAAAAAATTGCTAGGTCTTACTTTGTTATGTGGCCATGACTTACCTGCTTGGCTTTCTTGTTGGATAAAAAATGTCAAGAGGGACCATCAATGGATATTTTAAATTACAAGATTTTACTTTTCATGAAGGCTTGACCTGAATGTTCATTTTTTCATACATCTGTACAATCATCATTCAGATTTATGAAATATAAACATGATGCAGACTTAAATCCTCAAAACCATCACTGAAGTCCTGGATAGTTCTGAAAGGGAAATAATTTTTTAATTAAAGGAAACATTTAAATAGGTATACAGGTAGGATTGGTAACACAGACTTGACAACTGGCCATGCAATCTGAGCTGTTGAGCTATATTTGAATTTCCTATTTGTTGATTTCTGTACAGCAAAGTAAATTGGCTGAAAACTAGTCCACATATGCATTTGAATCAAACCATAGTCAACCCTTCCTCTTAACTACAGAGATTTGAATTTTCACACATTTTTTAGCACATAATTCAGCACTTGTTACCTTTTCCTATTAAATGTGCAGGAAAATGTAACTGTCAGAGAAAAGCATCATCAGAAGTTAAGTGGAGCTTGCTGTGTGAAAGAGTAAATGTTACTAAAGCTCATTACTTCAAAAGTTACAAATTAGAAGGCCAAAGAGCACCACAGAGGTGTCAGGAAGTACGTGATACCTTGTCCCAAAAACAATGCAGAGGTCAATTGATGGTGTTGCCAGTGTCCTAAACTTGCTTTGCTTCAGGGTTAGAGGCAGACTTTGGGCTATTGTCTGGTGTCATTCATAACTGCATGAACTATAAGGCTCCAAAAAGTGCTGTCAGGTGGCACTTGAAAGATGGGATTTGGCACAGAAATCACCCCAACTATAATCAGCTAACTATAGTCAAGGTAATTTCACATATGGCTGGTAGATGCCACGTGGAAATCTCTTCCCAGCTCTGTGGAGGCAGAGTAGCTGTGCTGGTGGGACATCTGAGCACTGTTTGTCCCGTGAATGATGCTTTGGGGTGCTAACCTCTTGCTTCTGCCACCAGACTGGTCCCAGCTGGTCAGAGATTCTCCACACGGAGAGGTGCTGGGCAGTGCAAAAATAACTGCCTGTATTCAAGTACAATACGGTCAACTGATGGCACAAATTTGTTTGTACCAAAATGAGCTGCAGGCTTCCTGTTACATCAGTAGGGAGACATGCAATGCATGGTGAGTAATTTCATAGACACAGGTGTGTGAAATGGATGTACTGGCATCTCTGCCACAGACCACCAGGTCTTATGGTCTGCAAATGGCTCATTATTTTCCCTGGCTTTCTGAGCAGGCTAAGTTAGCAGAGTTGTATGCAAATAATTGCAGATTCCTGCTTGGACTCCCTTAGTTAGTAATTTCTGGTAGTGGTATTGTAAAGGGCTTTTGACAATTTAAATATATTTTTGCTGGAATACTCACAAATTCCATATCTGGGGTTGCAGCTGCTCTGAAAGAGGCAGTAAGTTTCACAACTTTACAAGACAGTTCACCTTCAAATTTAATAGTCTTAAATTGGAAAAAAAACCCAACAAACCAACAAACCACAAACATACAAAAAAAAAAAATACAAAAACTGAAAAAAAGATTTATCTAATATCTTTAGGAGGTGATCTGCCCAAAATGTATCTCTGATTTACCTAAACAAAATTGAAGTGCTGTACTGCCCATATAAAGACTCAGCAACATTAGCAACTGTAATAAAACAAACTGTTCTTAAAATTATTGTTCATGGCACCTGATCACTTCCTGAAACATGGTGCTGCTAGCACTTCATAGCTCAATCAGTCCCAGGGCATACATATTGCCAAAAATTTCTACAATGGAAAAAAGCTCCCACGGATATCCCAATACTAGGCATTACTAAGCAAGTGAGGCAAAAGTAATTCTATTTTGTTAGTTTGGATTCAGAATCTTTAGGCTTGATTTTATGTGTAAATGGAAAGACCATGTATAAAATATGTTACTTTGCATAGGTTTTTGTTTGGAGTTTTTTTAATATGTTTTTATTTTTGCTGTAGCACCCATCTGGGTGACAGAAGACAGCTTCTGTTTCTTTGAAGAGTTTTAATTTCAGATACTTTATTTATATATATGCAGAGACACCTTTTTTATTTTCACTCATAAAGACAGAAAAATCACCTTCTCTAAACAAACTCCAAAGGACTGCACATTGACGATGGGTCTGAGAAGTGACTGCACTGCATCTAGTTAGAAAGTGTACTTATTTTTTATTCAGCCTGGACTGTAGCTATTTCACTTTCAAAAGCAACTCATGTCAATAATTTCACACCTATTAACTTTTCCTAGTAGACTTTAATTTGGATTGTGCAGATTTTTAATTAATTGGAAGCTGTAACAATACACATAAATTTTGGTAATTTCCTACCTCAGTCACTGAGTCAGTTAGTGATATTTATTATGTTTTCTACTGGCATTGTTTCTAGTTTATATTTTAAATTGTGATGCAAATACTTACAATATTACACTTATGGCCTAGTACTTTTATAAGTCACACAGTTTGTACTTTTTAAAATCTGTTCCTATGGTTTTGAGATTTTTATCTTGTTTCTCTTGCATGTTCAGGAGATCAGGCCTCTGCCGTCATTCATGGCTACATTCCACATGGATACACAAAAAGTGCCAAAAACATTTTCAAATGCTTTCAGCTTAATTTAACTTAATAATTTTAAGCAATACAAAATCCTCTTTTCTGAGTTATATTTTCTATGAAAACTTAAACTTTAGAAAAATTAGAAATGGAGGACTGGGATACCTTGTCATTTTGCTGACTAACAAGGTCCAACCACATTTATGTCAGCATTCATTTGAAAGCCGAATTCTACTTTTGTGTTTGGCTTCATCTACAATTGTAAGACAGTTTTTCTATGTGGAGATCCTCGAGAAAAGAGTGAAGCTAATGCTTTATTTCACCAGAGGTTTATCCCACTGCAAGGAATTTCTTGAATATTGTAGATGCTTTGATTTCAAAGTCACATGACTTCAGTCCAGTAGAGCTGAATGAAATCCCTTAGGAATTACGCTAGTGATGGTCACTTTCCCTCTTAATGAGGAAGTTCACATGAAGCCTTAACAAGCTGTAACTTACCCTTATTGTTCCACCCCTTTGGCTAATTTGTCCTACCTCCCCAATGTATTACAAATTATACTTCAGCACCAACATTATTAATCTGGTAAGTGACTGCTCTTCATTTGAAGTAAACATGCTAATAGGAGGTATATATACATAAGAAATAATACACAAGCCTGCTAAAGAAGCAATTGCACATATGTCATGAAAGTGGGATATCAATCTCCTCATAAGTACTATGGAGCTTGAATTATCTGGTGGCTTGTGATAACCTGTGAAAATTATAGATAAACAGGGTGGGAAACGATCACCTCTTGTTTCTTGTAATAGTTTTAAGCAACAGCTTCCCTCTGTATGTGGCAAGCAGTTAAAATTGCAAACAAGATCATATTGAATGACTGAAAAATACTACAATACAGCAAGGAAATCATACATTACAGAAGGTGTTCCCCATCATCACTATCAGCTTCTTTTCTCACAAGACAAATTCTGGGAACTTTTGTCTAAGTAAATCCTGAGAGAATTTCTGTATTTGCTTAAGGAAGACAGACTTGCAGAATGTGTCCTGCTTGTGAACACAGGAGTTAGTTCTAGCAACTAAATAAGGGTCTGAAAAAATTGACCCCATGTTTTCCCCTTTTACATCCTGCTGAGTCCAAGAAGTAGCCCTGCCTCGCCAGTGCAAGCAGACACATGAGATCCCACGTCCCCTGCATGGATCAGGTTGTATCATGTCAGGCACTTGGTTAAAACCAGACCAACTGGAAGTGCAAGCACCATCCCTAAGGCTGTATTGATACTGTTTGTGTTTATTCATCTGATACACGGCATCTTTAGGGTACAGAAATGCTCCTAACACCTCAGGAAGAGATTTCAGCTTTTGGATTTCAAGTATTAGTCTCTTTTATTTTTCTGCTAGGCTGCTCTGAAGTCTACATATTCACTCTCTAAACCTTAAAAACATGCCAGACTGTGTGTGGATGACTTGCCTTGTATGACCTGTTGCAAGGGACTAATCTCAGCCAATGCCTATCCCCTTCCTCCAGTTTTGTGTTAACCCAGCAGCTGAAAGTACCACACCAGAAAGTCTTGAGTCAGCTACTGATCCCAAGCTCAGTCCCATCTGGTGTTCCAGAGGCAAAGCATGTGTGCTGCTGCTTCAAGATCTCCATGAAAACTATCACTTCACTCAGAATGTGTCCTCCTCCTTTGTATATTTGGAAAGGCAATTGCAATGCAAAGACCACATATTTTTAAGACTCATTGGCCAAATTATCATTTCCTGTTTCCTATTTTCCATCCTCAGGCTGAGAAAACTGAAAATCCTGTAACCTGACACAACAATATGTAAATCTATTTACTTGCAGGCTCCAGAGTGCTGTGAGCTACAAACATAAAAGTCACTAGGCAACAGTTAACACAGATAAATTGTTTTCCTCCATTGCAAAGAAGGGTAGGTACATATCTCCTGCTAACAGCCATGGACTTCTAGCTATTAGTTTCTTTGACACAATCACACAGTCATAAAATAAATAAATAAATGGATGAACAAACAGAAAAACAATAGGCAAAAGAGGACATAATTATTAGGTGTGATTATTTGTGGCTTTGGATGTGCTGCTTATGGGAGTGAAACTCAAGTGGGTTAAGAATGAGCCATGATAGGAATGAGAAATACTAGAACAGTATGAATTCCCTTAAGGGAATGCACAGCATTAAGATAATAATTAAAAAATAGAAATACTTAAAATGTTGGGAATGTCTACAGGCAAATCTAGACCAGCATCCAATTGGTCTAAGCAGCATACAGACATGCCGTAAATGTGAGCCTTTATTCCAAAGAATTCGAAATAAGAATAATATAGATGGAAAGCTACAGAATATTTTTTTTTCCCTTGGGCCTGAGGAAATCTTTGGTGTATTCAGATTGCTATGGGTTCTCTGTCAGAGATGGGGCTAAAACAAGATTCTCAATCCTCCATTGCTTTGACTGGAAGAGATTTCCCAACTGTTGCATTTTTCATGCCAATTTTTTGAATTCCTCAGTCACTGCTTTTAAAGACTGTTCTTAACTCAGATATTTATTTTGTTCATTCACCAACAAAAGAATACATCAGATGTCAGTGCAGCAGGACACCAGCAGTCACACAAAAAAAAGACCTCTGGTTAGCCATCTGAACATCCTCAGGACAACAATGTACATACACCTACGTGAAACTAAATGTTGCATTTAAGGTGTGAGGAGTTAGTGAGAGATTTCAATATGACTGCCTTTCAGTCTGCTCCCTGAATTCCCATCTCTTGCCATCATCACTGATCTAAAGCTCCATGTAAAATCTTACATTTCAGCAACAAACACCAACGGACTTTGCCACAGAAAAGACAGAGTGAAATGTCTGCACTTTCCAAACTTAAGCCTTCTCAGAAGAGTCTTGTCAAGATACCCCACTTATTAATTAAGGACCACAAAGAGAGGACAGCTCAAGAACCACATACAGTAGTTATCCAGAGCCATGAAGGCTGCAGAGTAGGAAGACTGCTCTTCTTTTCAGGTCATTGCAAGACAGGGTGGCAGCCCTACCTGCTTTCCGTGGTCCGTGAAGGGGGTTAGGCTGTACCATGGGTCACTGTACCATGTAGGTCACTCTCTATCAGGAAAGGGTAGGAATGCATTTTTTCTCTTCCAAGGAAGATTTTCTCTTGCAGTAGGAAAGAGCCTGAAGGTCCTCACCCCTAAACAAGGACTAATCTGGGATCAGACACAGTTGTGAGAGTCTGACATGAGTACCAGAGGAGACTGTAATGGGATTCTTCAACCAAACAGAATTGAAATTAACAGCTGGAGGCAGCAGCAAAGAGGGAGTAGCAAGAAGAGTGCATGAAACTTTCCAAGAAGGAGTGATTATCCTTAAGATCATGTATCACTAGACAGCTCTGGTGATCTGATTCCCGAGATCACCTTCCAAGATCAGAGGAAGAAGAAAAAAAGATGTTCTGGAAATCTAGACTATGACAAAATGGTGAGTGATTCAGAGTTCCCTTTTCAGTTTCCTCTCCACAAGAAGTCAAGTCATGCTGGAAATAAAAATATTGTGCCTATGAAAAATGTGTGTTTTGTACTCTCAAACCTCCCCATGTACTCATGCAGAGTGAGGGAGAAGCAGCATTTTAGTTTATCTAACCTTTAATTACAAATGAAAAGCTCCTGAAAGCTCAGCTTCAGTATTGATTCTTGTTGTGGGTAAATTCATTGTATCTACAATCTGCTGTGTTAACAGCTACTAAAGTGAGGCTAGGGATGGTGCTGTGATCTATACATTTTCAGAATATTTCAACAGCAAGCAGAGTTAAGAGAAGTGAATAGAAAAACAATCAGATTAGAAACAGTAGAGTGACACTGGAACAATTTATTGTGGAAAAAGAAGAGTGGTGCAAGTTTTTCTGAGCCTTTTAGGTGGGGTTGTTTGTTTGGGTGTTTTTCCTTTGTTTTGTCATTCTCATTCCAGTTTATTATTCTTTCAGCTCAGTTTGCTTCTGGTTCACTTAGTTTTGACATATGACTAAACAAAATTGCCAAGGGCACATAGATGATGGATGACACAATGATGGCAGACTTATTTTCATTCCAATTCTAAATTCTTCTAAATAGGACATTTTTCTTTCTACGTTCAACATACTGCATGTATGAAAGTGGAGAAGTTCACCTGATCTGACTGTGGGGAAGAAAAAGGAAGAGAAAGATGGACTGCATTTTTACAGCAGCATAAACTTTATTTGGATTCTTCACCTCTAGGAGTTATCATCCCTTACAAAAGTACAAAGAGACACGGATAAGTGCTTTTGCCTTCTGATGTGTTGCATGGCAATCTTAATGAGCTTCTTTCTCTGTCCTGCTCAGGAAGCAAAGAAAACCACAGCAGAAATATCACAGGCTTGAAATTGCTGTTGCAGTGGTGAGCAGAGTGCTGGAAATAAGTGGCAGCAGGAGAGCAGACTATGCAGCTCAGCAGGGCGAGCATTATTAGTGAATATGGAGGAAAGGCTGAAGAAACAGGAGCCTGTTATTCACACCACATGGCTGATAAAGAAACTTTAGTGGTTCCCTTGTGTGTGTGTGCTACGTCTACCTGGGGCTAGTGGCACAGCTGCTCCCAAATGAAAGAAGGAAAATCTTGCCAAAAACACTGGAGGAAATTAATTAGGTTAATGGCACCTTTTCATTGATGTCAAACCTCCCCTTACCAGGTCATGGAGAAGATACAGTTTCAACTTTTGTCCCTTGCTTTTTGCTAATAAATATGTCCTGCCTTACTGTTAGTAACCATAAAGATACTTATTTTGGAGGTTTTCTGAAGAAGCTTCTTAGCTCTTTTCTTTTCTTGAATGTGCAAATACCCCCAAAAAACACATCCAGAGACCTTAAAAAACTTAAAAAACTTGCTGCAAATTTCTTGCTAATGAAAATATGCAGGGTAAATGTCAGATTTTTGTGGTAATGCATAACATTTAGGACCATGATGTTAGAACTCTGCATGAACTTTTTTTCTTAAAGAAAGGCCTGACAAAACTAAATGTGCTCAGTGTAACACATTATTTTCACTCCAGCATTTAAGACATATATCTAAAATTCCACAGAATTCTCTGAGGTGAAACAAACGTGAAACATGACCCTTTTGTCACTCCTGAAAGGGCAAAATCATGATACCTGTAGATCTTGAAGCTTTACTGCTCACTGCATCATTTGTAGGAGATTTTAAAACCTAATAATCTACTGCCTGACCTACAGTTAGACATAACTATGAAAAGGACACTAACCTAAGCATACTAACTAGGCCTGCAAGTCATGAAATCACAAGAAATGATAAAACCTCTTCAAACACATTTCTCTTAAATCAATGGACCCCAAACATCCTACAGACTTGGCAGACTTCTGCAACTACTGCTTTATTGTGCTCCTCTTCCCATTTTTTCTTTTATACCTTCATTCCCAGGAAGGGTTTTACTCCCTAGCCCTCTACTGCTATTTCTTTTCTTCTTTTCTTACCTGTGCTGTGACCTTTTTGTTCTTCTCATCCTTCATGCTATCATCAGTGTAAACCAGGCTGGTGGTCACTATTGGTTTGAGACTTTCACCATAGCCCATCCATAAATTTGGCATAGATCACTGGCAATGTTGCTCATTCATTAAAGACTAGTGCAAGAGAAGACATTGTTAACATTAAACTAAGAACTTTGACTCCCTAGTTAGTTGTTGAGCTGATCTTGGAGAGATGTTAAGGAAAGGCAAAATAATTAATCTAGACTGTACATCAATCTCAGAAACAGTGTCAGATCAAGATGATATTTTTTAATTGATGGTCAGAATCTCTTTCATTCTGGGAGGATAAAAAAAAATTGCTTTCATTAGGAATTTCTACAGTGAAGAAATCTGCCCTACTTTTTGGCATATAACTATTACCATTTGACCAAAATGCAGAAGGCCACTTAGAAATTGGTGCTTCTAAGGGGAAAAATCTATGTGGTGTGCATCCAGGGTCTGCAATATTTACAGAAGATAAGACCATGAACTGAAGTGGGTATGAAGTTAAAGAAATAAATTGCAGGAATGTTTGATTTTTGACTAGTGAATCACACAGAACACTTAAGACTTTACCTCTTCAAGGTAACTTTTCAAAAGACTCATTTCTGCTTTATTTTGGCTTGGAGTTTTTCCATGAGTTTTTTTGTTGTTTGTTTGTTTGCTTGTTTACCTCAAACAACACATAAAACTATGTAACAGGAAAGGATTTAAATAGTACTAGTGAGATTCAGACCTCCAACTTAAAAAAACCAGACCAACAGAATTTTTATAATGGTCCTAATTTCTCTATTTCCCTCATAATTGGTAAATCAGACAGTAGGATAATGCTGCAATTTCCAGACATATGCAGCTGAAAAATTTAATTGCTGAGTGGGAATAAGAAGCTGTTTCAAGAGGGACTGGCACTTCTAGAGTGTCTTTTCATTCAGTCCTATCGCCTCACAGCAGCGGTTCTATTCTTCCAGGCTTCAAACTGAAAAACCACAGCCTTTGGGGAAATCTTTCATACATTGTTTCTAAAGCAGCCCAAGCAATCAGTTCCTGTAGTGCTGCACAATGCTGTCTCGCTTAACCCCTTGCAGATATTTCAGGATAACAGAAAACTAAAAGGCAGAGACGGAAGGTAGCCAGGCAAACTAGTCTGATCTCAGTAGATCAGTCCTAAGTGAGACCAAAGTTAAAATATGCAATGCAGTATAGACTTAAAGATACAGAAACTAGCTCAGAAACTATGCTAAACTCATGAACACTAGTTCATATCCACAAAAAGTTCAAATTTCTTACTATGCAGTGTAGAGGTGCATTGAATTCCACAGAAGACTATTGATCTTTGAAAACATTTTCGTGCATAACCTTGACAACATGACTTCTTCCACATTTCTCTTGGAAGTATTTGCTTTCTTACTGTAGCTGTTCAAGGAAGATCCTTTCTGTGGCTTTTCCATGAGACCTAGATTAGATCTTTCCCACAGTCTCCTAAAGGCCATTTCTTTACTGAGCAGAAATGAAAGGTATCCTTCAAAGCTGAGTTTTACTTCAGCCCTGTATCTGTTAGGTCACTTTAATGTCTATGTCTGATATTTTGCAAAGGCCAAGTTAGGACTGATGAATTGATTTCCTTGAGTTCTATGCAGACTCCTTATGACCATAAATGATAATTCTCAAAATAAAAAACTGGGCCATGATGATTCACTGTCATCATTTGAAGTCAAAACTCTTATATATTATTTAGCATAGGCAAATAAGGGTACAGTTTTCATGGTTTAAAATACGTATTTGGCATCTTGTCTCAGTCAATTTTATTGCTCAAAAATATCCTGAACAACCTGATCTAGTTGGACCTACTTAGAGCTGAGGATTGAACCGTGAACTCCAGAAATCCCTCCCAAAGTACACTATTCTATTTTATGGCATGCTGATTATACACCAGTGAATCAGCAAACACTAACCCAGAATGTTATGTTTTGTGATATGATTTTTCTAAGAATGATCTAGTCTCTCCCCTCTTCACCTCACAAATTTATTTAATCGGAGAACTAGATTCAGAGTTCTCTGACAGAATCAGAGTCTGTCTTTGGGAAAGTATCTTGCTTAAATAAAGTTCAGCACTGAAATTTCAGACCAAGGTACTCAGGGTACCAAGGTGCATCCATTCCTGGAAATCTTTAAGAACATTCTGACATCCCTTTTGGAAACTGGTTTTGAACTTAATCATATTTAAAGTGAATTTTTCCATACATGCACTTGGGATCTTCCTCATTTTTATTTATATCTACTGTCTCTCTTTCTCTCTGCAGCCGCCTCTATGAAGATTCCATCCCCTTGATCCCTTCCCACTGGGTTTCTGTCAGGTACTCTGAAGATGTCTCTCCTCCAAGATGCCCCATAACATCTCACAGGGTGAGTGCTCCAGCCCCACGCTCCAGTGACCATCCCTGAGCTCCTGTAAATTGCAAGCACCATTCCCATGCTGGGAGACTGTAAACTGAATTTGGTAACTGCATAGGGGCTAAAAAGTCCTGTGTAATGGGGTATAATCACCTTCTGAGTGTGGTGTTCATACAGCCCAAGACAGTAACAGTCTTAGTTGTTGCCCAGAAACATTGCTGGCTGATATTTTCTTACTGCACAATTGCAGTGCTGGTCCCAGGCTGATGAGCCCCTGGTCTGCATCGTACCAAAAGGCATGATTATTCCATCTCAAATTCATGATTTTGCATTTGTCATTGATGAATTTAATGGAATTCTTCTTGGTTTGTTCATAATTTTCTGTCAGGTTCCTCTGAATGACCATCCTGCCCTCCAGGGCATTAACTGGTGCTCCCGGGTTGAAGTTACGAACTTGGTGAGTGAGTACCCTTTTGGCTTATTCACAGTGTTTTAAACAGCATATATTTTAGGACAGACCCTTGAGGAAGCTCACCTGTAACTATCCCCTACATGAAACATCAACCAGTAACTACTACAATGATTCTGCTAATTTTGTCTCTTCTTTTTGTCCACACACCTGCAACAGCACATCCCAAGCTAATAGACATAGATTATATCCACCTGTTTCATTCCCAAATTCTGCCATTTTGCCACACGGTCATGCATGATATACCCTGAGCAGCCCATACTGGTTGTTCCTCATCAAAATCTGGTTCTTCGTGTGCCCAGAAATGTGCTCCAAGAGCACTTGCTCCATTCTGCATCCAAGTGAAGCTGACTGGCCTGCACGTTTCAGCATGATCCTTTTGGACTTTTTTGAATATGGATGCCACATTTCCCTTTCTGCAGTTGTTGCAGATTGTCTACAATCTCCATGACCTTTCAAAGATATACAGTGCAGCCTTTCAAGGACATTGTCTGTACACCCTTAGGCATAGCCCACCAGGTCCCATGAAACTTTATGGGTTGAGTTTCTTCAAGTGACTCATAAACAGGATCCTGTCCATTATTGATTGTTATTTATGAAACTTGCCTTTAGAAACAAGGCTTGGGAGACCTTGCTGGTGAAGAGGAAATGGGAAAGGGTTCTGTGCTCTCAGAGGACAAGACAACATAAAATACTAAAGTGTCTATCTGTAAGTAGCCTATCTATAAGAGAGCAGCCAACATTGATCTTTACAGCATTGAGAGATGCAAGCTAGTTTAACACTGTGAGACATCATTCTCTTACCAGTCGTATAAGCTTGCAATCATGTGCAAAATTTTTGCATGGAAAAAAAGTCTACTATTTTATCACCAATAATAAAAGCATCGTTTTCAGGGTTCCTGTGGGTATTTGAAGCGCAGATCTTCATCAATGTAGTAATAGATGAATGCTGGTTATTATTTCCAATTTGCAAATTCACTATGAAATAATTTCACCTTGAATTCATAATTAAGGTGTATTTTGCTGCTTATGTATCCAGACAACAAAAGGAACACAACATTTCAGACCAGTTTGGAAATTGAAGGCCTCTTTAAAAATAAAGGAATGAAAAACCTGCATTGGATCACAGCAGGAGCCACACAATCCCACTTGTGTCAGCAGCAGCCTAAGAAAATAAATCATTCATATACAAGAAACACCCTTTGTGAAAGAAGGGAGATAATAATGTGGGTTTTTTATGTTTTACGATGTGGGACCACATATAAGACAGGCTAAGAACTCCTGAGATTAAAAAAAGAAACCATATTGTTCTGTCATACTGATTAGCAATGCTTATGAAAAGCAGCACAGAGACCAGGGAAAGTGATGACATTAGCATAGGCATCTATCAAGTATATTAGGCTTAGATCTTTAAAGCTGCTTAAAGGACTTGGATATCACCACTCAGTAACATATAGGTCTAACAATTAGGATTGAGCAAATCTAGGGGGAAAAGAGCTGCTTAAACAGCTTCTAAGATTCTGAAAACATAGAATACACGATCTAATTCTGAAAACACCAAAACAGGAGCAACTTTTCTCTTGCTAATAATCTCATTAACTCAATGGGACTGCTGACATGAATATAATTACCTCATACATAAATAAGCATTTTCAGGTTTCCACATATCATAGACAATACCTCTCAGCACAAAAAATTTAGAGCTTTAATAACGAAATCTCATTACTTGCAAGTGTCTCTTTACAAATGTTTGACAGTAAGCTCACTGGCAGAACAAATATGGTGTATTGCTTAGCTGTATTTAGGAAATGGTAAAGTACACGTTTTAAATTAACAAAAAACAAATGAAACATTTTTTTAAGCTATGTGCTTAGCACTTCAGTTATGCAAGTACACTTTACACTTGGGATGCAATTCAATTTGATGAAAGATCCTTCAAAATAAAAAGGTCTTCTGAATAAGAATACTCAGTGGGAAATAATCATCTAGCAATCATTTAGTTTTGGAGTCTTCAAAACATAAACAAATATCTAATTCTTTAAAGCTTTTTCTGACAAAACAATATTATCTGGACACTCCAACAGTGAAGAATTTTTGGTCATCTGAGAAAGCAAAATTTCTCCAGGTAAAATGGCAAAATACATTATCCAAACTCAGGCAGTAAAAAGACATTTTGCATCATCAAAAGAGAAAAAATTTATCTTGTCAGATATCCTGCTGTAGCTGACTCTAAGCAGTCAAAAAGAAGATGACTCCATTTGAAACTGTGTTTTCTTGCAATTTATATTACAGTTTAATCACTTGAGTTTTTAAACTGCATGTGTTTCTACCTACTTATCAACGGGACTTAATCCACATACAGAGGGCATAGAGCTTGAACACTGTGAGCAATATATTTACATTTTTAGAAAGTATTAAGATTCATGAACCTCAGGAGTAACAGAACATGATGCCTTATGGATGAGTGATTGTGGTTCTGTGAGTCATGCTTTTATGAAGAACCAAAGCAAATTACTGTATACTAAAATTCTGGCGACTGTTCTGTACTTTTTCTCCCTCAGTTATGTACTCTAAGCCGCGGTAACTTCCAGCAGTAATTATAAAAATTACTTCCCTGTCTGTATATGTCCAAACTTCTGGTAAAATTGGGCACAAATTCACAGCATGAGTACCTGTGCTTTTCATAGAGGTTAAAATAAAACTTCAAGTGTGTATGTGTTTGAATATCATTCCTACAATTAGTAGTACGCATTATCTCCTCTGTCTTTTGTCTATTAAAAATCACATGAGTGAGAAGACAAACTCATTTTCACAACCAAACCAACAGTTTTGGGGTATATATAAATAATAGTATGTGGAAGGAAGGGAAAGCTGAGAAGTAATAATAAAAATGTAATTAAAAAACTGGAAAACATATTTATGAAACATAGCATTTCTCAGACATTCACTGTCTTTTGCTGGAAGGAAGGTTTTTTCTTTTTTTCCTTTTAGGTATTGGCACTTATAACAAATCTTCAGCCAGTGGCCAGTGGCCAGACTCTAAATTGGAAATGTCTGCTGGTTGGTAGCAAGGAGGCAAGATACCCATAGGTTGCATAGTTTTTATATCTTTACCTTTTCTATCACCACCCTCACCACACTTCCTATATGATAATTTCTTAACAGAAACAATTGTGGAGGAAACATTTTCACCAATAGTTCAAGAGTTTTGTAGTGGAGAGTACCAGTACCAAAAATATATTTCCATGTTATTTTGATGATATTTAAAAAAAAAAAAAAAAACTCCAAGGACATTTGCACCAGAATTTCTGCTCATACCACAGAATTAAAGCAATGAACATAATTGATGCCTACATCAATATAAATAGGTCTGCAGTTCCAAACTTTTTTCAGGATTGAATCCATGCTTGGTACCACAGTATGACAAGTGTGTATGAAAAAATCAAGTAGCTAAAGAAGGATGACTGGTTAGTGACCATAGTAATTCTGCAGAACATGGAACAACAGTTCTCTTTTATGCTAAATGTGACTATTCTCTCTCATGTCTTTTCTACATGGAACTTTGAAATCAAACACAGCAGTGAAGCAGACAGGGCCTACCTTCTCTTCAGGGTCTTCTGCTTTTCTTTAAAGAGAGTCTCAATGAACATCTTTGTTCATTTGGCCAATGCCCTTGAGCATGTGGTGTTGTACTGTGCAGGGACAAGGGTTGAATTTCTGTGATCCTTGTGGGTCTCTTCCACTTGAGTGTACTCTAAGATTCTATGATTCTTTGTCATGTTCAGCAATAATGACAGCTAATTTTCCCCTTTGACTTGTGTTGAGGCAGAAAATATCTATTACCTGTAGCATTTACACTTGCATAAGTAGAGGAAATCCCACTAGTTGCCAATAATATTCTTCAGCTGATTTCTAACAGGCTTCTCAGTAACTCATCAGTCTGCCTGGAAATAAGTGCAATTCCACTGAGGAGCCATGAAACAAAACATTTTAACAAAATCACAAAAGCAGTGATACAGATGAAGGAAAAATTTTTATTCACCAAATTCCATAAAGTTAGAATGATGTAGCACTTACTGACATATGGAATCATGTTAAAAAGAAAATAATTATTTTGTTTTTACAGTGAAAAATGAACTTGCGAATTTTTAGACTGGACTCTGTGAAGGGAGAAAACACAATATCAAAAACTTGGGAAAAGATTAGACAAACTGGTAGGATTGAAAGGCAAATACTAAAATGACTAGGCAAGAATGTACCTCCAATAACTTTTACCCAAAATTATAAATGATAGAGGCCACATAGCATAGAGAGTGTTAAAGATCAAGTTGAAGAATCATTCATACATTTTACCTTGCAAAGAAGATGATAAGCTGCTGTCAAGCAAGGTGTACAAATGAGGTACTTTAAGCTCAACTTTTGGTTCAAATACAAAGATGATGAAGCTCACAAACTCACCTACTTAAAAATTCTTATCTTAAAATACAATGTTCACACTCATGGAATTTTATTAGTACTTGCTGAATCAATATTGGTTTTCTTAAATTTTAAATATCATCACCGATCTTTGGTACAAAGGCCAGAAATACTGCTTTATTAGTGAGCCACGGTCTTAAAGAGTTTTTATAAGAAATTAGAATTGTCCTGTCTCATGTTGTCTTTTCCACTACAATCTAAATACTTTTAATTATTGTGATGCTTTGTGTATTAGCCTGCCTTCTCTGTTTTGTTCAGACACATATTTTCACATTGAAATAGTTTTCTATCTATATCAGTGTAGTGTTGTGATTAAATCTCTGAAGAGTAGGAATAAATGGATAACGTATGAGTGAATAGTCTGTAGAACAGTGAAAATAAATGGGTTCCAATTAATTTAGCTGGCTAGTGAGAAATAGGACTTAATTGTATGACTGAATTTTTTGGAAACCATGCCACTAATTATCAATTATTGCAGGACAAACAAGAGTCAAAAGTTCTTTGCCAGCTGCCTTCCCCTTTCCTGCATTTGAACACACCTACCCAGTATCAATTAAAATCTTTGTCTTGATGCGTTTCTACATATGTGAAAGAGAAAATTCTGTATTTATGGATGAAGGGGTTATCCTAATAATTCAACCTTATACATATAAATTTAGTATACTCCCCCAATTATTTTCATTCTAATTAGATTTCCCTTTACAAAAATAAACAAACAAATTATCAATCAAATGAAAACATTCTCTCTGTTAAGTGTCTGATACTCATTTGTATACTTCTATCCATTGCTGAAGAGATCTTCATTCATACATTAAGAAATAATTAGATCTTGCAAGCAAAATTTTGATTAAATTAGGCAGCAAAAAGCTAGCAGTATATAGTCTCTGGAGAATGGTTTCTTCTCCTTGGTCACAAACCAGGTAATTTCAATTAGAGTAATCCACAGCAGGGTCAAAAGCCTGTATATCATATGCAACAGGCTGCATTGTTGCATATGATATTTGATGTTTCTGAAGTGCCATATTTGCTCGTTTTTTTGGAGCTTCTGGCTGCAATCAATCACTAAGCTAACAACATCTATTAAAGGTCTTGAAGGTTTCTATAGAGTACAAATTTGATCATGCTCTGGTAGTAGGTCTTTGCATGTGTTCTCTCCCCAACACACACCCTTCACTCTTTGACTTCCACTGATGGGCAACATGATCTGTCCTAAGAATATAAGGTGGGTATTGCAGGAAGAACTGTCTGAATGCTCTCATTCCAAAGATGTGTGACTGTGATCATTGGGATTGACTTTGTTACATCAGCCTCCAAAAGGATATAAAATGCCGCTGGAGACTGGGCCAACTGGGCAAAATGCAAGCAGCTGCTGGATGGTGGCCTCAGCTAAGATCTGGTCACATAGAGAGATAAAATCCTAAAGTAGCTCTACAGGTCCTTTACTGCTTTGTAATTGTGCATTCTGCTAGGCCAAAGACTGTGAGCCTGTACATATCTAGCGGAGCCTGCCTAATAACCCTTTGGAACTGCTTGTATTATATATTGCATTGGCAATATTTACATTCTATATTGGCAAAAAAATCTAGTCGTAATTGGGGGGCCAGTTATCTTAGTTTTGGACAATTCCCACCTGGTGTTCTTAGGACAAATCATATTGTCCATCAGAGACAATTGCAAGGGAGAGAGTGGGTGTATGTGGCTGAAGACCCAACTATTTTCATTGCTGTCACAAGCCGGAAAAGAAAAGGCACTGGAGGCCCTCTGGCATCCATTGAGACATTAATTGCTAAGAAATGAAAAGCAAGTGAGCCAAAGTAGGTGCTTCTGAGGCACTAGGACCTTGAAAGCTAGCTTTGGTACTGTGATTGCTTCTTACTCCAAGGTTTGTGGTGTGCTTAAGCACACAGCATGAGATTAATTTTCCCTCAGAAAACAGTTTGCTGACATAAAAAAAATAATTTTGTTAGCTATTGAATTTCCACCACAAACATTTTTTTATACAGTTCTATCTTACCCTAGAAATGGAGATATTTTAATGTTAAATAGATGATAGTGAAATAAATTTTCATAAAACAAATCTATCAAACATTTTGAAAAAAAAACCAAGATTTATATTTTTAAAGTTCACGTTTGTTGTTAAACAAAGAATCATCTGGAACAAATCTCCCTGAGCTGCTAAAGTGCACTAGAAAGTTTTAAAGCATTCATTTAGCAAAATTAAACATAACTTTTCTAGACCAGATTGATCAGCACAGTGTAATAAAATTTCTAAACCAACATTATTCATAGGTCAGTCTTTCTTGGCAGTTCATCTTTTCTAGACTTGTTATTTTCCTAATTATCCCAGACCTTAAATACTAGGTCTGCACCTGGTTGTAATATTTTTGTGTTTTGTCACATGGTGCTTGTAGCTTATGCTCTTTGCTTTGTGCCTTAATCTAATATAACCTAGTTATACCATATATGATATTATAAATATATCTAATATTTTTGCGTTGTTTTTAATGAAGTGAGAACAAACTTGTCATATTTCTACCTAGGTTATTGCAATAGGTAATAAAGTTCCTCATTCTGAAGCTTCTACTTGAAACTTTTACTTGAAGTCTAGTTTTCCTTAACACTCTCTTTTCTAATCACTAGACCTGTTCAGCGTCCAGTAGGAATTTATGAAGTGCTAAAGAGCATTCTAGGGATGGGAGGAATTGATATAACAATAATGTTTACAACTTCTGTCCTTCTGCCACAACGTTCTGATAAAAATCCACTTATTCAGTTCTCGCAATTTCCAACTAGGCAATTTCAAATTTATCAGGATTGCATGTGCTAACAGTTCATTGTATAATCTTTTGTTTTGGACCTCACAACACCTGGTTATTGTTTATTTCACAAAAAAGAAATCTAAACAATTAAGAAAATTAAGAAATCTATTTAATTTCTTAAGTCCTAAAGGAACTTATCTTGAGGTAGGGCTTCAGATGACAGATTAAAAATAAAACCATATCTTCTCAAAGTATCCCAGAATAGTACAATAAATCCTGAGAGATTAGGAAAAATAAGATATCTAGAATGTTGCAGCAGATGAGCTTAAAAATTACCAACATTATGTTGAGAACAGCAGTTTGTGAATGAGTACATGTTTTAAAAAAAAGTGATAACAAACAAAAATATCTGTTTATCTACAGAAAATGGAGGGAATGAGGTGCTACTGCAGCCCATGGACATCCCTGGGAGTACAGACACAGTCATTTAATGTGCATTTTATGTGTGTTTTATGAATCAAATATATTAGCTTCAATAGTCTATAAAAACCATGTTTGGAATAGCAGATGCCACGTTACACATAGCAGCTTCTTAAAGAAGCATGTTGTGTGATTCATTTCCATGACAGTGTAAGAACTGATTGCTATTGTCAGATATTAAAGGCTGAATAAATGAATGAATTTGTCTTCTACTGACCTAGAAATCTCCTTGGTTGTTTCCTACTATATGCTGTTTCTCCAAATAGTCTTGTGAAATAGCACTTAATTGCAAAAAGTGATGAAACTCAAGCAAGTTTAGTAGCCAATAAATAGAAAACCTTTTCTTCAGCATGCATATGGAATTTTGATAAAAAGATTTTTTACTTTTAGTGTTGGTTGTTGAAATAAAAATGTAATAAAATCCCTCTAAATGTTTTTACTCAACAACTTTTATTTTTACAGAAACACCAGGCCCCCACCCCTCAACCAACCAAAAACCAAAACCAAAACCAAAACTCTAGACCTAGTGGAAATAAAACTTTGCTTTAACTGGAAAAACTTCAATTTTTGTGTATTTAGTTCAACAAGGACGAAGTGTAGAAGCACGGGTCATTATTTAAGCCAAAATCTGACTAATATTAGGTACGATTTTAGCTGATAACCAAGTGGACACACCAGACAATGCATTATCAGTATTTTGCCATTTTTAGTGTGCTATAAGTATGGGGTGTTGACAAATGGGATGTCATAAAAACTGTACTCCCTTATACAGGGAGTCAAAAAAGCATTACAAATCTGAGGGCTGTGCTGCACCAACTAAATCCAAAACAAAGAAGAGCGGTAAAGCATGTGTGTTGTTTCACCTGGCCTGGTTTTTGGCAGGGGGGCGGCCACGGAGGCGGCTTCTGTGAGAAGCTGCTAGAAGCTTCCACTGTGTAAGGCAGAGCCAATCCGTGATAGCTCTGAAGATGGACACACCACTGGCCAAGGCTGGGCCAATTAGAGATGATGGTAATGCCTTTGTGATAACAGATCTACGAAGAAAATCAAAACAAAGTGTGATGCACAGTTTTAATTCCAGCCAGAGAAGAGGAGGAGGTGAGAACCCTGGGGATCCACGGGGGATGCAGAGATCCACCTGCAGCCCTGGGAATCTACGGGGGATGGAGAGATCCACCCGCAGCCCCTGGGGATCCACGGGGGATGCAGAGATCCACCCGCAGCCCTGGGGATCCATGTGGGATGCAGAGATCCACCCGCAGCCCCTGGGGATCCATGTGGGATGCAGAGATCCACCC
>VWZQ01012259.1:202766-277993 GCA_013397015.1 Myiagra hebetior
GAGTTAGTCTATAAATTCTTTGGGCTTCTTGTGGGCTTAATGAGGACTTTCTAGTTTCTCTGACTAAAAAGCAAAATAAAACTTTAAATAACAATGGGACGCAGAGAAAATATTTGTTCACTGTAAGAGGAGCTATATATGCAAATATTTGTGCTAATATTTACTGCCTTATTATTATATATTATATATGTAAATATGTAGGTATATCATAATATGAGCTATATATGCAACATAAAATGAACCAAATCAAATACATCAAACTCCATTTAGACACATAAACACAGACAGTTACACATACTGCTTTGAAAATTCAGGGTTTAAGGGAGTGAATAGTATTTTTTACTGAATATTTTCACTGCAGTTTATATATACAGAAATATGAAGTCAAATCATACAGACATATAATTGCCCCCAAATCTTGTATCTTAGTCACCATATATAGGTATAGCTATTTGATCTTTCTGGTCTGTACTCTCTCTTTTTTTTTTTTTTTTCTAATACGAAAGACCTAATTTATGTTATCATACTTGATGATAAGGGATAGAGAACTTGTGAAGTTTCCATCAAAACCAGAGAAACAAGTAGTGAAAAACTATTCAGAGGTGAATCAATATTCATGGTGAATGTGTGTAAGCATGCTGCCATTCACTCCCAACCAGCACCTTCATATCTTTGTAATAAGTGTGAGAAGCAGGCTATACAGACACATTCTGTGAAAGGTTTCTTTTGGAAACTCTATATGCTTTCTCTTTTAATCCCCTCTCCCCTGTTGCAGATAATTATGGCTGGCAGACCACTTTTTCTGATTTCTTTTTATACCTAAGAGAAGGGAAGGATGGAAATTCTGGGTGCTCTCCAGAGCTCTGTACTCATACGCTCTTGGCTTTCAATGTCATGGGGTGATGACTCAAGGTACAAAGTGATGAAGAATCAAGATCAAGTGTCTAGAAGATGTGTAGATGATGGTGCAATCAGCCCACATTTGTGAGATCACACAATATCATTTCAAGTGAATATTTGACAAGCCATGGAATTCATAACAATCTGACTAGCAAACTTCAGAGTGAAATTTCTTGTCTATCCTAAACAATGTGACTTAACACTCTCAGATGAAAAAATGAAAAAGAATATGCAGAAAATTAGTACTATTGTTCACATTTGATTAAAGATAAAAGAAGAGAGGAGAAGTGAAATGGAAATTATTTGATTTTTTTTTAATCTGCTAGTGTCTGATTAAGTGATCAAATGGTAGAATTTAAAATTAAAGCGACATGAGTTTCACAAGAAACACTTAATCTATATCAATAGTTCTCATATTGTTCTTATAAAGAGACAGCCCTAGTTCATGAAAAGGAAATCTCTTCAAGGTATCACTTAATTACAAGGCATGTGAAAGAGTGGTAAATTAATAGAGATGGACTAGAACAAGCATGTATTTCTCACAGGTGGTTTAAGAACTTGTTATTTCTGCAACAGGATGTAAAGTCAAGTTATTGTTTCAGAAATACACTGGAGAATATCTTGAGACAAAATAGGTTCTGCATTTTCCAGTATAACATTAGGGAGTACTGGAATGAGTCTTTTTACATTGAAGCTGTTGGACCAAATACAGTCCATAAAAACACTGATAGTCAATATGGGTAATATTTTTCCTGTAACTTTTGCAAGTTGTCATAATAGCCACAAGAAATGACTGGGTCCCCTACCTTTAGTAGTTTATGTCAAGCTGGTTCTCTCTGGGGTTTGTCTTTTAAATAATTATAGAATAGAACTCTTGATAATAGCTAAGCTAGTTTTTTTCTTACAGAAGAGCTACAATTACCAGAATTGGATTTATACAACTATTTCTACCACCTATGCTTCCCTTCTCATCCAGCACTGAGCAAGACGTAGAGCTGATCTAGGCTCTTGGAGACTGAATGCTCAAGGAGGAAATGTGTGGAGATGTACACTCCCATTACACTGCCATTCCTCCTCAGCTTTATAATATAATAGCCTAAACCATCTTTAAGGGTCTTCCTGTTGACTCTAGTAGGAGTATCCAATACTGTGGCAGTTAAAAAATCCTACCTCCTGCAGAAGCAGATCTACATCAGTTAATTTTGCAAGGTTTGCTGTGTGCTTTGAGACAAGCGAAGAGCAAAGCTTTTCTTGTCTTCTGTATATTGCCTCTGCCATTGTGTAGCTGTGTTAGAAGTGTGCACATATGTGTGCAAAGACAGGCTGCTGTATGTTAATTTTTATGGCCAATAACTTTATTCTGACATTTCTGAACAGAATATTGTAAGGTTTGTCTTTTAGTCTGAAGGAGGTAATGAGTGACATCCTGATTACTGTCTTAATTACAAAGAAAATGGAGCTGTAATACTACACTGTTTCACCGGGAAAGCTGAATGGGTGCCAGTGTGGGATGACAGTACAGAAGAATGTATTATTAGTGATCATAGCAGTGCCTGTCCTTTTCAGGGAATTTACAAGAAAAGGATGGTTTAGCGTAACTTATTCTTCTATTTAACTGCATGCAGAACAGCACTTTTCCCATATATTATACTTTCCTGTGTATTTCAGTGCTTACTATGTATTCCAAAAGACATAAATGTTACTTCAGTTTTGGTTTGTAACATTTGGTTTGAGTCACATAAGCTGTAGCTCAGTCTTAATAGCAAAGAAGAAAAGATCAGTCATTATTCATTCAGAAACACATAGCATTTCAGTTTTCACATTGCTTAAAATGCTGAAAATGTTTTAACTCCTGTGGGACAGAAATTCATTCTAACTTGCAGAACTTATCCATCAGTGGAATATAAGTAATTAGGCTTCGTGTGTCTCAGTGTCTGCTGCAGCAGTTAGGATTTTTAAATTTCATTTTCAGAGTAAATAAGTCTATCTCGCCACAAGTATCAGAGTGAAAGTAATTGAAACAAGGAGGTTGTGGACAGTTTAATATTTAACTTCGTGACACATTAGTGAATGGATGTGCCGCTGGGATATCAGGTATGGCAGTCACTTGGGACAGGGGAGTTGATGTGCTGTGTGGAGCTCCTGGGCACCAATGCCAGCTCAGGTTTGTTCACTGTTGCCCTGCTTTGTGTAAGTCTCCCCACAGCCTTGGAACAAGTGGTTCCTGTCAAAGCAATTCCTATAATCAGCAGCTTAAGTCACGGGTTACAACAACTTAGAATCACAGAATCACAGAATGTTGAGGTGTTGGAAAGGACCTAAAAGACCATCTAGTCCCAACCCTCCTTGCCATGTGAAGGGACACTTCCCATGAGAGCAGATTGCTCAAGGTCTTATCCAACCCTAACTTAAAGACATATTCATTATAATCTCCACCTCTGCTCCCTTTGGGCCAGACCATCATGTCTGTCACCACCATTGCAGTGAACTCCTCCCCTTGCCCCTAACATTGTTATCAAAAAGGGGTTCCTACTATAGTCCACCACAAACTTCCATGGGCTTCACGGGACAGTGTGTCTCACCATGGTATTCCTCATGGGCTGCAGGAGAATCTCTGCTTTTCCTGCTCCAGTGTGGGGTCCTCCCCACAGAAGACAGTCCTTCTTGAACTTTCTCATAGGCTGCAGTTCTTCTTCCACTGCTCTAGTGTGAGTTCCTTCCCTGGGGTAAAGTCCCTCAGGAGCAGACTGCCCAGCATGGGATGCCCATGGGGTCACAAGTTCTGACAGTAAACCTGCTCCAGTAGAGCTCCTTTCTCCACAGGTCTACAGGTCCTGCCAGCAACTTGCTCCACTGCAGGCTTCCCAATTCACAGCTCTCTTCAGCTGCATCCACCTGCTTCAGCTTGGGGTCCTCCACGGGCTGTAGGTGGGTATGTGCTCCAATATGGACTCATCCAAGGGACACTTTGACTCAAATTCACACTGGAATTGCAGCCTGTTCAGTAGAGCAGCCCAGGCACAGCAGCCCAGGTACAGCAGTGATGCCCTGGCCACCTGCCAGCCCAGGGACGTGTCCCGGCCTGTTAGCAGAACATTCCCAGGCACAGCAGAGGGAGGTGATCAGCAGCACAGCACTGCAGTGAGTGCACAAAGTGAAAAGCATCTGCTGACAAGCATGAGAGTCCAATGCACAGCCAGGCAACTGAGCCCCATGAAAAGCACAGGACCCTGCTGCTTTACTGCTAAACAGGAACACCAGACATAAATTCAACCCAGCACACCCCAATTAAACCTGTCACTATCTTGAAGCCGTGAACCCCACACTGGATGCCAAAAAGGATTGTTGCAGTTTAACCCCAGCCAGCAACTAAATATCATTCAAAATCTCGTTTCTTCCCATCTACTGCAGGATCAGAGAGACGACTGGAAGAGTAAAAATGAAAAAACTTGTGGATTGAGATAAAGACATTTTAATAGTTAAAGCAAAAGCCATGCATTCAAGCAAAGCAATACAAGGAAGTCATTTACTATTTCTCATTATCAGGAGGTGTTCAGCAGGGTTCCATCATGTGGAATGGTGACTTGGGCAGACAAATGTCATCTGCCCAAAGATCCGAACCTTCCTGCTTTCCCCCCGCCATTTTATATGCTGACCATCACGTCATATGGTATGGGATATCCCTTCAGTCATTTGGGATCAGTTTTCCTGGCTGCGTTCCCACCCAAATCCCTGTGCACTCCTGACTGGTGGGACGGGGAGCAGAAAAGACCTTGACACTCTGCAAATGCTGCTCAGCAGTAGCAAAAACATCTCTGTATTATCATCACCATTTTAACACAAATCCAAAAAACAGTTCCATACCAGCCATCATGAAGGAAATAAGCACTACCCNCTAAATATCATTCAAAATCTCGTTTCTTCCCATCTACTGCAGGATCAGAGAGACGACTGGAAGAGTAAAAATGAAAAAACTTGTGGATTGAGATAAAGACATTTTAATAGTTAAAGCAAAAGCCATGCATTCAAGCAAAGCAATACAAGGAAGTCATTTACTATTTCTCATTATCAGGAGGTGTTCAGCAGGGTTCCATCATGTGGAATGGTGACTTGGGCAGACAAATGTCATCTGCCCAAAGATCCGAACCTTCCTGCTTTCCCCCCGCCATTTTATATGCTGACCATCACGTCATATGGTATGGGATATCCCTTCAGTCATTTGGGATCAGTTTTCCTGGCTGCGTTCCCACCCAAATCCCTGTGCACTCCTGACTGGTGGGACGGGGAGCAGAAAAGACCTTGACACTCTGCAAATGCTGCTCAGCAGTAGCAAAAACATCTCTGTATTATCATCACCATTTTAACACAAATCCAAAAAACAGTTCCATACCAGCCATCATGAAGGAAATAAGCACTACCCCTGGCCAAAACCAGAACACCACTGTTGAAAAAACGTGGCTGAAATCAGTGGAATGCTCAGCTAATTCAACTCATACTATATCGATGGAGCCTGGAAATCTCATCTTCTTTTACTGTCACTGGGAGGCTACATCCCACTGGCCAGCTGCAATCATCCAGTTCTCATTGAGCTCTGTGCACTGATGGAGGAGAGGCTCAACTCCTCTTTTATTATTTCTTTAATGCACTTTAAAAAGGTCCATGTGTTGAGGTCATTCTTTATGTGAACTCATGGTCATTAGTCAGTCTCCAAGCCTGCGCTAGTTTTGTGGGTTTGTGGCTCTGCAGGTAATTAGGCTTAAAAAAAAACCTAAACTGTTAATTGAATAGTAAAATCCTTTTCTTTCTTCACAGACCTTTGAGAATACTCAGTCTACCTGTATTACTGTAAAAATCTTGTGATATTTGCCTTCAGAGAGAAATACAATTGCTGCCATTTTTCTTTTGCAAGAAAACTAAAAAGAAAATAACAGTCCTAATGCAGCAACAGGACCTGATATTGCTCCTGCTTCAAAGCAATACTAAACGAGTTCAGATTGGCATGGACACTTTCTATCCCTTTGATCCAGCTCAGAACACCAGGTTCTCATACCACAGATACAACCACAGAAGCAACAATGAAATATCCAGTCATGCCTTTTGGTACTACCATTTGAAGCCAAGTTCCTCAAAAAATCCACCTTATGGATGAAAACCAGCGTTCGTATCCTATGTGGGCACTGTATTGACTACAACCCATGAACAAAAGACAACTATTTTCTCACTGATACTGGTCTCATAAAAAAGATGGTTACTGCTGAGCTGTTCAAAGCATTCCAGAGAATGTTCATGCATATTCTTCATTTGTGTCAATGGATACTATCTGCCTATTATCTATCTTGAAAACTCAGATTCATGTTCAGAATTAACTTCATATACAAATTCAACAAATTCAGATTTCTGTGAAATGTAGTGTTAATTCCTACAACATATATCAGACACCGACAAGGGATATATTTTTGTCCTCTCTGATAAGTCTTTAGGAAAGTAATTCAAAGCAAGCAATGTACTAATCCATAAACAAAGGGGAAAAATAAAATTGTGTCAGCTGAAATGGGATCATTATATATATATGATACCAAAATTACATGGTTACTGGGAATGATTTTGTAATCATTTAATGAAAAAAAATTGTGGAAAATACTTTCAAAACCAGAGAACTTTCATACTTAGCTAAACTTTTCTACTCACTGAGGAATCACAGATTAGTTGTGCTAGTAAAGTCCATCAAATGTAGCCAGCCAACTGCAAACCCCTCTAAAAATTTCAATAAATAAAACCTACAATCTATTAAGAGCCATGTAAAGCTCTGAACAATTTCTCTTGCCAGAAATTCAAAGAGAGAAGCAACTGAGACACACATATTTTTAATGGGTATTTCCTGAGAAACCATTATCACCATAAACCAGCTGAGCAGGTCTTTTGACTTCTCTCTGAAATTACCAGTTGAATAAGATGAGGGATTGTTGGCTTCTTTTGAAATATATAGGAATATGGGAAGCCCTGAAGTAAATAAGCTTGCTCAGGTCCCAGGCAGTCATGAGAATTACTCAATAGCTACATTAGTTTCAGTGGCAAATTTTCTCAGGTCAGATATGTCATTATGGAGGTGATAACACTGGTCCTGCAAAGTTATTCGAGCTGATGAAGGTAGTGACGTTGAGGTAGAACCTATTCAGAATCTCCTTCAGATGTTGAAAATGCACACACAGGCTGTGTATTCTGTGAACTCCATTTAATTAGAGATAACAATTAAAACAGCAGTATTTTTGTTTGCAGTTCATGATTTAGAAGTGCAACTGCAAAAGGAGTTTCATCCTAGGTCACTTATTTGCTTGCTATAGGTAATCATCCTAAAGAGAAAATGAGGTTTTTGGTGTCACCACTGGACCAGTTTGTGAAGTTAAAGCATAATTAATAGAAGCTACAAAGTAAATTTACATAAGTTATTGACCAATTAAGACCTCACAAAATTGAAAGGGTAAATAACTGGTTGGTTTTTGGTTTTTTGGGTTTTTTTTTTTTTTTTTGCTATTTTAGTGGTGAATTCACACTCAGTATCTTAAACTGTGACTGCATTTCATCTGGTTTAAAATAATAGATATTTGAATAGAATTAGACTCATCAGGTATCAAATCATACTCATCAACAATTAGTAAGTGTTCATTGCTTATGCAAACTTTCTTTTGAAAAGAAGGAAAGGGATATAAAATACTTTCCTATCACAATATCATGCCAAAGAAAGGCTTTGGAAGTGTCTTCTAATGTCGGCAGAGAGAGGTGGAGCCTACATACTCCTTCAAAACCAAAACTGAACAATAGCATTTTAACCCTGAGTTCTATGCTGCATTTTTCTATAGACATAATAAACCTTTCATCAACACAGTTGTATATTATTTTATACTATATGAATAAAATTGATAGTAATTACAACATCTAGGCTTTCGTAACAATTATTTGTTGAAAACACCCTTTTCTCTATACATGCAGAGGGACAGATTTTAAGTAAAAATTTAAGTTACAAGGAAAGTCTTGGGAAGGCAGAGATAATAATCTACCCATGGACAAAAAAAAAGCCCAATAGCTGACAGAGCAATTATTTTGGATCACAAAAGAGACCTATTTTTTCAATAACAATCATGAACACTGTAGGAAAGCAGCTTTTCCTCTTATCAGACTGCTGTGATATATATAAATGGTTTTGGGAACAGGCAATTACTTCACATATATATAAAGTTATATTATAACTGTGGACTTAAATATTACCCATTCTAAAAACTGTGATAGCAAGTTTTATTTTCCTCATTTTCATAGAGAAATAGAATGGTTTAGGTTGGAAGGAATCTTAAAAATCATCTAGTTCCAAGTCCCTTGCTATGGGCAGGGACATCTTCCACTAGATCAGGTTAATCAGAGCTCCATCCAACCTGGCCTTGAACACTTCCAGGGATGGAGCATCCACAGCTTCTCTGGGCAATCTGTTCCAGTGCCTTACAACTCTCACTGTAAAGAATTACATAAAAGTTAATTATATCTAACCTTATTCTACCCTCCTTCAGCTTAAAGCCATTCCATGATGTTTTTTCACTCCATGACCTTGTCAAAAGCCCCTCTGCAGCTGTCTTGTAGCCCCTTTAGGTACTGGAAGCTACTCTAAGGTAACAGTGGAGCCTTCTCCTCTCCAGGATGGACAGCCCCAACTTTCTCAGACTGTCTGCATAAGAGAGGGTCTCCAACTCTCTGTTTATCATGTACAATAACTCTGTACTATTTTTAAATCTTCTAGAAAAAAGCAGTATGACCCATGGCAACAGACTTAATTTGAAAAAATTGATTATTTTTTCACATAAAATAATGAATTCTATTTGTTGCATTTCACTTTTCTTTCCCCCATCTCCTTACGAAAAAACATTATATAAGCTTGTGAAACAAAGTTTGATACAGGCTTGACAGGTGTTTTATGAATATCACATTTATTTTAATAATGTCCTTTTCGTATAATTTTAGCTCTTCTGTTCTCAAGCAGTAACAAATTTCAAGGTCTTTACAGAAGAGTACATATTGGGATTGTGACTTTTAAAAAGAATTGCAATATACAGTAGCCCTAGAAAATGTATGGCAGAAAAAAATAGTAGAAGTAATGATATTTTTGGAAATCTTTAAAATGTTGCTTAGTTTGTGGGGAAAACATGCTTTAAGAGTTAGTGAGTTAAACAAAAGTTAAAATATCTAATTATATATTATTTTAACTTTTGGGTTTTAAGCCCATAGGCATTAAACTGCACATAGGCTTAGTATTTAACAAAGGATAACAAATGTTTTTTCAATATTTCCACTTGAAAATTATTTCAGAAACTTTGGATTTTTCATACTCTTTGTTACAAATCCCACTACAAGGCAAAAAAGATGATCTTCAAAAATGATCTGTAAAGGATGATCTGTAAAAAGGCCTCCAGTATGGAGTGATAATCAGAACAATTTATATCACATTTATGTTGGGAAGTTTCTCATCTGAAGTTTTTATGCCACACAATGTTGTGGAATTATTGCTATGCTTTTGTTTGTACTATATTACAGCTTCTTATTATAACTACAGTCAAAACACACTCAGCACTGGTGCAGGTACTCAGCTGCTGGAGCACAAATCCAGATGTTTGGGGGAGAAATCATGGGAGCATCCTGCTGGATGATTAGCACTCCAATTAGACTTTGTGCCTCTGCATGATGTGCAGGCACTTAACTGTTACAGCTTTTTCCCTTCTGCAGTTGTAAAAGGGTCTGGTTAGCAAATGCCATTGTAGGTTTCTGTCTTAATAAATCAGGTGGTGGCAAACACTGGGACAGTCAAATCAAGACATTTTTTTTATGCATGTCCTTTGGCTAGAAAGAGGACCACTAACATTCATGTTTCCATCCTAAGGCAGGTTTAGATCCTGTCCTAGAGGTCTCCTGTGTTTCATTGTTAAGGCATCAACCATATTGAGTAATTTCTGTTTGTAAAAGATGTAGTTAAAACATGCTGTGTTCTAGGGTATTGACTGCTTCACTCTCTGCTTTCCCGCACAAAAACAAGTGCAAGAAACCCCTGGATGAATCTGACAAGAATTATTACATAATTTCAACAGATACATGTCTGATTGTTCGCCAGTACTTTTCCCAGGGTATTAGGTGATAAATTGCATGTATTGGCAGGGGACCAAACACTCACATGCAGACAACACTTCAATTGATACTGCTTCTGGTGCAAGACAATATGAAAATATTTTTCTGTTTCCTGTGGCAGCTTCATGAGCATTTAAAATATAGGACTCCCTAAAGGCTTGTATTGTTTCCTTTTTTAGCAATTTAAGAAATGAAACCATGACTTATAGCAGAGCTTTGGCTGATGCATTATTTATAGTGAAAATAGTTATACTTACTGCCTGTTTAAAAACTTCTGACTGAATTTACAAACAGCAATGCATATCTTGAAGACTTTCACATTTTTCAGTAAACATGCATTGTGAAAACTAGACTAGAAAGCTGGTGTTTTAGTAAATGATACTCCCTCCTTCTAATGAATTGGTTAACACTGGAGTCAGGAACTTGTGATAATGATCTTCTAAAAAAGAAAAAATATAGCAAAAAATAAAACATAAGTATTCTAATGTAATAGTGTCCAAAAGGAAAAATTAATGCTCATGATCTGATCAAGAGATCTTGTTACTCATAAATATTAAATCACAAATTATTTAATTCTTGTTAGCCATTGCTGTTGGTCTCAGTGAAATTATTTCTATAAACACAGTACTTGAAAAATTGATTGATATTATAAAACACATAATTATAATTTAAGAAATTTTTCTTTAAGGGATGTGTAGGAGATTGGGTTGAAACATGTCAAGTCTTGAAACTCATTGATTAAGATCAACTTTTGTAGTAGCTGGCTAACACCCTAAAAATGTCACATAGATCCTTCTCTCTTCCTCATTATAATTTTCTTCTAATACGTCTTTCTAATCTATCTCATTGTAGTTATAAACTCAGACTCAGAGTTCTTAGTAGTCCACTTCAGCATCTTGTGTTTCTGCAGGCAGCCTGGCGTCTCCTGTCGCAATTATGTTCTTAGATAAACCTTTGTTGTTCTGCTCCTCCCACTAATTTAATAAAAATAAATATACAGAACTAAATAACTGCAAGGCTTGCTTTGCTGTTTGTTGATATCTAATATATATATATATTTGCAAGCAATCAATACCTTTGGTGTTAGGCATGGTGTCAGTTCCCACAGCTACCAGCAAAGCAAAGGTCAGCACCTCCACTTTTGACTTGCAGGATATATATGTAAAAATTTCCATAAAAATGGTAAAACTACCAAACCTTTTTTATTTTTTTTTAATAACTCAAAAAGTTTGCGGTAGCATACAGCAAATGAACATGAACAACCATCTAATGAACAGCTCCTCTAAAACTTCGAGATTCTCTTATGATACTAGTAAACTACTGAAGTGTCCTCAGAGCCAGCTGTGTAGGAATGATGTGGATTTTCGTGATAATCTTTCAGTCTTTGCAATTTTACAAAGCATTTCTTGTATTAAAGTTACTTATCACAAAATATTTTTACACTGACAAGCCATTAAAATGTGACAATTACATAATGTCACACTTTTAAATATTACTTTTACTTCTGATTCACTCCTGTAAATGAACAGCATGACAAATTGCACTGCCGTGACCTGACACAAAGTATGTAGGAGTCTCTGGGGTGCATTTCTATTATGCATCAAAGGTTTTGCACCTGTTTCTTAGAGTCACTGTAAATGACAGTAAAGGTATGTTGATCATACTTAAAATGTTTGATCTTGATTAAAAAAAGAACCCATTTTGAAAGAGAAAATCAGAATTGCATTCATTTTTGTTAACATAATAGTATTGTCTCTAGGTTTAATCACCATTTTATCTTGAAAAGTGGAATAAAAAGCAAGGAAAACATTTGGAAGGGTAAGGCTTAAGAAACTGTCAGCTTCTTAGTAAAAGTATAGACCTGATTTTGGCCATTAGCAGAAACATTTTTCAATAAATATTCAAAATCTGCAGAAGTTAAAATAAATACCAGTTTCAAACTCTGAAACTCAAAGGTTATATTGCCTCCAAAGAAATTCCTAGTTTTATTAAAAGACACACAAATCCCATATTTCTTGAAGCACATTGTTGCTCAGTGTAATTTAGTCTCAAATATTCGAAATACTACTCTAATAAAGTTGGTGAAAAATCTGTTTTTGATGACCAAATGTAGTATAAATGCCAAACTAGACACATAACTCAAAATGAAGGCACTAATGGTTATAATTTAGTCATGTTTTACATAGGCCAATAAAGTGTGAATTTCAGGCCATATATTCATTTGTGTATCTGAATTTCTTCACCAGGTTTTGTCACTCTGCAATAATTTTGCCTATGATTGCTACTAATTTTTGAAAAGAGATTTCATCTCTAAATCCAGTGATGTAATTAAAAGCAAAAACTATTTAATGTATCCCTTTATGGCAAATTAAGTCTCACATTCTTCATCATATTTTATAAGCCAAAAAATGGACTGAAGGGAATTCATAATGTCCTGATCTTCTACACAGGTTCCATTTAAGCTTTTAATATAAAAATTAATTTCTATGCAAATGTCAGACTTTGAAGCTCTCCAGACACAAAGTACTTGAAGATAGAGAAGTACCTGCATTATCCAAGTAAACTAGAGTGGCATGTAAAGACCTCTGTTGAGAAAATCTGCACAGAACAGCTGTATTGTTGGCATAATCAAATCAGATGTCTCCCTTTCTTTTAGTGAGGGATTTAGCAAATCAGAAATACAAGAAAATTAACAAAACATATAGATTTTTTTTTAAAGACAAATTAAGAAAATGGGTGGAAAAAAGGGGAAGAACATCTCAGACAAAAAAATTACCATAGAAAATATAAATTCACAAAAAAAAAAAAAAGAGAAAAAGTTGTCATCTGTTTGTAAAGATAAAATTTGTCAAAAAAGACCATTATGGAAAGTTATTTGTGTGAAATATTTCAAATATTTAGAAATCTTTCCCATTGCATCCAACACATATTTCAATACAATTCTGTTATTTAACTATGGTAAATTATTGTTTTAAACAGCCTTGTGTTGTTATGCCTTTAAACCTGACCTAGCTTCTTTCTAAAGGAAGGATTTATGACGCAGCCATTCCCGTTGTTCGTTCATCTCATCTCGTCTCGTGCTTCTTTCAGGACAATCAGTTTGTTCAGTTCCCTTTAAATTTTCCTATTCCAAATAAAAAAATACTTTAATTTTAAGTTAATACTGCCCAAGAGGCTGTGGTGAAACTCTTGACTAAACCTCCCTGTAATTTCTGATTTTTTTTTTTTTTGTATTTGGTAATCAAACACAGAAGTCTGGGAAGAAACACAACTGTCAAAAGGGTTAATTTTTCACTAGCAGAAGTTGCCAGCATACGCTAATGATCTTTGCCAGCAATAGCAGAACCAGAAATAAAGATTTCTTCACACTGTCTGCCTGATTCAAATCTCTTTTCCTCATTGTCCAGCTCCCCAGGCACATTGTCCTTTCCCTTGCAGCAACAATTATGCTGTCCCTAAATGTTCTGCTAAAAAGTGAAGAATTTGTCAAAAGACATTACAAGTAAAGTTTGGTACCCATACAAAATATTTATCTTCCTGCAGTCTAGAGGAATCTCTATCACTTTTGGAAACCTACTTCACCTAACTCTGAATTAATCTGTTCTGCCTCTGATAATAGCCCTGGAGTCTGTGATGAAATAGTTTGCAAAATAAATCTGAGATTTTATGGCTGTGTAGTCTGTCGTAAGGTCCATTCTGTGGTGTCTCTTCTGCTATCACAACCATAAGTAGCTACTGTACATTACTGACTACATCTTCCAGAACTGCAGGCATTTCTTTAGACTACTGAAGAGATGAATCCCCCATCAGTATTTGTGGAGCAAAAGCATATAGGCCAGATGGGCAGAACTGTTCAGAAAAAACAAGTGTCCATAAAGCAGTCCCCCAACTCCTAGTGTTTTTAGCTAATATTCTTTACACTATTTTCATTACATGTTGTGTCATTACATGTTAGCTGGAAGTTCACTGATAAGCTGTGCTGATTCTTTGTATAACAGCTCACCCTCCCATAACTAAACTGGTTTTAGTTAACCTAATTGATACATGTGGATGTATTGACTCATGTTGAAATAAACAACATGTGAAAAAGTAATGAAAGGAAATTCCACAGGCTGAAATACAATGTTGAGTGGTCCGGGGATTCAGATTTCTGATCTGAGTATTTGCACAGACAGATATTGTTCCTCAAGCGGTTTGGGGCTGCAGTCCCAAGTTGCTAAAACACATGAGGAAGGAATTCAGGCCGAAAACTTAGATGGTTGTGACTCATTCAGTCAGGTGGAGAAAGTGGGTAAGGAAACACCTCAGAAATACTGTCACTTCATCACTTGCAAACTTTATCCAAGGAAATATGAAATTCATCTGAAAATCAGTGGTGCACAGAGGAAATGGGTGAATAATTTTTGGCCTTTCTATCAGGAATATTCTGCAGGAGGATGTAGGGTGGCATGGTGTTTCCCCAATCCCAATTTCTTCTATCCTTCTTGCAATGTTGCCATAAATAACCTGTATAGAACTTCACCTAGCATAAGTCACAGCTTAGGACAACATACAATAACTGCAGAAGCAAAAGATATGGTGAAGATATGGTGAAGAAAATGGGTCTGTATTTTAGATTTCACACTCTGACCTAAGGTTTCCTTTCAATATGAACTGATTTGTTAGCCTTCAGAGCCCATCCCCCTCTTCACTTTGCATGGATGAGTTTTTTTGAAAACATGCTAACTGCACAGTAGTCAGTCTGCTTTATGACCTCTGCCATGGTACTATCTCCACCAATAACCTCTTGTAGCTTAAAACCTTTTTTCCCCCCTCCCTTTCGTATTTTTAATTTCTTTCCCTCAAGAGTTGAAGGTCTCTCTTCTCCCAGTATTAACTCATTAGCCTCAATCTTGGATTGTCCCCAAATGTTTATAACTTATTTTCCTTTCTCCCCAATATTTCTTAAGGCTTTTTTGTGCAGTTAGAACTTTGCCATCTGCCACCTTCATGACACTGCAATAGGGAACAGCTTCTCTGAGTGATATTTTCTGATCTGTGATGAAAGGTGTGTCTGTGTTCCCATTTCTCACTGTGCCACTCTAATGTACTCTTTTTTTTTTTTTCTTTTGATCTATTACTGCCTGTCTTCAGTCACTAAATATGGTATCTTTCTGGCACGACAATTACACTTTAAGTGTACTCATCTCATTGTCCTTTCTCCACTAATTCCACCCATTTCCCTTTTCCCCTTCCACTGACTAATAACTCACTTCATTTTTACATGCTGTTTCCACTATCCATGGTTTATTTATAATGTTTCTTGCAATGTCTCGGATCACATATCTTACTCTAGAGCATTGTTTATTATCATCTCATCATAAGACATTTGCATTTATAACTTTTTCTGAGTGTAACGCTGCTTTAGAACTGTGGAAAAAGGAGGTCTAAGAACCAGTGGCTGTTAAGGGCTATTGAGTCTCATCAGTATAGAAAGAGCTTCTGCTCTGTACCAACTTTTGGTAGAAAATTCATAGAAATATGGTGGGAATGGGTGACAATTTTTAATAGTGTTAATGCAGGAATTGTCAAAATCATTTTGTCTTCCTTGGTACCAAAGCCTGTGATTTGTTATATCTCAGGAAGGAAAAGATAAGGTTACATTTTGACTCGCTTTCCTGCTGTAGCTTGAGCTTCACTTCCAAACGACTAGAATTTTTTGGGAATCACAATTAAGGAGAGGTCAGGCTGGACAACAGCCTCAGATCAAGAGCTTCAAATAATCTGCCCAGAATAACATTAATTTCTACACCTATTTGTTGCAATAAAGAAATCTCTGGGAGCCCAACCTGGCTGATCTGTCTCTATTCTTTGGATTCTAACATGTGCTTGTGTAAATGTTAGCCTGCCAGCTCATTGCAGCCCGAGATGGTCTCTGGACTCCAGGCTTTTACTGTGACTGGGAAATCCTAAGTCTGATTTTGGAAACCATCACTCACTTGCATGTGAATGTGAGAAACATGATCTCTGTGTAGACTTATTCTCCCACCAGTGAGAAACAAAGCAAGAGCTCCCCTGAGCATGGTTTATTGCATATTGCAAAGTTTCCAAGAACTCGTCTGCAAGGCTTTGAGAGAGATAACATTACACTGGGGTAATCACACTGACTTCATGGACCATACTGTAGAATGGAGGGCAGTGGAAGGCTTTAGCCTTTCACTGATGTAATCCTATCAGCAAGTGATGATAGTAACAATGAAATAAACTCACACACATTTGACAGAATTACTGCTGGGGGCCAGGAACGTGTGCTAATATCTGCAGTTTAAGCACTTCATTGCTTATCACATCCCCTGACATTTTTACTGTTGGAAGTATTTCTGCATTGGTCAGAGGCTAGGAGAAAAGTACTTTTAAACTCCAAATGACAGTTTTGGCTGTGTGGTTTGTTTGGTTTCTTTATGATTGATGTGAGAAAGGTTAAAAACCGAAGCACCGTTTTTTGCCCTCTCTCTTATTTAGGAAAATGTTTGCTCTGTCAGATTCCAATGAGTCCTGTTTATGGTGTATTTTAATCTGGATTTAAATATAATGCAATTCCAGCATGAGACTAACATGAATGACTGGAAAACATCTGAAATCTGAGTGTATACTGTAGTAGACAGGCAGTTACCTTGTTCATTTTCCTGAGCTGTAAGAAGAATGACAAATCAGAAAATTCTTCCTCTTTCCCTTAAAGCAATGGGTAGAATAAGACATATATTCAAGTCACATTAGTTATGGAATACACGAAGATTTTCACAAAAAAAACCCCAAACAAACAAAAAAAACCCCTGCATTGTGATCAACACTGTTTATTTGTGCTACAAAAATCTAAAATGTTGTCCCAAACATGTTTGTTTTTTAGATATTTGAGAAATTTTATCACTGTCATCCTATTGAGGACTATAAATTTGTGAAAGCTGTGTTTCTTGACCTTTGCAAATATTACTTCCTCAGCACTGTTTGCAAGCAGTGACAGATTAAAACTCCCCCAAACCAATCACTGACTACTGTAAAAACTACAAGTGTGTCAGAAGCAAGCCTAAGTGATTTTACATATACACAGAAGACTCTTACACTGTTAACAGAGGATTCTGGAAAACTGAAACTAAAATTGAGAGGGTATTCTTTTCCAAACTATAATGAAGGTATCTTCAGATGGCTCTGTTGTGGTTAAAAAATTGTTTTACAGAATATGACCACTTAGGGTAGACACATTATCTATCTGAAAACAATAAAAATAGGTTTTGGGCCGACCTGCCATAACAAGCCAAATCTGACAGCATTTTAGAATCTGAAATTCTAAAATCACCCAAAGTAGACTTGGTGCTACAGTTTCCTTGAAAATCTTTTCAGCAGACCCAAGCCTCAGACAATGAGCTCTTCACTATTGCACTTTCTCTCTAAGCAGAGAACAATTTTGGCTGGCCATTGCTACTGCTTTGGGTCTACAATCATCTCCAAGTGGACTTTTGGGGAAGCTGCTCAGTTTTACCAAAACTGCAAATTTGGGTCTTCAGTACAGAAATGTTAGGAATAGGAGATCTCTTTCACCTCATGGCTGTGTGGTCTGTAACCTTAGCTCTTGTACATTATTCTCCTCCAGATCTGCCTGTGTCTGTCCTCAAGGCATTGTACTAGGTATATATTACCACCTACCATCAATGAGTTAAGTAATCTAAGGAATGATTCTGGAAATATTTTTGTGAGGATTTTTTTCAGAGAATGGGGAATGGGGAGCATGGTTTTGCTTATTGTATTTCACATCTAATTATGTGACCGTAAGTTTATTTATGTTTTTAATAACCTGATAATCGTAGATGTAGAATGATTAGACAAAATGTTATTGTTATCATGAGCCGTTAAACCTTTGCTTAGATGTCGTCCAAAAAATCTTTTTGTGCTTAAAATAAAGGTGCTCAAATTCAAACTGCAGATGAGTTTTCTGTAATTGGGTGGGGTTTTTTTCTTGCTGTTAATTTTTTCTTACATTCCTGCCTTTGTGTTTGAAATTTCAATTTTTCCTGAGGCAACCATGTTTTTGCCACTATATTAGCAAGAAATTATAGTACTAGTTGTAGTATTAATAATAACATCACCATAGGAAAAAAAATTAAAATCAAGAATAGATAATAAATTTATTTGCATATAAATTAAGATTTGTGTTACACACATTTTGCATAATGGCCTTGTTTATTACATAACCTGGATTAAAAAAGAGATCATATTTGATAGTGATTATGCCTTGACAATTAAGAACAAATACCTAAAATGAGACCACATGAAAATAAAACATTTTTCTTCTTGTTGCCTCAAACGTATGAAAGGCATAATAGAACTGTGAAATGCAAGGGTATTTGTTTTACTGTTGATAGAGAAAATCTGGTTTAGATAGATACTGCTGAGGCATAAATTGCCAGCCACCTTAACTAGAAAATGAAGATAGAGTGTTGAAATTTCAGCTGAAACAGAATAGAGTCTTGTGCTGTTATTGGCAGGTAGTCTTGGATTCTCTGTCTTTCTTCCTCAGGAGGAGTCTCTGCTGTCTCATAACATGATTGAGCTCATGTGTCACTCTTTTTTTCACTGGGCAATACTTTGTTTCCCTTTTCCACTCTAAATCACTCATTGGAAAGGAATCACTTTTGAGATCTCTAGCCTTCATTCAAACTTTGACTAAATTATACTCATCTGAAACAGTGCCTGCCTAAAGGCAGAATAAATGAGTACAAGAGCATACTTGTTCTTAAAGCTGAGGCAATGCACTATAGAGCTGGAAAGGAAGAAATATCTGTTTTCCATTTTTTACTGTAAATAGTCAAAATTTCCAACTCAAATCTTCTGGGAGAACAACGCTGTTGTAGTAGGTGGTGATTATGATGATGATGATGATGATGATGATGATTAAAAATGCTACTATTACTACTACTACCAATAATAAAGATGATGATGAAGAAGCATTTTAGTATTATTAATAGTAATAGTAGTAATAATAANGTTTTGACAAACTCTGCTATTAATCACTAAAATGCTAGAAAAGTTTTTATACTAGAAAGAACCTACATCAAATAATGGAGCACATGGAAGTCACCTCAAACCCAGGAAGTTCCTGTCGAGCAATTATCAGGGGTTGGGAGAGCGGTCAAGAGAATGTTGCTGTCTCACTGCCTTTCTTCTTGCTATTCTCTGTAGGCACCTACTCTTGAGCACTGTTAGAGACAAATATGCTGAGCTACTCAGCCCAATAGCCTAACCAATGCACCTGTTCTACTGCTCTGTGAAACTTTCACCACTGTTTTTCAAAACAACACACAACTTGGCATTATTATGAATGATAATGAATTATTATTTCTCATGTCCTTTATAGTGAGGCAAGTCAGAAGTTAGTGATAGCAGTGATTTCATACCTTTTTGCTCTGATTTCTACTTTACTCCACTCTGCTGATCAACAGAAGCAGTAACCCAGTGAATTAGGAGCAGTATATAAATGTATTTGTTTGCCCCATAATATCATTGTTAAAAAACAAAGCAAAAATGAAACCCCAAAACTAATGAGATGTTCTTCTGAATATGAAGTCTGGGTTGTTCATTTTCAGGAATAAAAGGGAGTGATTTCTAGGACAGGCACTATTGACTTTTACTAGTTAAATAACACTAGAATTTAAAATCAAGCCAATATACCCAATCAAGAGTCTGTGACTTGTGTTTTGGCATCTCTCTCCTCATCTCCATTTTTTTTCACTGTGACAGAGTGAAGGTAGTTGTGTGCCAAATAAATTATGGTATCTATGAGGAAAGCTTGTTTTTTGTTTTCTGGGTTTTCTTTTCTTTTCCAGAGGCATGGCCTCTTGCATTCACCTTTAAGTTTCTGCAGATTATTTTTCTCTATTTTACCACTTGATGAGAAAATGTATATCTCAAAAGTACCAAAAAAAAATTTTAAGACCCTTGATTTCAGCACATTCAGGTGAAACACTTCTTGTTCCCTGTGCCACTTTAATCAGCGAGAAAAGCACCTCACTTTCAGTGTCAGAGAAGAGGCAGCATCAGAGTGGCATTTTAATTCAGTCTTCTGTTTATGTAATGATCAAGAACTTGCCTCTCCATTTTTCAGATCATCTCCTTAGTGAAGAATCTTTCCTACACAATTGTGTTTCTCTTTTAATGCTGAAATGGACAGAAGGAAAATTTAGTATATGCGGCCAAGTGTAGAAGGAAAATGATTTTTTTTTTTTGTAACGAAAACACTCGTTTTCACAGGAATTTTGTAGTGTGTGATCCAGCTACTTAAATATTAAGAGTGTGAACACTTACAATTCTCTCTTAGTCATTGACAAAGAAAGAGACAAAATGGGAAACACAGAATGGGAAAATAACATTTTTTTAACTGTCAAACTTACCCTTCTTGCAATGAGGTGAATATGGAAGAATATAAGAATAAAGCACTTCCACTGCATAATAGTATGGTGTCATATTGTGACTGAAGGGTGTCTTTGTGACTGGTTGAAAATTAAAGATGTTTAATATCTTAGAAGTTATGAAATGGCTTATGTCATACAAAAATCCAGTCTCATTATTTGTCAGGGAAGAAGACATACAGCTTCCAGTATTGTCCAATAATAACCAAAAATTCTTAAATCTAAATGGGATACTACAATCTGAAAATGTAGCTAAACATGAATTCTGAGAGATTACAGTATTTTAAAGTTGCACAAATTTGTTTTGCAAAACAATATCATCACTCCTCCTTCCTCTCTCACCATTTTCAATACTTTTTCCATAAAATTGAATCTAATGGTTCTGGATATGAAACTCTGTCTTAATTTGTTTCCTAATTAATAACATTTGCAGAAAATGGCTCTTAAAAATGTCCTTTATTTTAAAATATGTTTACAAATAAAGTTTCTCATGAGGATTTATAAATTAAGCAATACAAGGGAGGGGTATTACACTTAAATACATTTATAATAATTAAATTATTCATGTAAATACACCTCCGCTAAACCACTATATGAAGCCTATTCACACCAAATGTTTAGATTGCTTTTCAGAGGGAAAGTTCTGAAAGTATAAAAATATACATATTAGTATTTGGATTATGTATTTAAACAAAGAAATATCAATTTGGATTTTTTCATTTATGTATTTAACAGTAAAATATTTTGATATCAACAGTTCTAAAAAAAAAAAAAAGTCAGGCCAATTTGTCACAAACAATAAAAATCCAACTGAAAAGTTTTTACAAATGCAGCCACAATTGATTATATCTATTTTCATATAGCAAATAACTTTGGAAAATTCAATATGCTTGTAATAGAGGGGTTTTTTTTGTGTGTGTGTGTGTGCAATAAATGATATTAAAATATTTAATTTTAAGGTTAAAAATATCAGCTCTCTAGAAATCCAATTCCAAAGCAAAACCTTTCTTGTGTAAAGAAGCTGCAGAGAAAAGAAGTCATATTTCTTCAATGGTTTACTAGCCTCCTAAAATGCATCTCATTAAGGCTAGTCTGATGGAATGAGGAGTCTTTTCTCTGAAATGACAAAAGTAAAGAAGTTTCAAATATTTATGCCTGCTCTTATAGTTACGGTAATTTAAAGCAAGGCTTTCTCAGAAAAATTGTCCCCTCCTTACAGAAAGATTGACAAGGAAAACATTACACAGAAATGCAGCAAAAGGCAACAGTAACCATTTTTAGAAAAATAATTATTTCAATGGCATATTTTAATTTTCTTAAAACAGGTTTTATAGGTATGCACTTTTAAGGGTGGAAACATATTCAATTTCAATAAAGCAAGTTGCTCAGAGGTTAAAAGACCAAATATTTTTCCTTCCTTTTAAGACCTGTTGCACTACTGTTGGCTTTAAAACATGGCTTTTCCCTGTCTGTATCACTGCTTTACACCCAGAGGCTGCAGGGCTCTGCCTCATTTCTGGTGTTGAGGTGGGACTGCCTTGCTGACCATGGTGCAGCCACACATTGCTGTCATCTCTTCCTGACACTGCCCCTGTCAAAGGGGCTGTGCAGGACACAGTGTATTCCAGCACACTCTGTGCTCCCATTTGTATTTGTCTGTGCTCAAGTTAGAAATGTTTCGCCTGGGTTTATTTACTGCTTGCCAGAGGCTTAGGAGAAACCCAGCTAGCCTAGGACATGCCCTCTGGAAGACAGTGCTGCTTCAGCTAGGCTGTCCCCACATCCTGAGCTACATTTTATGTAGCTTGCCCAGGTACCTCCATGCTTCACTGGAGGTAGAGAAACCACACACAGGATGAAAGTAAACACGATGAAGGAAGTAGGCTTTTCCATTGGCAGTTTGCCTTGAACTGCCTTTGTTCAACAGATTTCTGTAGTGAAACAATATCAGGGGGTCAAACATACTGAGTCATATGCTACAGAAATCACAGGCCGGGTGTCGAAGTTGATCTAAGATCAAATTCTCTCTGTTTAGTGCTCTCATTGTCAGAAGAGCACTGATGCAGATATAATACTTGGTGAAATACATTCCTGTATCATGTTCATCCATTACTGTATAGGCTGTTTTCCTACTGCAGATAATTTTACAGTTGCCACATAGGAGTGACAAATGGGTTTATTGAGGGTTTTTTTTACATCTGCCAACCAAAAGATACTTACTAATCCTATTTCTCTGAAATAAATCATGTAGCTCACGGTTCAAATGAGTTTAAAAAAGGCTGGGAACATTTGTGAATTTCCTATCTGTTGCAGCAGTTGTCTGACTCTATCTCCTTCATCATTTGTTATAAAACCTGAGCAAAGACCTTGAAAGGTGAGATAGGTTTGGGGCTTGGGGTTGTTTTCTCTTTTTTTTTTTCCTAAGTTTGATAGTATATTTGACGCTTATGTAGCCTTTATTAACAGTGGGGATCCTAAACACAAATTTTATCCAGAAAAAGTTATGTAATGTTTTCTGCAGTTATCATTATGACAACCTTCATCACAAGTCAAAAGCTAAATTTTTGTTGCCTGTGTACCTTTATCTAGATTAAATTTGACATTTTTTTTCACTTGGCTTATTTCCAGGTATGATTACTATTGGCTAGTGTGGAAGTCACTGCTTTGTGTGGCTGATGAAATGAGGCATTTGACTAGGACACAGAAGACCTATGGTCTATTAATGGTAATTTTATGCTGTTTTTTTCAGTGTATTTAAATGTTCACAATTTTTTGAAAGGAGCTTAACATATCTGCAGCAGGTACTTTGACTGGATATATTGTGACAGGACATTGTCCTCAGCAAAAATGCAATAACAGTTCAAATAATTTGAATTATTGTAACTTGGTGCCATTACTGTGCATTAAAAACTGATATTAATTTGCTAACTGCAGGTATCTGTGCATGTTTACTGAGATCTTTTGTATACCGAAATGAACACCAGTCAAGAGGAGACTAAATTTTAAGACCATGCATGATAAATTTTCAGATTGTTTGAACTTTTTTCTCAGTTAAGTGGTGTGATGAAATATTTGGCATTAAAATTAAATGGGTAATAATGTACATTTCAAAGCTGTAAATCAATTTAAACCCAGAAAAATAAATAAACACAAGGTAAAATCACTTGAGGATATTTATTTTGACTGAAGTCACTAGTGTGAAGAATTACATTCTGTTCTCTTTAACTTGCTTTTTCTTGAATTATCATTTTAGCAAATCTTTCAAAAAGGTGTAAAATTCACTTCAGTAAACCACTTCCTTTCTTTCAGTTTATATTCCCCAGGCTGTATAAGATAATAACTGACATCATTAGGAAGTTGTGTTCAGAAGAAACAGTATAATTATGACGTATTAGAGATTTTTAAATATTATAAACAAAATCATAAGTATTTGGGAATTTTAGTTCTACAGAAGCATGCAATGAGTCATACCACAAAGAATTCAAGTGTTGAGACAAATCCAATGAAAATGAAGAAATTGGGTGTGAAACTGTGAGCATCTAAATTATTATACTAAACACATCACTGAAAAAAAGATGCATGTATGTCTTTCCAAAATGCTTTAAAATGGCAATTTCATCTTCAGAGCTATGTCTTGATCTGTGAACCAAAGCTGAACTTAATATTATAAAATAAATTTTGACATGAATTCAGATTGTCTTCAGGAAAATGTATTCTTTGGTGTATGCATTTTGCCTAATACACTGAAAGTAAAAGTAAAACGTATTTGTGTTATATATAGTAGCAGCTGCAGGCAAACTGGCATAATCTTGAAAACTTTGTCACTGTTAACAAAGTGAATACTGATCGTGGTAGTCGTCAAAATGCAACAAAATTTTTCAAACTTACCTATTTTTTTCGGAAGAGTGTTTTGTAAATAAACATTCTGCCATTGTTTTAACATTTTGCTCAGTAGTACATGATACAAACAAATCAGCATCTTTAAACATCAACAGACAGTACATTATGAAGAATATCTCAGATGCACTGTTAAATTTAGGATAGAATTACCAATAAAGATACTATTGTATTTACTTCCTTGTCTTGTCAAGAGGCATTGGCCTACAGTGTTAATATTAAACCATATCAATGGCTTAAGATTTAGCTTGGCACTTCCTACATTTTCAAAATTTAGCAATAAAATTAAATACAAATTGTTATTGAAAAATATGGGAAGATTTTATTAAGATGAATTTTTTACTAATATGTTTAACTGCAACAGTATTCCCAATGAACTTCTTACTTAGACATCCAGTTAAGGGTATTCCATGACCATGCCTGGCGGGGCAGGAAAATTTGGGATGGATGTGTGTCAGTATTACATCTGAAGAGAGTGACTTCACCACAGTTGCTGGTTCAACAGGAAGACATCTTTTACCTCCCTTGTTTGAGATTTCCGATGCAACTAATCAGCTACAAGGTACCACCAAGTTCCCTCTTCTGCAGGGGTTTTTGGAGAGTCTGGCCATGGTGCCTCCACTCTGCTCTGTTTCCATCCCACCTTACCATGTGCTTGTGTGGGAATTGGCATGCTGACCGCATTTCATCCCAGGAGTAGCAACCACATTTCCCCCTGTAATTTCCATATTGTTATAAATGTGTCTATAAATTTCCACTCAGCTATGTGCTCTGTTTCATCCCCCCTTAGCATGCTCTGGGGGGAATCGGGCATGCTGACCACAATTTCTTTCTATTAAAATGTAATGTTCCAGTTTTCTTTAATTTTGCTCTCAATCTTTTTTCTCACATAATGATACTTATTTCTGACGGTTAGGTGGAAAAACAGTGCAAAGAAAAAAGATGGAGGTAAACAAGTGGGTATGCTGAGTTAATGCTATGGAAAGGAAAAATAGTCCACTAATTGTTTAAATAGAAAACTCAATTCTTATAGTTGCATTTTAATTAATAGATCCTGATGAAGAAACAACAATTTTTCTTTTTTTTAAGAACATACTTTCTGCAGCAGTGGCTTGTTCTCCACATGTAAAATCATTCCTCTCTCCCTATCCTAAACCTAGCAAGTCACTCAAACTCTAAAAAAAAATCCAGCTCTCTCCCTTTTGTTTTTCATTGTACCAATATGATAATATGCATAGAATACCCAAGTCCACATACCACTTTCATAGTGCAAAGACTTAGCAACTGATTTCCGAAAGGGTTGTGAAACAATGACTGCTAAGCAATATGAAAGCTACATGATCATATTTTCTCAGAATACCATCACTGCATAGGACAGACCTCTTAAGCAACGAGAGATGCACAGAAATTGTCAGTATCTAGGTGCAAAACCACACTGCGGAGATAGTGGAGTTTCTGGCAAGAGTTATCAAATGCATTTTGCGCAGTAGAAATATTTTCACATAGACAAGGAAAATAAAAATTATTAGTTTTACTGATCTAAAAATATTAACAGAGTTCCAGTAAACTAAAATCTAATTGTTTGGAACTTTCAGGAAAAATCAGTCCAAGACTTCAAAAAATAAACAAGTACATTTTTGGGGAGTTTTGGTAATTCCAGTTGAATGCAGATCACTATTACTGAAGGAGAGGTCATTTCTGCTGCCAGGTTCCATGGTCAAGATAGCAGAAGAAGAAACAAAAAATGCAATTTCCACAAAACAAAAGTACGCAAAAGGCGTCTTCAGACACAGTGCTAAATGGCCTTTTAATAATTACCTGCACCAAGCTCAGAAGCCACCTGCTCTAAGAAATGTTGAGAAAGAGATTAAATCCTTCATTCTTGAGCAATATCACAGATTAAATTTCATAAATAACATTAAGAAAGATGCACTAATTAAAAGGGGTTGTGGTAAAGTGAAAAGGAATTAAATTGATGACAGCCCTGAGGGACCTTTCATTACAGTTCAGTTTCCCTTTTCTCATGCCAAGTATAAAGGTCTATTCTGCTGTTTGATATCTCTCACTAGGTGGTTGCACTGCACCCCAGGTTTCAGGGAGCCAGACTGTAAAGGCAAATAATGAGCTTTTTAACAACTCTTTAATTGTTTCTCAGTTTTAGGGAACTTAGAGTCTGCTGCATATCTTCTTGTTTTAATTGTCTCCCACACACAGTGTTCAGATCTCAGAGATGAAGTTTATATATGTTCAGTATATTTCTTCCCCACCCCCTCCCCCCAGTTCAGGGATAAATTAGGGTTTTGATCAGCCTCGAAAGGTAACTTTTATCTACCATAATTAACAACACGGGGATTATATCTCATCCTGACCATCACCAAGGAAAGACTTTCGTTATATCCCACCAGCCAAGAATACTGGCACGTTGAAGTGAGAAATGTTAAAACCTCATCATTTCTCTGCTCATTTAACTGCCTTTCCAGGTGCCAGCATCAGACTTTCCCCTCGCTTTGCCACACCAGTCATCAATTTGGGCCTGCCCTTGAAATAGGGTAACGTCAAAGCAGGCAGAGAGCTCAGCAGACTTCTGCTATTTTTCCAAAGCTCCCCCTTGTTGTTTTTGGGAGTCCCTTGTTAGGATCCTTTCTAGTATCGGGGAGCCTCTTTGTCGCTGCGCTTTGCTACAAGCTCCTTGCTTATCAGGAGCTACTCACAGGAACCATAAATTTCTTCTCGGGAATGCTTTCTCCCGGCACTCCTGCACTTGTTGGACTTCTTAATTGAAGAGATGGTACTATCAGTGTTTTAGGAGGTTTATTACTTAAAATAACAAACATGGCATCAGTCTCAAGACATAAGAGTCTAAGTAACACACCACCAAAATGGCGAATAGTCACAAGATTCAGGGTTACCTCTCTTTTTATAAATTTTTAATCCAATGCGCATTCAAAACAACACCTTGTTTTGACCTGTTGACCTATCAGCTATAATTCTTCCCTACTGCAATGCAGAGGTCTCTTAACTGATGACGTGTCATGTCACGTACCTCCATGTATTTCTATTATAACATTTAGATTCTTAACCTGAACAATAAAATTACCTTATTATACCCAAAACCCTCCACCATAACACCCAGCACATACTTTTACTTATGACTATAGAAACATGGGTTTGTAATTCTCTTGCTTAAGGACCATAAATCTCTGTCAATTATGCCAGACCAAGATTCTTCCAGGACTGTAAATCAAATCCACCACTAGTCACAGTAGTTCTTCCTTCTCGGTTTCCTACAACTTCTCTTATCTATATCACTACATCAGAGCCTCATCTAAGTTGAAAACAAAAGCCTGACCCTGAATTGTCATAAACTGGCTCATCTTTACCTAAAAAGAGTCTCCAAATAACCGAAGTTCCTCCATTTTGTAAGTGACAAATACCTTCCATGATGCAGTGATGACACAAAGAATCTAGCAATTATTATTTGTTTTATTAGGGTTTTTTTTGTCTTTTGTAAACCCATTTAACACTTTTCCAAGAGGAATCTTGCCTAAGTGTCTTGACAAGTGCACAGAAATCAAATAATATGTAGATTGCAGCCATACTACCACAAAGATGCATATTGCTTGTAAATGCACTTGTCAAAAGTTCATTTTTTATGATCTTGGACACTTCCAAGCAAGTGACTGTTGAGAACAAGATACTAAATTTCAGCAACACAAATCAGTGGGTGAAAGTGACTTTTAATGATTCAGGTTCATTTTAAACTTATTAGAATGATGGTCTCATAAAGTATGTCCATAATGAAATATCTTCATGTAATGGACCTTTAGATCTTAGTCTTGTACAATGTATCTGGATTTGACTCTCACCTCCTGAATCCTACTGTATGTTGAGCTATCCAGGCAATAATCAAAAGAAAATAATTCATAGCTCATCATTCTGCCCATGTCCCCATTTCCTTCCATGTCTTTTCAAAAAACTATTTAAGTTGTTTATTACTCATGGACTTTCTAATATACAAGAGATAAAATGTAGAGGGAATGCATTAAATTAGGGCCTCAGGACAAAAAGGAAAAGGTAGAGCCTGGAGCTTTATCACAGAATTGAGTTTGGGTTGCATGAAGCCTTAGGTTGCTAGTATCTTTCTAGTACCTTATGAGAAACTGCCTCTCTTGCTCTGGGGCTGTGCGGGTGTGATGCAGTCATATTTTGGGGCTGGGGGAAGGAGAGCACTCCCCTACTGGCTTATAGCCTGAAGACATGCAATAGCAGCATCTTTTGATGACTTCTGCACAAACTCGGCCTTATCAGGTGACTATCATCCATCACACCATGGTTCAATGTGCTATTTCAGTGCCAACTCTGCCCTCTTGAGAACCCGTGCCCTCTGCCCAGATGGCTGTAATTTATGTTCAGGTTTAAAGAAAGCCAAAGTGTCTTTGACTTTTAACGTGTGTATTTGGGTTACATTTAAGCTATTAATGTTCTTTTCACTATACAGGTGACAAATTGCCCTTTTAATTTGCAAAAGAACTGTACACCTGTGTTTTGTAATTTTCTCTATATCCTTTTTTACTTAAACCACCTCCCCCCCTAGAAATAATTGTACTAGGTGTCACACTCTTATAGGTTATTTAGTGAGGGAAATCCATTACAGATCACTGTCACTGACTAGCATGTGAGTGCGGCTGTCAAAAGTAGACATTTAGGGACTATGCTTTTTCTATTTAGCTTTCATTTACAACTAGGGTAAGAGGAGGGAAGAAATACTTTGGCATCCTAATCTACAGTTCTGATTCCTAAGGGTGTTAATTTAAAAGAGAGAGTGATACAAGAACTTAGATTCAGGAAAATTTTCCAGAGAAAAAGCTGGAACACAAATACACAAACATTGCTGACATCCCATATGACATTTCTAAACCAGGTTTAATTCTGTCTGCATTTATCGAGAAATAATAATTTTTAAAAAGCAGTTTATTAATATTGAACTCATTTTCTTATTCTCCCTTCTCCCTTCTCCATAGCTGTGCAGGCAAGTCTTACTTACATAGCAAAAGCAGACTCTTTAGTAGTTTTCTTTCTGCATGAAAAGAGCTGTTTCCTTTTTGAAGAGAAGCAGAGAACACAAGATGTAAGTATCTATGAGCTTTTTTAAAACCATTGGTATAAATATAAGAGGCTACGCCATCCTCTAGTTTACTAAAGTATTATTAGATTTTTCAGATAGATTCAGATAGATTCTTCAGATTCATTTTAATAGATGTCATTCATAAATATATCTTATTAGTAAATGCATTTTACTATGGTCTAAACCTGTCCTTTGCATAAGGGAAACTGGATTAGGCTGTACGCCTCAATGATCTTTCATTAACTGTTTAATATAGCACTGTGTGTGTGTAGTTTGGGGCTTTTTATGCCTTAAAAAAAAAAAAATCCAAAATGCATATTTTATTCTTTGTAGAAGTAAAGCACTTCTTTTACAGCCTAATCAATTTTCTTTGTCTTTGTGTCCCTTTAATTTCCTTTTTCTCCATTTTTGTTCCCATTATTTTTCTTCTTGCTCTGCCCATGTCCCTTCACCTATTATGTTTAAAGTCTTTTTTCCCCATTTACAAGCTTTTTTCTACCCTTCTGTACCTGTTCTGAACAACTGCTTCAGTTGCTTCAGAGGATGTGCAAAACCTTGTTGGTGATTGAAGAAAATGAAACTTTAAAAAGCTGCATTTAATCACTCTAAACAAGTATCTTGATGTCAAAAACAGATTAAAATTGGCTTGTATGATAATATATACAAAAACCCAACCAACCAACCAACCAACCAACCAAAAAAAAACCCAACCAAAAAGCCAAAAATATGCAAAGAAAAAAAGCAGCCCCTTAGAGTTCCTCAGATCTTCTAGGAGAAAACATGATTTTATTTTACTTTAAAGGGTGGCTTCGTCAATGACACATTCAGAGACCATCTCAGAATTAGTATGAACCTATATATGAATGGCTAAATTGAGAGGAAAACTCCCAGAGGAATCGAAATCTGCTCACTGTTAAATGAAGCAGTACATATAGGTATAAAGAAAAGTATGTAATTTTGGTATAAGTGTATTCTTAATTCCTGCTTTATTTTAAAATCTCCATTGCCATGCACTGTTGACTCAGGCTGTGTATTTGACATTAAACTGACAAACCCTATAACTATACATTTCAAGACTTGAATGATGCTGTTCGCATAAGAGTAACACTGTAATCCTGTCTCTGATGGTCCACAAATGGCATTGAAGTACTCATTATTATAGAGAAACCAATATTTATTCATTTGTGTCTCAGTTTTAACAATCAGGCAAGTACATAATATAATTTTATTATCATGTTTATCTCAGTAGATTAACAAGAAAACAGACAAAATATTCAACAAAAAGGAGCATGGCTAAATTACGAAGTAGTACTGTGAGCATTATTTAAAAGTAAGGATTTAAGAATACAGCTCCTATACACATCCAACCTCCACACTGCATTTCTTACTGTGCTGGGAATTAGAAATAATGTGAGAGTAATGAGGTGTCTGTTGTTAACTCTTATACACTAATCTGTCTGCATCACTACAGCCTTATGAAGGTTTTAATTTTTGGTTAACTTGTTGCTGCGATATCACCACTTTCATTATCAGCTTGGATTTTTCATACTCACTTAACAATGCATGCAAATCAATTTCACTGGCTGCCAAGCCTTTTGTGTGGAATTCCTTGTCATTTTGCAGGCCCATTAAGAATCCTCTGTAGCACACCTCTATCAAAAGACAGAAGGAGGATGAAAGGCAAATTAAAACAAAAGAAATAATTACATATCTTTTTAACATAAAGTCCTCAAAACCTCTCCAACAGATCTGTAAAAAATTAGGAATAAAAAGTGGGTATATTAATAATTTTTATCTTTACTGGAGCTTAGAAAGTAAGGGCATCAGTTGTTGTCCTTAAAATGTCCTCTGGCCCCAGCCACCTGTGGAAGGCAAGTTAGAGAAAGTCCGAACCACCTGAAACAATATAAACACTCCAAATTTCTTCAAATACAACGATATAATACCTAATTCATGCAAATTTCAGCTGAGTTGAAAATTATTTCCAAAATGATAAATTGAACACTGGATTTTTATGCTCAGTAAAGATTATTTTTAATTATCTGAATTGATATGCCTATGACTTAAAGAAGGAAAGGGCGAAACTGCAAGACCTGTGTCATAAAGAAAATACAGTTTAGCATACTCTTTACTGTCTTCCTTTAAAAACTGCATTCTTAACAGCAAATGTTTCTTACTATTAAAAAAAACCACTTCGAAGTGAGTATATTTTATGAAGTCTGTATTTAATTTAGTCCTGATTCACAGACAAACAATGTGCATTCAATAAATATGTATGTTATCCAGTCTAAAAATACTTGTCAAAGAAAATAACCTGTGATTCCTTTCTGAAAAATCAGCCTCCTACTACTTTGATCCTAAATAAGCTGCACAACATGTATAATCTTGCATAGTCATTAAGTATGAGGTGGAGATTTGCAATTTACATTTCTATTTTTATTTAAGCAAAAGGTATTTTTGTCTTTCCATTTTGATCACCTTGTTTTCAAAATCAGTTATCTGATACTAGAAGAATATTTGATTATTACCCAGATAAAAAGCCATTTCCAGCCTCATGGACCTATTGACCGCATCATTAGAGAAAGAAAAAGATAAGAATATGGTTTTCAGTTTATTATTATTTCTTTTGTCTACATTAATATTTTTTCAGGCTCTGGCAATTATATCAAGAGCATAGATTTACTTCTTTAGCTTTAGATTCAGCAATCACGACCCAGGCATTATGAATTACGTATTGTCATGCGTTACCTTGTTAACTCTCAGGCCGTACATGCGGAAAGGAAAATATCAGCTTTTCTGTGCTAGCCATAAGGCATGCCACCACATCTCCTTTGGTACTGGTATGTACCTGTCCTGTATCTCCAAATACTGTGGTGTGATTCCACTAATTTGCAGCTGAGAAACATTTTGAATAGTTTGCCAGCTTCACAAATTTGACTTTTCTTCTCTGCAAGGTCATTACCTTCCTTTTTTTTTTTAATAAACATGAAACAATGTTTTCGATGTACTACTGGAAGTGTTGGTCACCAAGGGTGACTCAGTGTATCATCTCCTATGGTGTTGGGAATTTTGCTTCAGATATTATTAATATTTTCTTCACACCCATTGATTTTGCCAAATGAAAACCCTCTGGAATATCTATTCCATATTCCACAGTGAGCCAAAAGTGGCCTACAAAGGTAAGCCCATCAGGCAATTTCAATATGCTTCTCTCATGCTCCATTTGCAGTCTACCAGATTACAATTCCTAAAAGAAGGGCTATCTTATTAAATTTAATCATCTATATTAACTGATAAATGCCCTTCCACCTGAACTTAATTGGAAAATTAATTTTGTTCTGCATCTCTTTTCAGTGAACAAACAAGTTCAAATTCTTTGTTCAAGAGATCTAACTTGGAGAATCTGTATCTCTTAATAAAAATATATTTGAAAACTTTTGGATGAAAAATACTGGTATTTGTACTGTATAGATGAGTTCCTTTTTATAAAAAAAGGCATGAATGCACATCTGAAACAAGTTTTCCTTCATACATACATACATACATATATATGTGTGTATATATATGTATATATATATATGTATATATATATGTAGGTATCAGAGAGAGAAAGAGAGTCTTGAAAGCTCTTGAATTTGTTAGCTTAAAATCTATCTGGTGTGTCATCTGGATGTCAATGAACTTGAAGAGTTTCACAATTCTGCCAAGGAAGTTTGGCTCTGTTTTAATCAGTTAGCTTTGTAAGTAGACACGGGAACAAAAGACTAATGTATACAGTCATAGCAAAGTCTTATCTGAATTATCTGAAGAGCTGTTGAAGAGACATTACCCCCATGGAAAATGTCTCCTGTTGAGCACAGGAAACAATTCCTCTTAGTTTCTTTACAGATATTTCTTTAGCTGACAGATAAGGTGAATTGATTTCTAGTCTTCTTGAAGAGCTAAAATCAGAATGCATTTCTAAGTTGAATGAATATTAAAGTTTAAGACATCTTAAAAGCCAGTTGAACTTCATTTTTCAAACATGTTCACAATGTGTTTTACTCAAAATTTTATGGTGTTTCCAGTTTAGAATTTATTTTGGTGTTAGCTATTCCCCAGTGACATACTTCAGAAATGTGCCTTGGTCAGTGTGTACTACATACAAAGAGGAGTACTGAATATTTATTTCAGTGGCATCTCTGTTCCTTCCAATACCAGGACACCCATCTAATTCAGCAGTGGCTCCATCTTTTCCCTGGTATTCATTTTGCTGCTGACATACTTTTAAGAGCCCTTCTTGTTGTCCTGATGTCCCTTGTTAGACTCAATTCCAAGTGGGCCTTGGCCTTTGTCACATCTCTGCATACTGTGATGATAATCCTAAAGCCCTTCCATGCGTCCTGTCCATTTTTCACATCCCATAAATATCTTTCTTCTAAGTGGGATTTTCTAGGAGCTCCCTCGTTGTCCATGCAGATTTTCAGCCCCTTTTGCCCTATTTTTTCATCATGGTGATATTCTGGTCTTGAGCTTGGAGGAAGGGATGCTTGAATATTGCCCCGAGCTCTTGGACTCCCTTCTCTTCCAGAGTCCTACCCCTTGGGATACTTCCAAGTAGGTCTTTGAAGAGGCAGAAAATAGCTCTCAGGAAGTCAGGGTTCTAGTCCTGCTTACTGCTTTGCTTTATCCACACAGGAACCTGAGTCCCACTGTCTCATGAACACAACTTAAAATGACTTCATGTATCCAACTTCAGGTTTCAGTTTTCTGGGTCTGCAACATTTCTTCCATTGCCACTTGGCGCAATTATGAACTTAAACATAAGGAAGGCAGCGACAGACAGAGCAGCACAGTTGCTCCTTCACTTGTGCAAGCCTAGGCTCTTTCTACATTACCAATAATCTTATGGTTTTTCAGTCCTTGCAGAGAAGTAATAAGCTATGCAAGGCCTGATTTGAGAGATAATAATGGCCTCCATTTTAAATTTTACACTTCAAGGTGGAATTTTCCACTCTAGTTCCATTTCAACAATTTTATTTTGTCTAGGATATTTTATTTTGTCTAGGATAAAGTTCAAACTTTAATGCTGCTCTTTGAGTGCAACATCAAAATAAGGAAAGTGAAGACTTAAATTAGAAAATAATATTGTTCTGAAGATTAATTGACATATTGAACTGCACACAACTGCAGTAACAGAACAGCCTAATGATGCTAAAGACGTGAGATTAATTGCTCCCTCATAGTCATCTTTAATGAAGAGTAACAATTGAGCTGACAAGCTAATTATTATAGTTTTCCAGGTCTCTGCTATAATAACAGTCATAATGTAACTCGTCAATCAAATATAACCCTTATAAGGCTTTTGCTCGTTAAAATTCCAACCCTATTTTGTCATTTAAAGCACAGTGACTCCTGACAGTCAGAGACCAAGGGCACTTTGACAACTGATCCTCCCTTTTAAATTTACAGTTACAGCTTCAAAATTCAGACTTGATTAATAAAAGAAACTTTCTAGATTAATTTTATAATTGTGATCTGGCAATAAAATTTGCAGCAGATGCCTGTTCTTAGCTTTTCCACTATTTAGAAATATTTACAGATATGTATTCAGGGAGTCCAGGACAGACATCTAGAGCAGAGCTGGAACTGGAGTTGGAGCTCCTGCATTTAACTGGACATGTTCCATGAATTATGGGACAGAATCAATAAAAATGTTCAACTTTAGATTTTTTTCCTTTTTTTTTTTTTTTTTGGTTGATTTTTTGGTTTGTGGAAGAAAAAAGTGATTTCCAGAAATGATTATAAGACAAGACAGGAATTTTCGACACAGTTTAATCAATGGTGTACACTTAGAAGAAAAAAAAGCAAAAAAATATGAAAAGCACCTCAAAACCCCTCATCATCACAAGTCTAATCTAATTTCCATTACACTGAACAAGAAGCTTCCCAATGTCACCAACCAATTTAGGTTCACGATGTATAACATGTCCTTTCCAATTCAACTCTGTATTTTTATAAAAAATACTTCGATTATAAATTGTATTTCATTTGTTATTAAATCTAAATAAAACAGAACTCCTCTCTTTCTTTTTGTTTCAAGGAAAAGGTATGTCTATAATGAAGGACAGAATATTTCTCTAAATCAGTTTTTACACGGAACTTGCATTGGAACATATGTGCCTAATACAAGTAAAAAGAAAACTGAAAGAGATAGACCAACACCCTTTGTCGTGTAGTAGTTCAAGTTGGAATCCCTAGCCCAGTTGTGGTTAAACAAAAGAAAGCTGGAGAGAGAAGAAAAATCAGATATTTTCTCAACAAGCCACATGAAAAATTTCACCAACACTAGCACTTATCCATTAAACTCTTTGCACTTGCTTTTCCTTGTTTTTATGAGTTTGACTGAAAGTAAAATATGGGCTTCTCCAGTTTACAGGCTTAAGGCTGAAGCAAAGCCTGGTCACAATTATTAAAATATAATTTCACAATAATGCATCTGAAAATAGGGTATGATGAGAAAATATGGTATGATGAGAAGCAGCTTACCTTTTTAGCTCTCTTGTGTCTGAATTGTTTGAACCTGTGGTCTATGGCCTCTCCCACTCCGAACTCAGCCAGAGCTGATTTTCAGCACAGCTGCTGGGTTTGGCTTTCTTGTGGATATATTCTTCTCCCTCAGGCTTGTTCACTTCTCCTGAGACCTGAGTAATTGGACAATAGTGTCACCTTTATCTTATCTCAAGTTCCCCTTAGGTGGCTTAATTCACAATCCAAAGTTCCCCTCAGGAGGCATATTCAGGGAGAGGTGGGCTTTGGTGGTTGCAGCTTCTTTATATAGCTTGTCCCTAACAGGCAAAAAGTCCTTCATAACAATGTTTAAGCCATTAACCATTATATTTCAGTCTCTCACATGGTCCTTGCTGAAGTCATTGCTGAAGTTAATTCAATGTCAACTAAGACAGAGATATTATGAATTAATGTCCTTGCTCAAGCACTCCAGGAATACACCAAGAATATCTAGGTTATATGGCTGAGCCTGTTGAAGCATATGGCAGTGAGAAATGGTTCAGACCCTTTGTCTCCACAAAGTCACATTGCAACACTTGGGATGCCTCAAAAGTTGGTTTGTCGTGCTCTAGTTCTCCTTTGGCCAAAACACACAGTGCTGAAGTGCTCCAGGCTTTTAGAGCATTGCTACTTTCGTCTTTCTCAATCAATATCTTTCCTCTCATCTTACCTATCCCTTCTTTTGATGTCTAAACTTATCTCTCACCATCGCCTCGGAGAAATGGTTTAAAAGAGCTTTCTCTGTTAGCCATTTTTATGTGGGTTTACTCTTTCATAAGCTTTTTTATCTGTTGTATTGCTCTACTAATATTTTTCAGTAACAATAACATACATGTTGTATATATAACTTTACTAAATATATTCCACATTTTCAGCATGGCATCAGTCTTAATTTACTAAATACTGCTGTTTGATTACCTGTTTTATTGGAGAAATACTTGAACAACAATTAAAATACAATCCTTGATTAATTCATTGGGAAGATACAAGAGGGGAGGAGTTTTTTGTTTGTTTGGGTTTTTTGTTAGTATTGTTCCTTGCACTGTTCTCCATTTAAAGACTTGTGTTGCTATCACACAAAATCTAAAAGCTGACAGAATCAAGCAATTAATGAAATGGTGACTAGAAGGCAGGATAGGAGCTTTAGTTTCAGGAGCTGATCTGTGCAGTTTGCTTTTAAAGTTTTAATTCATATAACGCATGTGAAGAAGTTGGCATACTTACAAGGCCTGGCTTTAACCCTGTACTTCACAATAACATGGAAAATACCCACAGAATAACTTCCCCTTTGTTCTGTACCTTTCTTAATCTCAAGACAGTATTTTGGTAATCAACATGCGTTGGTTGACTTCATTTCTTCAGGTTCTTGTTTCCAATTAACTTCTCATTACATTAATATTTGTTTCCATAACTGTGCACACTTACTTGGAGGTGAACACTTGCAAGCTGCAAGCTCCCACCACCTGTGGGAGGAGATTTACCAAAAGTTGATGAACACTCAATTTCTGCCCTAAAGTTATCAGCAACAATAGGTTGTCATAAAACTGAGGAATGCCTAAGGAGACCGAGGTTGTATCTCCCAAATGCTGCATGAGCGCACAAGCAAGGACTGCAGTAAATGGCAGTAGCATGTAGGCATCTCCCACAGCCCTGAAAAACACTACTTGCCAAACTGAAGTGGGGTTTTTTGTGTGTTTGTTGGTGCTTTTATTTTGAATGATTGCAGCCTGCATTTTTTCCTTACTGTTAAGTAGAATCCAATGAACTTTTTTGAGAATGTTTCCCACTGAAGCACTTCATAAATAATTAGCAGGGTTCTAAGAATCAAGAACCCAATAAAGAAAATGTTTATTTTCCTTACTTACCTAAATCGGATATTTCCATCTAGTCATAATTTTGAGTAGGTTAATTTTTTTTCACTCTCTTTTTTTTTTTTTTTTTTTTTTTTTTTTTTATTTTTTTTTTTTTTTTTTTTTTTANNNNTTTTTAAGCAATGTGTTTCTTAACATCTGAAATCAGTCCTCAAAAAGCCAGTAAAACCAGATTAACCTTTGGAAAAATTGCTAAAAACAGAAAAACCCATGGGAAAAAAAAATCAAACCTTCAAATTAGTATAGATTTTATTTAAAATCTAATTTTAATGATATTTTTTAGCCTTTATAGAAAAGCCAGCATGATTTCCTTAATTTGACAAGTTTTAGGAAGCCATAGCCAACAAATGCACAGAAAAAATACAGTCAGGTGGAGAGGTTGCATTTTCTGCAAAGTACCTAAATATTAGTTATATGTTTTAAAAGTACTGTAAAATTAATGAAAAACAGAACTAGCCTCTCATGGGTTAAAATCTACACAAATGGATATTCTAAAACTGCACTGGTACCTGACCTTTAAGTAATCCAAAGTAGGAGAGAATATGAAAGAACTATAAGGAAGATAGGACAAGCACAAGAAAAAGCCCAGAGATGAGACATAACATGAAGGCTATCACAAAACAGCACCCAGGACGTGCAATATAAGTGTAATGGGGTAAAGACTGGAAGTCTGGATCCATATCAGCCACGGATATATATGCACCCTGAGGCCCAGAAACACATCACCTTCAGTAGGCAGACTAAAGAAATTATGTCAGAGTTGAGTTAATCATATGGCACCATTTGTGGAGATGCTGGGTAAAATGAGAGTGCTTAGCAAATTTATCCTAAATATTTGCTGCTGCTTAATGGCTTTCTTAGCAACAAAAGAACCTTTATGCAAAGGTCCTCCTGCACTGCAGAAACAATATTCTGTAAAATTAACTTCTCCACTTTACAAAATGACATTGTCAAAGAATTTAAATTTCAGACTCGAAAATGTATCAGAGCCACACTGATCAATATAATACAAATTACCTGTATTCTTAAACTTTTCCTGGTAATTTTATTCCTGGAAAAAATACATAGCATATATGAAAAATATGATCAGATGTTGTCAAATCATTTCTCTAGAACAACTGTCTCTTAGGAAACTTTGCTAGCTAAATTAGAGATAAAAAAGTTATTTCTTCTCCAAAACTCCAAGTCAACATCAACACAGACATCCAGGAAAATACAACTACTGGGGTGGATTTTGAAACAAATCCAAGAAAATCAGCTTTAAAAAGCTGAAGTACTTCTAAGTACTTTCCCTGAAAATGTTTGTTATTCTTCTAAAGAGTCTTTTATACCTTGAATGGCTAGAAAATATGCTATGTGCATTCTTATTTTGTTTATCAGAACAAAAATATTTTCAAATTTCAGATTGTTCTTTTAATTAAAAACCCCACAACATATTGAAGCTTATACAAAGTTCTGAAGCGTTCTCCTGAACAAAAAACGATATTGCATTTAGTATAGGGGAAGATGTATCATATAACACATACTGTAAAGTATCCATATTCAGAAGTAAGGTGGCTAAGAATTCACTCTTATGCACAAGATGTCAGAGGTAAAATTGTGTATTTAAGTATATCTTCAATGAAAACAGCTCATTCAATTTTAAATAATTTTCAAATAAATCAAGAGGGCATGAAGTTGAGGTTATAGTGACAAAAGTTAAACTTGAAGTTTTCTTACTTCTGAGTACTTTTGTCTGCCACCTCAATGCTGTTTTACCTAGTTTTTTAAATGAAACATTTTTATAGTGTAAGAGATGTCTCTGTAATTAAGGATGCATGGTATCTCCCATTTCCCCATGGTTTTATGTTGCTTTTAACTTTCAAAAAGATATGCCATATAAATTTGCATTTGCTGTCTTTGTTTTTTGTTCGGGGGTGGTTGGTTGATTGGTTAGTTGGTTGGTTTTTCTAAGGTTTTTTTTTTTTTTGTTTGGGTTTTGTTTGTTTTTTAATTTTCTTAAATCTGACAAGGAAAAGTTAAAGCAAAAAAAATACTTTTAAAATTAAAACTTGTTAATTTTTTGTTACCTTTTGACCTAGAATACTATTACTACAATTTTTCTGAAATTGCTTCAGATCACTTCTGGCCAGACTTAGAAGCACACAGTAGTTCACTGACTGTAAGTATCAGTTAAAATAAATTATTTGAGAAATAGTACAAGGAGAGATTGGTATTAAGATACATTTTATCTTAGAATAAAATGAATAAACATCTCTTTACCTCTGGATGAACTAGGAATATATTGTGGTCCAAAACTGGAGTAAAGCTGGAATTCTTGCCTCTGTTCTTTAGTATTCCTGAAAAATTCTGTATGCAAACTCCTTAATATAAAATATGCCGTGGCTTAAAAATTATGGAGAAAAAATGTTTTTGGTTTAAATGCATGAAAATACTTTATTAGATAAATTTTACATTGTCAAAGTAGTCCACATTGCATATTCCTTAGTACTAAATCTATGTTGTGTTATAACACACAACCAAGCAAGGGTGTTTTTTTATCTTTTAAAAATATGCAGTTCAGAATATCAAATTTACATGAAGAATATGATGCAGATACTATGGACTTATTGCTCAAGTTATGTAAGTTTTCTCCCAAAATAATTAAAAATTATTTAAAAAGAATAGAGAAAACTAGTTATATGTCTTTTGAAAAGACAGCTAGAAAACTATTATTGGTAGAAAATATTTAAAACAGAAACTCTCTGAAAATAAGCAGTGCTATAGGATGGCATCTGTGCTTGTGACACTGGATTCATTCTAGGGAGCAGATGGATTAAATTAAAAAGTTTTATTTTTCCTCCAAAATCCAGTGGACAGACACAGCTAAAACTCCATGCAAATTAATTTTTGCCTACAGCATTTGCAAAATTTCAGCTTTTCTGCTTTTTTAATGAAGATTTGCTTTTCCATGGTAGCATTTTATCTCCTGCGAATAACTTTTTATTTTTCTTCAGTGGTTGCATGAAGAGAGCTTCTGAAAACAAAATATCTGTTCTACTGAGATATGGCAATTAATACTGAAGTAAGTTAACAAGTGAAAATTTCCAACCTTTACCATTGACTAAGGTAAACTCAGAGGAATTTATAAAAAATAATATCTGGAATTAGGGAAATTTTTAGAAACTTAAATCAGTGAAAATAAAATATACATATATGTTTCCTCCTCTTGAAATTACAAATGGGACAGGACTTCTATTTTGCTGTTTATCAGAGAAGTTAGACTTAGTTTCACTATTTGTAAGAGAGGATACAGATAATAAGCAACTGTACAGTGATTCATGAGATCAATGTTCTGTTTCCCTCTGGAGAACAGACAGCTCTTCAGATGTCAAAGATATTTTTCCATGTCTGAAGTTTTTAAATTGTGATACTTATATTTGAAGTCTAAATAGTCAAAACAAACAGTGAGTAGTTACAATTTTCAGAATTTAATTCACACACTGGTGAGAAAGTACCTAGAGCATTAATTACTTGAAATTAATGGAAAATTTCATTTAAGTTGTTGACTAGTTTTATGTAAATAAATTAAAAAAAAAACCCCAAAACCCTAAACTAATAATTCAGGAAAGCTTAAATGAAACAATTTTTGCTTGAACTTTGTGGAGACTGTATGCATGAAAACTGCCAGAATGTCATTGAAATATTTACTTCCTTTCATCAATATCCTAAGCAATTTTGATAAATGTATTAATGATACAAGTTTAAGAATCACATTTTTTATGCTCCTGATTCAGAAATGGATCAGGGGAGGTCTGTCTTTTCACAAGGATGACCTGAACAGAGAGTTTCATTTAACTAGATTTCAATTTCAATGAGAAATTTTGGGTCTACTGTGGAAATTACTGTTTTATGTCATGACGGAAATCAAATTTGGTGCTTACAGTGGGATCCCTTCCATTCTTAAAACGTATTTATGAATCTCAAATCTTTTGCCTGAACAGCATTTTACCCTCAGCATACTTGTGACAATCAAATTAATTAAAAATATTTTAATAAATGAGGCGGCAAAAATAGCCTTGTATCAAGAATTTTTTTTGACAGTGAGTTACCTTAACTCCAGTCATACACCCTGTACAAGGTAACAGGAGGAAAACTCATCAAGAGGAAGAGTGTTGAGGACAGAGAAATTAGTGGCTGTGGTCTTGTAATCCCACTGAAAAATTCATACCTGAGTGTGACTCAGGAAGTCAACTGCAAATTAAGTCATCCAGTTTTTAAAGTGAGACATAAAAAAGTGAAACTTTCCATCTTTCTAAGAATTGTTAACATTTTATTTATTTGTAGAAAATATGATCATGAGAATAAGACTGTTAATGTAGAGTCATATTAAACCATTTCTTCATGTCTCAAGAGAATGCTTCCAGGGAGAGATATACAGGAAAATAAAATGTGGCATCTCCAATTTATTTCTTTATTTCAAACATTCTTTTAATAAATCATTTATTAGATGTGTGTACTTAAACCAAAAGAGTATTTTTTCAAGGACTTTTGTTGTACTTCAGAGTTTGTAAAAACTAATTGTAACTAACAAATACTAAATTGTACTAATATACAAAATATGCTGCTTCAATTCTGTCATATTTGACAGTTTAAAAACAGTGACAGGTAAAAATCTTTTCTGCAACTACCATATGTCTTTATTATTGGAAAACTTCTTCCATGTTTTGAATTTTAAAGCACAGGACTACAAGAAGTGAAGAAATAGGAAAGACTCAAGACAGTATATTAGGAAATGAAAAATGCATAAAATGGTGTCCTTCTGGAGGTGAGTAGATGGTAAGTGAACTCTCCAGCTGAACTGTAAGGGAGATATGCCTTCATATAACCCTAAGTTAGATTTTTCAGTGTGAAATTATTTCAAACAAATAGGTCAAGAGAAGTTTAGGAAGGTAATTTTTATAATGTATAACTTGCATACTGTGTTCTCCTTTTCTCGGGCAATATTCCAGGACTCTGATTGATCTGGAGACAGGAAAACACTTCAAAGTCTCTGGGGCCAAGGGAACCTACTAGTTGGAAGGAGAGAATGGCAGCTACAGCTTCAGAAAATATCTGGATTGTATCCTAACTTCTCCCTCACTCCACACAGGGTCTTCCACTGCCTTTTCTACTGCTGCTCTCTCCTGCAACTCCTTCTGCCTGGATTTCAGCTACCAGATCTCTAATGGCCTAATCAACTCTTCATTTTGTCATATTTTCTTTCCTAAAACATTTAATGTACTTTAGAGATTCTGCTATTCTGAAATTACACTTCAACATTGTATTTTCCACCATACCTCTGTAATTGCACTGCCTACTCTCTGCATTTTGAAACAGATCACAAAACTTTTGGCTGAAGCAGTGTAAAGAATGCCCTTTCTCTGCTTTCATGTGTTTTCCAAGCAATGAATTTGATCAGTGGTCCAATTACAAAGGCAGAAGTACAGGATGGCCAGCTTTGAAGAATGTGACTCAGTTTGGGATGATGCTTCCATTATAGGCAAAAATAATAGAGGTTTTTGTTTGGTTCTGCTTGTTTGTTTTTCTTTCAGTTTTTAGTTGTTTTCTGACCTCAGATAATGGGTAGTGTAAGCAATAGAAACTGATAAGAAATGGAAGAAAAAAGAAAAGTTCTATTACAATAACATAGAAACCAAATCAGTGGCACCTATGATTCTACAGATGTACTGCAACATCTTAAAATAATTTACAGGAGAACTAATTGTTTGGTCCTGAACTGAACACATTAGACACATTATAAAAATGGTGGAAGGATAGCAATTGTGTTATTCCAATACTGACCTAAAAATACAACAGTCTTCAAAATAGGCTGTGCTGGTTTTGAGTAATTTTCTGTGTCCATGGGACCTCTAGATCAAGTTCAAAGAAACTGACTGCCTCAATGAATAACAAATAATTCCTGGAGAGTAAAGGACCTGGGAGAAAAGATGTGTACCTATCTTTCATACTCATCTGCTGATTAGGATAGTAATACTAACTCCTGTATAGTTTAAAAGGCACCACATTTATGATAACAAAAAAAAAAAAGAAAAAAGGAAAATTAACAAAATAGCAGGAAGCTTGTTAAAAAGAAGCTAATATGTCAAAATCTTTAAGAAAACTTGGTGAATATTCAAAACCACCTCAGAGTAGCCTCTATAGCAGGTCTTGGTCTAATAAATATTGCCTTATAACAAAGGTTTGAGAAAAGACAAAATGAAGATAGCATGGCTTCCCAGCAAGGTAAAGGGTGCTAATTTGAAGCAAGAAGACATCCTTCAAAAGACTGAAGCTACTTACTAAAAAAGATAAAATAAAAAGGGTCATAAACTCTCTCAGATGTAATAGAAAATAATTTAAGAAATTAAGAACTAGTAAAATAAAGGTAATATTAAATCCTTCCCCAAACACAGCGAAGCCTGCCAGAGCCTGTAGAGCCAATCAATTGTCGGGATATAAAAGAAACACTTAGAGAAGATAAGAATGTTACAGGGAAACCTAATGCATTTTTTGCATTAAAATCCTCTGTGGGAATAAAATCTTCCATTCAAGAAACATTTTCCATTGGGACTTGTCAAAAATATATCTATGAATGAAATGACAGCATTTGTAAAGGAATAAATGATGACATGAATAGCCAAAAATTTTAGCAGATCCAGATGGTAGTCAGACCAGAGGTCTGTAGGAGTTCAAAGACAAAATATCTACTAACAGTGTATGATGAAAAAGTACAGAATTGCTTACATATGAGTAATAAACAAATAAGGTAGAACTCTTCAGATAGGAAAAAAAGATAACTTGTTGATAGGTGGGGAGACATGTCAGATTTCTACAGAAATGCAGGATTCCTGGGGAGAGATCAGCTGCTCAGTGTCATTTTTGGGGCAGTAAGTCATGAATCAAAGCCATCAGGAACCATGTACAAGTCAGAAGATTTTTCATTCTGGACTAGTAACCATGGAAAACTCATTGCCAAAGCTTGAAGTTTACAGGAGTTCAACTTTTTGGAAAAGAAATACATTCAGGATCCTAAATCAGACTTAAAAATACCATGGAGTCGTAGTCTTGAAAATAGGCAGGTTAAGCATACCAGCACCAAACAGAGTGTGTGTGCGTCTGTGTGTGCATATATATCTATATCTTCCAAATATATATTAAAATATATATATGTACAGCCAAATATAGCCCATATATTTCCATATATTGCTACCAAAAAGTTAAATGAGGAAATGTGAATATGGAAATCGTGGGCTAGAAGAAAATTACACAGTCACCCTATATCTGCAGCAGACAGCAACGAAATACATAATTTAAGAAAATTAGTGTGAGAAGTTTCTGTGTACATGTTAGGAACTCAGACAGAATCATTTATTTTCCAGCAACAGCAAAACAGGCTTGACATTTTTAAATAATATATTGTAGCTGAGATGAAGAGCCTTTCAAATATGCTTCAATGCACACCAACCTGAGCAGACTGCAACAAACTAAGTCAATAGGACATTCAGTGAAGGAGTCAATGTGATTTGCAGTGTTCCTGGTAGAAATGTCATTCAAAATTGATGACAAGATTTCTGACCAAATGCTGTCTTAGAATAGTCTTTATCATTCTCTCTTTGACACTACATCTGGTGGCTTTTGACCCTTCTCAGAAAAGTTCCATTTCCAGCTGAAGAATGAACTAATCTCATGACAATGTGTGGAATTAACTAAATGAAACAGTAGGAAGATAAAAGGTACTTTGGAAAGCCCTCTGTAAAATAAATGACTGTGAGCTAACAATTAGAATCTTAGTACTTCAGCTGCTGCTGAAATACAGGAGAAATAGCTCCTATTTTTTTTCAATTTCTCTTGCTCACAGATGGAAGAATCTTTAATCTTTTTGTTCTAAATTACTTTGGAACCTTTATAAAAATAATCACAGATGCTACAAATGCCATTTAGAATACAGCATTATTAAGCCTTTTGGTTTTTGGCTGGCAAATTGCTCAGTTTGCTGTAAAAGCCCACATTACTTTCCATAAAAATGTTACTTTATTGCTACCACTGCGAGCATTTTACACAAGGAAATTATTTCTGCTACCTATAGCTAGAAGTGTAGCTGGTACAAAACTGCTTTGCTGCACTCTGGAAATCTGTTTTTCGGTGAACTTTTACTTGGCATTTGGACAACCTTGGTTTGAAGTCTTTCTGTGGTGAATTTGGTTTGGTCTTGTATTGCAGCTCCCAAAGCAGCTGGCCAGACTCCCCAGGCACTGCAGGAGACCCTGAGGAAGGAGGGTGAAGAAAGTAATGTACATGACTTATGGAGGCCTGACAGACTGAATATTTTACCCCTCATTTAGAAAAGAAAACCCTTTCGGTTTCCTACTTCTTACATGCTTTCATCTGCTACCAGTACATTACCAGTGTATTACTGGTCAGTTGTACATATACATATACGGCATATACATATACACATATACATATACGGCATTTGAGTGGCAAGCATATCAACACAGATTAATATGGCTGTTCATGAGAAAACTCAGGTCAGTAATTTACACTGACAAATTTACACAGGCACCTGCTGTTCCTCTGCGCACGTACTCCCTCTGCTCTGTTTTAACTAGGGCTAAAACCTCACCATCCCCTTCCTTTACATCCCTTCCATTCATGATTTTAGAAAATAATTCACATATTGACCATGGAGAGTTTGGTGACAAGGGTGCTTAAATTCTTCATTCCTCTGCCAAAATTGTGTATAAGTGGGAGAAGTACATATATCCAAAATTATTGCTTTGTCACTCTGATAACCGAAGAAATGTTTACTGATAAAAATAATGCAACGCTAAGAATTAATAAATACATAAAGCTGATTACTACAGAGCCTTCCTAATTCGATGAACATATTTCCTGTATCTTTTAAATGGCTCAGCCTCAGGCCTACTTGGCAGGTTGAGTCAAGATGACAATGCTATATAAGAAGCTTTGTATATAGTATATAGTATACTATATATAGAGTAAATATTTGGACTACTACATATAACTAGAGAAGCAGGGTTAGCTGAGGTTTACTTAGAGAAGCAGAAGCTTCTAGTTGGTGGAATGCTAACCTGTGCAACCGACAATTTAAAAATTACTCCAGAAAAAATGACAAGCAATTGGATTCCTATGTGACAAAATAATTACCTAATACATAACTCACAATGTTACAATACTGCAAGCATTTTAAACTTTAAAAACAAAAAAATCAACCAACCAACCAAATGAAACAGTTAAATAAGACCTAATATGACACCATTATGTAAAAAATACACAGTGGCAGAGCATGAGATTAGTGGGGAAATACTCTTAAAAGCTAGATGGTACAATGTGGGCCATTATTCCAGTAAACTGCTAAAAAACCCCAAGTGTTTCATCATAGCATAAACAGCTAAGCTGTGATCCAAAAGTCAATCTATGTGTACTGTTTTCATATCTTTAAGGTAGCTTAACATTTTTATAAAACCTTACTATAAGTAAATAGTTAAAAGATGTTGACCAGACAGCACTTGCTAATTAATTTTTTGGGAAAAAATGTAAGACATGTTTTAAAGTTAAAACAAAGACGGCTGGAGAGAAGAGTGGAATAGCTGTGAAGGGGTGCAGTGAAGTGCTGTAGCTGACTAGCCTCTCTTAGGGTCCAGTGCAAGGATTCTCATATCATAAGCATTAAGTAATTTCAAATATGTCTGGGCAGGTTTATGGCTTTTTAAATTTTTTTTTTTCCCTAGGAAATTTTTTTTTTTATTCTAGAAGAATATTGATCATATTTGAAAATGTTTACTCATGGCAAATAAAGCAAGGCTTGCAGAAATAATGAAGGAGTTATTAGAGGATGCAAATGTTAGTTGTGACTTCAGCCTGTATTGAATGAGTTCTTCCACGACTTGTATCACAATAAAATTATTAAGCAATGCTAGTTCACCTGCTGACAGACAGCATACTCACAAACACCACCTACTTTTCAGTCACAAGGGTATTAAGTGCAACATTCTTCTGTACACAGTAGAATATGATCTTTCAACCTCTTCTTCAATCAACTATTATCTAGTGAGTAGAGCTCTGTTTTTATCTGGCAGTGACTTAATCTCCCTTTGAATTTCTCTTTAAGGAGAAATAATGAACTCTTCCTCTATGTAGTGAACATAGTTAAAATCAGACTGCTGTCTCCTATGGTTTTCCTAGATCACCTTATTTGTCATTGGTCATTTCTGCAATTAAAATAATTTACTCTACTGATTTTTACAATAGATTTAGATGGCTGTGATTTATATTTTAGGTCAGGGAGTTTTGCTGAATTCATGCTCGTGAAGAAAAAATATGCAGATACCTCACTCACATGGAAAAATGCCCTCCTTGAAGGAGTGTTTGTCCTGCAGTGCTTGAGAATGGGAGGAATGGAATGGAAGAAACTATGTCACATTGCTATGAATAGGGAAATAATCCACTACAGCAAGTTTTGCTCTGTAAGAACTGGATTGCTTTTCAGTCATGCAGAAACAGGATGTTCTTTAGAGTGTAACCATTGCAGAGCACCATTTGTTTTATCTTTTCATTGACCGTTTGTTTAGCCCTTTTTAAAGTTAATGTATATGTATATCTGATATGTAAACCTACTTTGATGTGTGCCTTCAAGCAGAGATTTCCCATGCTTTAAGCCTGTTAGAGACCTGTCTTTCACCATTGTTTCTAATCTCTCAGTTCTTCCTTAAATAAGGGGGAAGGAAATAAGCTTGAATGAACAGGGAAACTCTCCGAAAATCCACAAGACACCGTGACTGGACATGGCATAAACAAGACTTTTGAGGTGGTGTTGCCTAGATTTTCTTCTCATGTGATGATAGTGGTGTCCTCAAAGAAGATAAAAGTCTTTTACACTAAAAATTAAAAACAACCCCAAAATTTTAATTCTTCATCCTTTATATCCTTGTACTTCTGTCAGGTTTGGTTACATTTCTGCATCTGGCTTATTGTAAACTCTGGCTGATATCCTCTATGAAGTCTGTAGCTGCTGAGATTTAGTGGTTTGCTCATCTATATAATTTCTCTGCTTACCTTGAAGAGCAGTTCCTTTGCTCAGTAGTAAGCGTGTCAATCTCTGCGTTTTACAGATCCTTTAAAACTTCCTTTCCATGCATAGGCTCAGTTTTAATCCTGAAGAGAGAAGAGTCTTTAGTCTCCTCCACAAGGTCTCAGATAACCCAGACACTAGTGTTTCATGTTTATAACACAGAAAGAAAGAGTGTTTAAAAATTAAAACTTATTTAACACAAGTTTAAAAAATATTACCTGTCACAGATATAGGCATGAAAATCTCTGCATCCTGCCAAAAAGGGCATCTTGTAAATAGTTTTTAGTCTATTTTTTCAGAGTCTTCTTTTATTTCAAAAAGCAAATTCTTACCAGCTAACTTACTTTAGCAAAAAGCAAATGAGAACATATATGTATGTGTTCGCTGAAAGTGAAGTGCAAAGATTAGTGTCAACAACAAAAAAAAAATTCAGTAAGTACAGCTATTATTTGGGCAGAATAGTTTGAGCATGCAGATTTTCTTCTTTAGAACTCTACAAAATCAGCACAATATAAAATATCTGCACAAACACAGCAAAGCATCAGGTATATTCCCATCCTCTCCTCATGGCTTATTTCAGCTTGCCTTCAAGAAGGCTTCACAAAAATGCCCTACTGAACTTAATTGATATGAAGTCCAAGATCTTCTTGACTGTGACAGCATATAACCTTTTTGTCACTACTTCAAAGTGAATAGCTTGTTCTGAAGCAGTTCCTTCTAGCAGGAATATCTTCCATACAGCACGTATTGCTCCACTAGGTTTTAAAATAATGTAAGTGGTATGAGGTAATAAAATTAACACTGGGTCTACAATAGACTGTGTTTATTTTTTAAAGGAAATTAATTTAAAATAACTTTTAAATTATTTTTTCATGAGAAGACAGAGTTATGGAGATTGTACTAGGTGATGTTTACAACCAAACTATTCTTATATGGTGCATATATATATANCAATAAAGGACAATTCTAAATAGTAATTAGACTCATTGCTTATGGCTAGACATATATAAAGACAGTTTGCATTCAGAGACCTCATTTACATTCAGAGGCCCTTTGACCTTAGCCATCTGTTACACAAAGGTCTTCAAAATAGTCTTTTTATAATCACATCACCTATTACAAACATTTTAGAGGATGAAAAATGTTATCTTGGATAACATTGGACCATTAGATCTTTGAGAGAAGCCTCAGAAATATTTGAGTCAGTTAAATACAAATAATTACAGGCATCAGCTGATTTACAACCCACCAATTCCTAACATTTATCCGACTCACATGCATGTACCTGCATCAGCACAGGAAAGTATTGCAGGCACACACACATCAGTTCAATTCCCATAAGAGCTGTGGGCTCCTGTGGCCAACCTGAGTGGATCTCCACGTTTACATTGATATGGACAAGAGAACTTTATCTCTTTTTCTTGGGCTGACATTTGATGTAGCTTTAGATTGATAAGAGAGAAAGAAACATAATGGTTAAGTTAAAGCCATATTTCTTTAAGCCAGAAGTCACAGGTTTTGGGAGTTCAGAATTTGTCTCTTGGCTCCTTGTTTTCAGCCAGAAGAATAAAAGGCCTGAAAGGCAATGTTTTGAACTTTACCATAAGAAATTCTGTTTCTGGATTTGTGATTTGACACACATCTAGTTTCAAAGGAGCTATACACAGTTATTTTGGAGAATACTTTTCCCTGTTGACATCTTCAGAGATAAAACTGTGCCTAGGGAAACAGCTAAGGAAGTCCTTTAAAAATCAAACACGTCTTTCTAAGATGTTAAGCTTGAAAAACACCACAGGAAAAACTCAGAGACTCAAAATATGAAGGCAAAGATATTTACTGAAGCCCAGGCAAAAAAATTAGCTCAAAATGAGTTTGTTTTCAAGAAAAGCAGGAATCTTTCAGACAGGTAGATTCAAACTATTTTTAGTATTAAATCAAGCTCTTTTTTTTATTCTAAGAAGTGTATTTTTGGTCTGTTCATACCATTGCAGTAGAGAAACATTCTGATAACAACTGTGGTGTATTATTTGGTAAACTCTTAACCTTTAATAGGGAGAGAATGGGCAACACTGACTTCTAAAAAAGCAGTTTTTGCTCCTGTAAAAAGGAGAACTGAAGAAGGTGCTAACCTGTTTAAAATATGTAGTCTGTTCAGATGGTAAGTTTATCCTCTGATATCTGACTATTTGACATAATACAGAGAAGTACTGAATTACTAAAACGTAGTCTTAATCTTCCAAATAAGTTCTTAGCACCTCTGTGAAGAGTTACACTACAGACTGTGCTGTTCTGGAGAAAGACTCAGCACTTACTCATAATCAGATGAACACTTTAAAAACAGATGGCATTTCTGGTGTAAAGAGTCAAACTGGCAGCTGCATGGGTAGGTAGAGAAGAATGCTTTTTGTAGTTGGTATATTTTGATCTGTGTAGAGGCAAAAACATTCAGCTATGCTTGTTTCTCAAGTGGATAGAGAAAAAAAAGGTCTTGAGACAAAACAGCACAAGTGGTCTCATCAGTGCCAAGCAGTGGGGCAGGGTCATTTTGTGCTTGCTGCTGGTCACCCCTCCTCATCCAGTGAAATGACACTCTTATTGCTGCCTTATACATACTTGATATGTCCAAGGAATATGAAACAAATTGGTTTTAAAAACCCAAAAACCTGGTGATGATAGAAGTACTTTTTCCTGTAGTTTTTGTAGCAGTAAACTTCTCATTTTTAAGAAATGCATTAAGCTTTTTTTCCTGAAAAAATTTACTTAAGTGTACTCCTAATTAGAACTTTGGAAGTCTCTGATGTTGCTTTATGAATATTACAGACCACTAGAGCTTTGTTCTCATTTTTGTAGTGCAATAAAATGGATATTTTGAAAACCCAGAACTGAAAAGCCAAAATAAAATCCAATTTGATTAACATAACTTCAAAAAGAAATCAAAAATTTATTAGCTTTGAAACAATTGATATATTTGTTCAGGGGATTAATGGTTAAAGTCAATGGGAATTTCTTCATCACTATGGTTACCTCCTCCACTGAGCATCAAAGTAAGTTTTCTGACTCTCAATTGGTTGTTATAAAACATATGGAATTTCAGACTGCCTTAATCAAAAGTCAGGGTCAAAAGTCATAACTCTGCTAAAATGAAGAAGGAAGTATCTGTCCACTATTTATTAAAGGTCAACATGGAAGAAGCAGGGTGCTGTAATTAACACAGACATCACTCTGAAGAAAAATACATAAAAATTACTTCATTTATCTTATATATCATCTTATGTTGACCTATAGGAGAAATACACTAGTGTATGATTCTGACTGGCTAAAGAAATTCCTTTCTGACATCTTGCTTCAGTATGGCCACATCCTTTATAATGGAATTTGCAATTCCTTATTAGCAAAATGTATATTGGGAATATAATATTGAATATATAATACTGTTTATAGCAAATCATCCAACTAAATAGAAGCCATGTTTGATTTTCTCTAATCTGCACAGGTTCATTAAACTTTGCAATACAACACAAAATTATTGGTGTGTTGTATACAAATATTGCCATACACCTGGACAATTTCAGCCCCATGATGTTCTTGTAATTCTCTCAGCATTTCTGTGAGGCAAATGAATCTCACTCCATGCAGAACAGAGATTCATCCTAAAAGGTGTAGCTCAACTGAAAATCCTAAAAGTAGAGAGAACTAAACCATGAGTTTATGAACTCCTGGGAACCTTTGGAACTCCAAAAAAATTTCATAAATCAATGTATTTTATCCTGATAGCATTTGCCCTTAGTGAAATGAATTATTGAAGGAAGATTTTCAGCAAAGGCTTGGAGACAAGGTTTTCTATGGGAAATCTCTATTTGACTAAATCTGTGGCAACCTTGCCCTAAAAATTTTAGTTTTATTTAATAAATTTTAACTCAAATGGCATGAATGAAATTATATTAAAAATTACTACTTTAAAAATGAGACATCTAAATTAGAATAGAAATTATACTACTTCTAGCCTTTACTGAGGCCTACCAAATACATGCTTAGTATTTAATTTTATCAGTACCAAAAGATTTTCACTGATTACAGGTCCAACCCCTAGTAATTCTACCAAATTAGTTCAGCTTCTGTTCCAATTACGTCCTTGATATCAGAGATAAATGATAAATAAGGGTCTGCATGGGAAGCATAATAGAATTCATCACTAATAAATGACACTGATATATAGATGTCAAAGAAGTTTTTCTTGGATTAACAGATGTGGTAGCATCAGGACTATCAGCAGGAACAGATTGTTTTGGGCTGCAGATGAGAAAATAACTCACAGATAATTATTTAATTGATGTCCTCTGTCTCTGTAGTTACATTCCAAAGTCCTTCTTGCCACTGCTCTTTTTTCAGGGGTGGAAGGGTTAGAATGACAGGCAGTGAGGCTTTCGAGCACTCAAGGTGCAGCAGTAGATGGAAACTGACAAGGGCACACTCTGACCATTTAAAACCTGTGTTTTCCTGGGTCACACAGGCTTTGCTTGATTCATTCTTGGGAATGTATTTATTTTCCTGCTGCAGAGCTCCAGTTTTGTCACATTAAGGGACAGATTGCCTTTTGAAAGGGTCCGAGGTCTCACGTGGAGTACTCTTTCATGTGACAGAGACTATTTCCATGTGTGATCCAAATGCTTGCTTCCTGTCACAATATGCAATACTAACACAATAAAACCAAAAATATTCCTGAAAAATGGCCATGAAGATACAGGCAGGTAAGCAACAGGGCAAGCTGATCTTGTACTTTCAGTTTCCTTGAAACTTCTGACTGCCTCAATTTCCCCTCTTAAGGGACTGAACTCTCCTCCAGCAGCACAGGCTTCTGTTAAGTGATGAGGGAGCTGTGGTTGATCACAAATCCTACAATAGAAAGGGGAAAGGAGGTAGATAAAATGAAAGTGATTGCTCCTTCTCTGAGGACAGAATAGCAAAATAGATACTGTAATTTAAACAGGAAGGAAAGGAATCATAAAACGAATTTGCTTATTATTCCTATGTATTCAGAGAATATCAATATTAAGAAGCACTACAGTGTGTGATTTTACAGAGGAAGTTAATAAGATATTCTCATATCTTTATTTGAATTACATACAGTATGATATAATCTAGGTATCTTTTGATGATTTAGAATCATCCACAAGCACAAAATTTGCAAGACTGGTAAAGCCAGACCTAGAAAAATCATTACCAAACTATTGACACTTAAGCATTAACAATTAACTAAGAGTTACATCCTTCAAATAGTTCAGTCAGGCAGCTTTATCAAAAGAGAGAATACACAGATAAATATGACACCATTTTTCTGGTCATGTTTAAAGCTCAAGATGGCCATAAGTATTCAGGAACAAATGCCATTGAAACCATTATATATATACACAAAGTTTAAAGACAGTGTATCAGTGATTAAAACTTGTACTTCAGTTGAATCAAATTAGTCAGAATGTTTAAACTCTGATATCTTAGCAACATAAGAGTCAGATTGGAATAAAACAATATGTTTTAGTTCTGCTAAGGTTTTTTGTTAAATGGCAAATGAAATCTTTCAGAATTTATATTTCAAATTTGAAAAAACATCCTTCCATTAAATATTATTAGCTGAAAAGTTCTAAGCATTTCCTGTAGAAAGATATTTTTAAAATTTTCTATAAAGATTAATAGCATAATAGTGTAATTTCATAAATTATGCTGCTTTACATAATATCAATACTTTTTAAAATGGGATGATCAGTATGGGCCATTTGAATAACTTTTTGTGGAAGACACTGTAATGAAAAAATTGTGTTATAATTTGGGGTGATTTGCTTGAGATACAATTTTGTAACATGGGAGTATAAATTTTATACATAAAATGGTATTTAGAATTATCTAAAACACTTCTATGAGAATTATATATTTGGAGGAGCTTCATGTCCATCAAATTTCTCTTTTTCTCTTCCAAATTCAAAGGACAAAGATGTACATTGTTAGAGATAAAAGTTTATATCAGAAGCCTCCTTGGAAAGATTAGGTTCTGTAAATTTAAATTCCAGAACAGGTAATGGTGAATTTAAGTCACAATGAACCAAAGGACATAGTTATCAGAGAAAGATTATTAATATTATTAATAACAATAAAATTATTAACATAATAATATTAACATAATATTATTAATAACAATGATGATAATAATGATAATAATAATAATAATAATAATAATAATAATAATAATAATAATAATAGTAATAGTAGTAGTAGTAGTAAACAGGATCTTCTATCACAAAACATATATCACGGTTTGTTAAGAGTGGGATACCATAATGCAAAAAAGGTCAACTAGACCCAGAGATGCCCACTCCCATTCAAGTCAGTCTCCTTTTCAGGTTTACTATTGAAATAATAAAAAATTAAGTATTTCGGCAATGGTATCATAAATACCTACAGACAGCAATTTAAACTAATGATCTCAGACAGTCAGAGGAGGAGTGCAATACAATTACATGTGAAACCTATGTCTCATGCCAGATTCTTGCTTGTTCAGAGACAAGCAAGGCAAACACAAGGACCACATCAGCCTTTCAGACAGCTTTTCATAGAGATCATATTTTGATGCTGCTGTGAACTGACCAATAAACAAACTGGATTTTTATCCACTTTAATAAGGAAGTAGGGTCTTCATGGAATCATGCATGACAGTAGCATCACAGGGCACTTTACGTAGGCACAGGCTCACGAGGTCTCTAGACTGACTCAGTGCCCAGTGGAGGTTCAGTTATGTGGTCAGACCAAGTTGCTCAGGCCTTCATACCATAGAGGTTGGAAGTCTTGGTACTGCACCCTTTGACCTGGCCCTGCTGCCTGGCTACTCTTGTAGGAAAAGCTCTTCTTGGGCTTATGGTGAACACACTTACTGAAGACTCCTTGCTATTGCTTTGTCAGCAGCTCCTTGTTGTTTTATATTTAATTCTGCAGGTGGTAGAGTCATGCATGATTTGTTCATGACATAATCAGGGGCAGAGTTAGGCTTTATTCTGTGTTTTTAAGGAACCCAGAGAATTTCTAGGCTCTGTACTAATTTCCAGGTCCCATTTTAATACAAATTAAATTAAGAGAAACAAATAGATATAATTCCTTTTGCTTTTCCAGGTGCTAGGCTGTGCTAAAATAGCTCTAGCAGATATGACCACATTCCAATTGGAATACAGAGTTTAGCCTTGCCAAGAAATGCCAGGTGAGACTTTTCAAGCTGAACCATGCTGTCTCTGCTTATACAGAGAAGGAAGCACATATTCCTGACTCACTATAAGGTTATGTGGCTTAAGCTGTGCCTGAGCTCAAGGCAGTATGTCTTACTGAGAAGAAAGGTATGCTAAGGCAAGCTGTGTGAGTGTAGTCATGTCTATCATTAAAAGCTGGCATGGACTTAGCACAGAAGTGTAACAGGCATGGAGGACCAGGCTTTTTAGGAGAATATAACTCAGCTCAGTTCTCTTTTCCTTCTGAAATTGACAAAGTCGCTCAGCACTTGTGACAGAAAAGTGTTCATTTCACCATAAGAAAAAATGGACAGAAGGCAAACTATACCATACATTTATCTCCTCCAACCTCTATTTATTCAGGTCTTCAGACGGAATGAAGCAATTCCAAGCAGCAGTACCCTAACCACTAGCCTTCTTTCTTGGCTTAGCGTTCCGACACTTTTCATCAGAAAATCAAGAATTATCACTGCAAGCCTACTGGGCACAGGTCTCTGTGTCCCAAATGCCCGAAAAATGTGGAGCTCAGATGTGTATCTGGTCCATAGTCACTTATTCACTGATTTGAATACTGCTTGTCTGAGTGCAGAGATTAATAATGGCAGGTAAACGCAAAAACTCAGTGCCCTGGGTTTAATATAACAGGGTTTGGTTGTGCTGACTGAAGAGTCTAGCAACCATTTTAAATTCTCTATGCCTAGCAGACAAGAAAATTTCCCCTTTACCAGACAAGACACTAATTATATTTTCGGAATTAGAGACTTAAGGCAGAAACAACTAATTGCAGCAAGATTTCCCCTTTGAACTAGTTATCCTTTCCTTTTCAGAAAAAAGCCCCAACAAAACAACAACAAAACAACAAAAAACAACCAACCTAAACAAAACCAAAACGAAAACAAAAAACAGAAAAAACCCCCGAAAAAAACAAACAAAAACACCCCAAAAACCCAACCAACCAACCAAAAAAAAAGAAAAAAACCCAAATCATAACCAAAACAGAATAGGAGGGGTGAAAAAAGAGAAAGAAATATTTAAGAATTTGCTATGTATTTTGGGAGTTGTTGTGGTTTAAAGTTAGCAGTCAGCCAAATTCCAGACAGTCATTTTTTCACTCTCTGCAGGGAATCAGAAATCTAAAGCATAGCACAATATGAGCTACCATGAAGAAAATAATCTCCATCCCAGACAAAACCAATGCAGGAGTATAAAAGGAAAATAATAATTCATTTCTCCATGAAGGTAAACTGATTTTTAAGACATTGTTTAGTTCTTGATCTTGGGAGCTGAAACTCTGGTTCCACTTGTTCTTTCTGCTGTACAGATATATATACCCTTTTCTACCTTCTAACTTATCTGCTCAGTTTTGTTCCTGGGGATAAAGAAAGGTATGAGTGCTATATATAAAGCAAGTTTATAAAGGAAAAAAAAAGACATGCAAGTAATAAAAAATGTTAATTCACACATTTGCACACCAGTTTGGTCTCTTTGTTTCAGAGACTTTTTTATTATTTTTAATGATACTACTTATATTTCATACTGAAAAAAAATGCATTAGAAACAGGATGAAGAAAATATGAAACCCATCAAAAAATTAAGAGCATCTTGATCCTAATTATACCATTTTGATACAGCATATGTGTATATGTATCTATATGTATATATGTATATATGTATATGCATACACTGAAACAACGATCTAAACCACCATGCTTACCAAGATGCTAAGCATATTTACTGCAGATTTGAGCCAATTTGATCATAAGTGAAACAACATTAAGACAATCATAAAGCATGTGGGAGACTAGAATTTGGACAGCAATAATAGTTTGTTCTCTCTCTTCATTTCCACTAAATAGCCCACGCAGTATTCTTTAGATGTTTCTTCTCAGAAAAGTAATAAGCTCTCAGAAGCTTTTATAAACTTAATGAATACTTCAGTGATCATTATTACAAAACAATTTGGAAAATCAGAAATATTAACTTCATATTTAATTAATTTCTCTAAACATTCTTTGTCATTAAATACCTACAATCTTGCTGCTTTAATTTGATTTAAACAGGTAAGATATGAAGACTATTTTACCTACTGTAATATAGCTACCATGATGGCTTAAAAAGAAAAGGTTATTTTCTTAAAAATCTAAACACATTATTATTTTATATTTCATCAAAATAGAGACAGATAATATTTCTGAGCTCATTAGTGTCCGAAAAATACTTTGTTGACTTAAACAGATATTGGACTTGGCGATTGCTTTGCTGGCTTTCTTTTTTTTTTCTTTTTGTAAGTTCTCTAGTTTATTCTACATAATGTAAGCATTGCTGATGAAATCTGTGATTTTTATTTAGAGACCATCTTTCATCCTGCTTTGCTCCTCGTAGAACTGGAAAGCAGAATAGAGCTGCCACTACACACTACCCAAAGTGTGATAAAGCCGCTTTGCTTGATTAGTTCACCTCCACTAGAGTAGGACCCTGACTTAGGAACTGGAAAACAGAACTTTAATGAATCCATGCATGTAGAGAAGGAAACAGAAAACCCAAAACTTCTTGTATCTGGCCAGAGATGTTCACTTTTTTTTTAATATGCTTTGAACACCAACAAAATATTTAGCACTTTGAGCACCATCTTAATATTTAGCACTTATTTTTGCTTATGTTGGAACTGAAAAAATAAGAAAAAATGAAAATAAATATAACTAAAAGTAAGTGCTGAAGAAACTGCATTTTTACTGTTCCATCTGACCTGTGTTATGATTCAAATTGTCCTCCTTGGAGGAAGAGGACAGCCCAAAATTAAGAGAGTTTGGATCTGGAAATGTAAGTAGTTTTCCAATGGCATAAACCCTTCAACTCAGATTCATAAAATCTTTCTGACAAAATAAACACTGAAGAATTAGGCAGAGGCAACTAAACCACTGAAGGAGTTAACTGTGGGGAGAAGACACCTTTAATAAACAGCAATGCAAGTCCTGACAGTGAAAAATATCAAAAAGGTAGGCATGCCCTCTTGTTTTGTGCACGTGGCCAGGGCTCACAAGATAATATACTCTCTCTCATGCCTAGCTTGGGCTCCATCTTTCTGCAGTGATGTGTGGCATATTTATAACATTTACCTGCTTCCTGTGAAAGCTGCAAGTCAGGTGCCAACACATCCCACCAACGGCTGAAAATTTCAGCCTGCATTCTGTTTTCAAGAGTCTGAAGTTGCATTGTACTTTGAGGTCTATGTTTGACACACATAAACTCAAAGGATATCAGACTTTATTTCTCATGACAGCAAGAGTAATTGCTATGATATGCAATAAGACTGATAGAGAAGTTCAGATTCGTTTGCTCACTGCACGTTATAGAACAATCTTTCCTGAAGATCAATCTTTTGATGGATGAATAGAAAAAAAGGACAATTTTTTTCTGGGATAAACACAAATAGGGAGATCTTATCTCAGTTAGACTGGTGTAAATCTGCCCAAAATGCAATGAAGTCAGACCATTTACCTTGGGATTAGAATGTAACCTTTTATGTGAGAAGATAAATAGTTCAGGGCTGCTTACAAAGTTATCTTTGTTCCCACCTTTGAATAGCTTTCATGAAATTTACATTTCCCATATATTGAAAATATCTATGTTAAAGAAATATGCACACTTTCTTAAAGTACGCAATAACACACTCATTTTACTTTTTAAGCAAATCTTCCATAGAGAAAAATGAAAGGCAGCAAAGCTCTCAGCACTGATGAGGTTTTTTTTTTTCAACTCTGATTAGCTGTCTGTATCATAGGCACCACTGGTTCATTTTATGTGGGGGATTAATAAGTAAGAGATACGTATTTATATAGAGAGACTGGAAAGCAAATCACAAAATACAGTCAAAACACATGTGAATTTATGTCCATTCCCCACACAGTAGTGGAGATGTTTCAATTATCAGTAAAACATGGGGCAATGTTGAGGAGGGCAGTGCCCTCAGCTGGAGGACCATGACTGCAACAACTATAAACTCCCAGTTGACCTTGAACTGGTGCAGGATTGGCTGCTCCTTCTGGATCCCTAACTATCTATGGGGCCTGATGGGATTCATCACAGAATCCTCAGAGAGCTGGCTGATGTCATCACAAGATGATTTTTGAGTGGACTTGGGAATCCAAAGAGGTCCCAGCTGATTGAAAGCTGGTGAATGTTGTCTCCATTTCTGAGCATGGAAAGAAGGAGGACCATGGAAATTGCAGGTCTATCAGTGCCTGGTAAAATAATGGAAAAGATTACTCTGGGAGGTATTGAAAAATGTCTGAAGAACAACACAGTTGTCAGTCACAGCCGCATGGCTTCATGAGGGGAAAGGCCTGCTTATCAAACATGATTTCCTTCTGTGACAGGATAACCAACCCAGCTGACCAAGGAAACCCGGTCGATGTCAGCTTTTTGAACTTCACCAAAGCTTTTGATACCGTGTCTCACAGTATCCTTCTGGACAAAATGTCCAGCACACAGATGGACTCGTGATGGGTGAGCAGCCGGATCAGGCACAAAGGGTCACAGTGAATGGGGTGTTATCAGACTGGTGACCTATCACTGGTGGGGTTCCACAGGGCTCCATCCTCAGCCCTGTGCTCTTCAACATCTTCACTAACCACTTGGATGCCAGACTCAAAGGAATACTAAGTAAGTTTGCTGACAACACTCAGCTGGGAGGAGATACTGACTCACTCAGTGGCAGGGAGTAAGTCTCTTGCAGAGAGACATGTACAAACTAGAGTGTTGGGCAACTCCCAATCACATGAAGTTCAAGAAGGGAAAGTACTGGATTCTGCACCTGGGATGGGGCAACTACGGTTGTGTGTATAGAATGGGGAATGAGAGCGTGGAGAGCAGCTCCACAGAAAGTTCCCGAGGAAAAGCCATATGAGAAGCAGCTGAGGTCACTTGGTCTGTTCACCCTGGAGGAGACTGAGGAGAGACCACAATGCAGTGGTCTGCAATTTCCTTGTGAAGGAAAGAGGAGGGGTGAACACTGACACCTACACCACTGACAGGACTTGAGGAAATGGCATGAAGCTGAGTCAGGGGAAGTTTAGGCTGGGTATCAGGAGGTTTTTCACCCAGAAAGTAGCTGAGCACTGGAAAAGGCTTCCCAGGGAAGGGGTCACAGCAACAAGCCCGACAAAGCTTAAGAAACTCTTGGCATCTCAGGCATATGACAGGATTCTTGTGGATGTCCCGCAAAGGGACAGGAGTCAGACTCAATGATCTTCATGGGTCCTTTCCAACTCAGCCTATACCATGATTCTATGATTTTTCTTACCAGTCTCTTTCTCCTGTCCACAAGAAACAAGCAACTGTTCAGAAGATTGATTTTACAGAAAAGAAATAATAAGGTCTGTGATTCCTGGTTTGGGTTTTTTTTTGTGTATATGGCTGTTGTTTAAATCTCAGGGTATACGATTAGTTCTGTTGACATGAGAATTATTGTGAGATGTTGACATCAGTTCTTAGAAGATGACTCAAAAACTAACACAGTGCTTTATTTAATCCTTCCCCTGGAAATCTGAAAAGTTTATAAAATATTCAGTAATTTATAAAATGTAAAATAGAAAAAAAAAAAAAACAAAAAAAACTATGCCCCACTCACATCAATTTTAACCATTCTTACTACCAAAATAGCCAATCTTCAAATGGTCATGTGTGTAAAAATTGTATTTTATGACATTAGTGTGACATTTCCATATGTGAAATTGAACATTACACATTTAAGATAGAGGAAAAGGTAATACATTTAGAAGATCTCATTTTTTTTCTTTTAGCTTTTAGTAAGCTAAAAGCTTAGTAAGACTTATACTGAAATAAAGAATTTACACAAGCCATAAAGATGACAAAATTCAATTTAAAAAGTTAGACTCATGAAGCATCAGAAATCTGCACATCTGCTGAATTCTACCCTAAGAAATAGTAAAAAGACTGAACTTATGTCATCAGGCTGTGCTGCTATCAATTATTATGTTCATCAGAGTGTTGAGAAGGTTTTGAGATGAAAAATTAAATGTGAATTAACCTCTAAAGAAGGTTTAATTTTCACAAGCAAAGTTATCCTAAGTAACCGAGGTTTTTAGGTAATCAGAGTTGAAGGGAAGAAAACTACTCCCTTCCACTGTGATTTACACTAAATGATCTTATGTGTGTCAAAGCTTTCTCTTTTCTTCTTCATGTAAAAGACCCAAAAGGATGATTTATGGATATTTCTTTTCTACCACTTGTGGACCAGCTCCATTCTCTGCCGGGGACCACCATCTGAGCACAGGTAAAATAACAGCAGGTACCTACAAAGAGAGAATAAATCTATTCCTGTTATGGTCACAACTAAACTGCTTTCAAGGGGTGCGGCCATTCAATCTCTGATTGTTTTGGCCTCTTAGAAAGGCTGTTAAGAGAAGGAAAACCAAGAAGGTTAAGAAGAATGGTATGCCTTGTCCTTAGCGAATGTTGAAAATCCCATAGGAATGTTACCTGAAGTTTTGAGGAGTGATCTTCATGTCAAGTTGGTAATGAATGGTACTTCCTTTCCCTGATTAAAAGAAATCCAGCTTCCAAAATGGCACACAGATCACAAGAGACTGTCCTGTTTTAGGTCCACTGCCAACTCCTTCAAATCAAGGGCTACACCTCATCTCATTTACTTATTTTTCTTGGAATGGATGTTTCAACAAGAAACATGAATGGAATTTTGTACTTCAATGAAAAACATTTTTCCACATTTCCACCTCCTAATTTTGTTAACAACTTTTTCATCAGAGTGAAAATGATGGAAATCATGGTTGGTAATAGTAGTACTGTACCTGAATCTAAGATATTAACATTCAATGTCTAGAGGACAACTTTATTACTTTGAATAAATTATAAATATCTCTGTCGAAGAGGGGCATAGAGGTAGGGGAAGGATGATAGCTTAGTCAAAAACTAATTTCTTTCTCAAATGATTTAACATTTTTACAAGAAGTCTAAATTATTCCTCTAATCAGCACATTACCTTCAATTAAAAATACTTACAATTTTGTAAGTTAAAATGGATTTCTTTTTCTTATTGTTAATTAAATGTGCAATGTTATTAAATTTTATGTTCATATGTAGATTAAGTCCTTCATTTATTTAACAAGTGATCAATAATTCCACCCATTTGAAATCACAATAAATCTTTCTGAATCACTGCTTTACAATCATTACAGCAGATTTAATTTTCCTGCTCTGGCTACACTACCTGATGACAGTAACAACCTTAACAGGTTTATGTTTTTTTCACTGTATGGCAAATATCAAAAGCTCAGGGCTGATGTGTGCTTCCCATTTTGACTCAATGAAAACTAGGTAGTTTAGAATTGCATGACAACCTCAGAAATTTACAAGTGGTAGAAGTTAACATGAAGAACTTCTGCAGATACTCAGTGATAAGTTTAACTGAACACGGTAATTTCTTTAACTGGTGCAGTTATTGCCAGAGCAATGTATGTTAGCTGCCTCAGAGAAATCTGAAAGCACCTAATAAATTGCAGTGGTTGGAGGTGACCTCCAAAGATGTCCTAACAAACAGATCAAGCCAGGGTCCACTCTTACTTCTCTATAAAGACAAGGTTTTAAAATGACACTACATGATATTGTACAGATGACAGGGCAAATGTAATATGGTATACAGTAATAAAGGGGAAAAAATTACCTATTTGCCAAGGACTTATGTATGGTCTGTAACAACACTCTCTACAAAACTTGGAAATCTTGTTTCTTTCCAACTACCAGACTTGATCTACAGTACATAGGAAAGAAAAAGCTGATGTTGAAAATTAGAATTTCCTCAACCCTTACTATCTGTTTTCAGTTATATTGATCCAGTATGAAAGGCTGATTTTTTTAATCTGAATCCTTATAGGAAATTCTACAGCCTAATAAGGTGAATTCCTTTTTAAACTGAAGTTCTCTTATCACACTTGCAGGTCTCGATGTGAAATGACAGTGCCATTATTGTTATCACTGTTCTTTATCTGCTGAAGGACATTTGAGANTGAGCCCAGTTTACTTTAAATAACTCTTGTTCCTCCTGACTTGTTTCTCAAGCTGTCCTTGCTCCCTTGACAGGGTTCCTTCTGTGAACTATCCTGCTCTTACAACTCTTCAGTCACTGTCATTCTTTCACTTTTGTTCGCATACATTCGTGTAAATGCATTGAATTCATGGCTAGATATCATAGTTTACTTAAAGTTATGGCTTATTATTTTATTTCTTTCATCAAATTCCTAACTTTGTTAATAAAAATCCAACAGTGTTCAAACAAAACAAAAGTGTGACGAAGGTGTCAATGCAGTTTTCAGCTTTGTAGAGAAAATAGGTTCTCAAGTGTGGACATGAAAATTGATCTTTTTAAGCAACAGTTTTGTTCTGGTATCTAGAAAGGACTTAGAAAAACAGGCACAAGCAATCTTTTTTCTCTATATCATAGAATTCAATCTATAATCTTTAATTCCCTTTAAATTAATCTAATCTAATCTGAAAAAGAAGGTTGTTTACAATGTTCCCTAAAATAAAAACCATGGGTTTTCTTTCACCGTCACAGGCTTTGTTTCCCATGAACATTTGTACAAAAGTGATTTGGCCTCCAAAATCATTCCAAGAAAAGGCCACATAATGCAATGGTTTTTCAGATATGTTGGCGCTGTTTCTTAATACTAGTAGCTCCAAAGATATCATAAAATCTCTCTGATGTCTCTGTACAGTAGCACTGCAAGAGGGAAAACAATGCCCTCTGATTTGTCAAAGAAGCAAGTGGTCTGTGACATTAACATGTGTAACAGGGAGAGTTCCTGTGCTTTATGAATAGTGTAAAAAATGAATACTGGTGTATTATTCAGTAGTTTACATTACACAAGGGAGACAGTATCATAAATGAGGGGTGTTTTCTACCCTTCTCCACAATTCTTAGTTCCCCTTGAGCCTTCTCTCTTTCTGAAGTAACCCCCTATGTCTGACTTGAAATGTTGTCCACATCCAATCTTGAATCAACTTGTTCAGACATTCTTTTTAGATACTAGTACTTTTAAGACTAGGAGTTACCGTTGTCAAAACGTAAAATTAGTATTTCTGATTATATTGCAGCATCTGTGGGAAGGAAAATACATCAATCAAAATTCATCCTCAAAATAAAGGTCTTTGTGAGGACTACATGGATCAAGCTTTGTTTTATTGTATTCTGGAATCTCCAGAAAACTGAACTCCAGTTTTGCAGTTGTAATGTTTAAACAGCTAATTGTTTTGTGTGGAGAACCCAGATCCTGAATCTCTCACACTGAAGACATTCAAAGCAAATGCTGGGTTTCAATCTTGTATATTAGGCCTGAGTTCTAAGGAAAAGTACCCATCAGAAAATAGGGAACTCATTTATATGAAAAACAGAGGAAGCCAAAGGGAAATAAAAACATTGCATTAGAACCTGAATTCTGTTTCCACATGTAGTAAATTACATTTCATGCGACATCTGTTTTTTCAAAAAGTATTTTGGAGATGACCACAGTTGGCTACACTCTTCCTTGGAGAAGCTTGGTTAGGACATTATGATCTCCTTAATTATCTGAAGATAGAAGAAAGTTTCCTTCCAGCTCTTAAAAACAACAATTACTTAGTAATGAGATGGCTTGTCATATTGTCATATTAAAGTATATGCAACATGCTTTTTAAGAATGAAACCAAACTGTGATTTTGGAATAATAAAGCACACTCGAATTTCATTTACAGTAAATTTTACTTTGCTGTAATATGCACAGTAGTTCAAAACTGTGCTGCCCTTTGCAAGATGACCATCTCATTAAAAAAAAAAAAAAATCAGTCTATGCCACTTGCAATTAGCATCTTTCTGTCACTGAAAATAATTTATACTTTTTGGTTTTGAGTCCCAAAATCTTAGCATCTGGGGATTAATTCATTTTTCATTTGTTTTTAGGGCTGCCAAAGTAGAGAAATTTCTGTTTTGTGAGACCTTCCTGATATGTGAATGTTAATATGCTGTGTACTTTTCACTGCAAGGAGAAACTGATCTGACTTTGAACCTATTTCATTATTTTAACTGTTAAATTAATATACACATACAAAAAAAAAGTTAATCTATTTGAAATAACCTACAAATTCATACCCCAACTGGATAAAAAGAAATTGCACTGGTCTTTACTTGAAATATCATAATTTTGTAGCTTGGTGATTTTTTNCCTCTCAAAGCTTAATATTTTTAAGACTTTTTAGGAATTAAATTTTCCTAACTTTTTCCTAACTATCCCTACAGTAATATTTTACTGTAAATAGTCCTTGGGGTCTATTTTTACTTACCCTTGTGTTTTGAAATACAGAGAAAGCAAAAAACTTTTGCCCTATTGCACGATGAATTTTTTTNAAGTGAAGCATGAAATACTGATCTTATTTTCAGAAAAACCTGTATCTTTCAAATATTAAATTGTTCAGATCCTCATTATTTGTTTTAATCTTAGAATGGCTCTCACTTATTATTTACATTAATCTTATTAAAAACATTACATATGAAATGTAAGAATTGGGACTATCTGATCAAATATTTTTGTTTTGTTTTCTGTAGTTGATAGAATTGCAAAATCAACAAGGCTGGCAGCCACCNAGGGAGACAGTATCATAAATGAGGGGTGTTTTCTACCCTTCTCCACAATTCTTAGTTCCCCTTGAGCCTTCTCTCTTTCTGAAGTAACCCCCTATGTCTGACTTGAAATGTTGTCCACATCCAATCTTGAATCAACTTGTTCAGACATTCTTTTTAGATACTAGTACTTTTAAGACTAGGAGTTACCGTTGTCAAAACGTAAAATTAGTATTTCTGATTATATTGCAGCATCTGTGGGAAGGAAAATACATCAATCAAAATTCATCCTCAAAATAAAGGTCTTTGTGAGGACTACATGGATCAAGCTTTGTTTTATTGTATTCTGGAATCTCCAGAAAACTGAACTCCAGTTTTGCAGTTGTAATGTTTAAACAGCTAATTGTTTTGTGTGGAGAACCCAGATCCTGAATCTCTCACACTGAAGACATTCAAAGCAAATGCTGGGTTTCAATCTTGTATATTAGGCCTGAGTTCTAAGGAAAAGTACCCATCAGAAAATAGGGAACTCATTTATATGAAAAACAGAGGAAGCCAAAGGGAAATAAAAACATTGCATTAGAACCTGAATTCTGTTTCCACATGTAGTAAATTACATTTCATGCGACATCTGTTTTTTCAAAAAGTATTTTGGAGATGACCACAGTTGGCTACACTCTTCCTTGGAGAAGCTTGGTTAGGACATTATGATCTCCTTAATTATCTGAAGATAGAAGAAAGTTTCCTTCCAGCTCTTAAAAACAACAATTACTTAGTAATGAGATGGCTTGTCATATTGTCATATTAAAGTATATGCAACATGCTTTTTAAGAATGAAACCAAACTGTGATTTTGGAATAATAAAGCACACTCGAATTTCATTTACAGTAAATTTTACTTTGCTGTAATATGCACAGTAGTTCAAAACTGTGCTGCCCTTTGCAAGATGACCATCTCATTAAAAAAAAAAAAAAATCAGTCTATGCCACTTGCAATTAGCATCTTTCTGTCACTGAAAATAATTTATACTTTTTGGTTTTGAGTCCCAAAATCTTAGCATCTGGGGATTAATTCATTTTTCATTTGTTTTTAGGGCTGCCAAAGTAGAGAAATTTCTGTTTTGTGAGACCTTCCTGATATGTGAATGTTAATATGCTGTGTACTTTTCACTGCAAGGAGAAACTGATCTGACTTTGAACCTATTTCATTATTTTAACTGTTAAATTAATATACACATACAAAAAAAAAGTTAATCTATTTGAAATAACCTACAAATTCATACCCCAACTGGATAAAAAGAAATTTCACTGGTCTTTACTTGAAATATCATAATTTTGTAGCTTGGTGATTTTTTTCTTCTTTGGGTTGTTTTTGGTGCTTTGCTTTTTTTCTTTGCTGGTCTGCAGCACTGAAGAAAGTAATTCTCAGAAGTGAAGCATGAAATACTGATCTTATTTTCAGAAAAACCTGTATCTTTCAAATATTAAATTGTTCAGATCCTCATTATTTGTTTTAATCTTAGAATGGCTCTCACTTATTATTTACATTAATCTTATTAAAAACATTACATATGAAATGTAAGAATTGGGACTATCTGATCAAATATTTTTGTTTTGTTTTCTGTAGTTGATAGAATTGCAAAATCAACAAGGCTGGCAGCCACCTCTCAAGGTCTCTAGTCCAACCCCAGTACTCAAGAGGGGTCCCCTTTGACAGATTGCTGGGAGAAGTATCCAGCTGGGTATTGAATTTCTCCAAGGATAGAGAATCCACAGCCTCCTCAGCTAATACATTTTGTTTCCTTAAATATCTTCTTAGAGCCACTCTTAAAAGATAATCACTTTTATATGCAAATTAAGTTCTGCGGATAGGTATAGAATTAAAATTTGGTCATATTAAGGAAAATTAAATTATAAAAATAACAGAGATTACAATCCCCATTTTAATATCTTTTTCCTCTGGATTAATAATGTATTTAATGAAATATCCCTTTTCATTTTATTCAGATCATTAGTTCATCTTTTTTTCCTTTCCCTTTACTCTTAAATCTCTCTCTCTCTATATATATACATTTTTTTTTTCCTTTAACCCCAGTTTCCCTGTTATTTTCAAAGCTCTCCATGGCAACATGCTCCCTTGATTTTGGTGCTTATCCTTTAGTCTCTGTTTACACAACCTGTCTTTTAATTTTAGGTTTTCTTCATGGTTCAACCTGTTTAAAACAGCTTCCCACCTCGCCTTTGCTGTTCTTCCACTCATTCCTTTAACCATTACAGAAACCTACTTATTCTAGAAAAATGCTTTTATTATGCTGGTGTATTATAGCACAGTCAATGGTTCAGAATAGTATTTGTCAATGTTGTAAATGTTCACCTGAACACTTGAATGAATTTGCATAAATTAGGCAACGTTGTGTTTCTAATTATCATGCACAAGTATTCTTGTTAAATAAATTAGCAAGGGAACATTTTCTGAATTAGTGATTTTACAGAAGACTTGCACTAAATTTCAGAATTATAAATTCTTTGATAAAGGACACTCAAATGCTATTGAAATATTTGATGACCTAAAATTGACATATGTTCCCATAAAGACTCCGAGGTTAGAAAGTTTTATCCCCATATTGCACACAGGAAAGTGGAACATATTAGTTAAATCTACATCTCTAAGTAGGACAGCATCTAGTACTTTTTTTCTGTGAAGCTGAACGGTGGGAAGGCCATGTCTGCACTATAGTGAATTTAGCCTTTTGTGTCTAACAGGCCTTGGTGACTTTATGAGCATCACATTTAATGACTGGTTTTGTGTGTTTTTTCAAAGTGTCTGAAACACTGTGAGGTTGCACAGCAGTCCTTGAGAGTAGTATAAAATGAGTAGGTATTGCATTCATGAAGGCATGAAGAGGCACACAGGGTGGTAAAGATTTAAATGAATTTCAACTGATCCATTCAGCTTATTATTAATTGTCCCTAGCATGTGCCTGTGAACATGCAGTTGGCCAAACCTTGCCAAAGATCTTTTTTAAAACTATAGGAGGAATTAGAAGACTACTGAAAAAAGTTGTTCTTTGAAATTATTCTTTCTATGTTAAAGAAACAAAACAAGAATGTTGTTAGGCTCATAGGAAATCTGTGGCAGAGGTAAGAACTCTATCTAGGTTCGCCAAACCTTGGACAAAAGACTTAAAAGTGTCTTCCAAATCTTACCTCCATTTAAAGTGCAGGCTGCTGGTTGTGTTATGGCCTGGAAAAACCTCAAGTACGAATGACACTTCATAAATACTCAGCTCGGAAATGCAAGCAGAAGTGCTTCAAGTTTTGTGTCTAGAAGTGCTAACAGCACAGGTACTTTGATTCATGGCACAAAGAAAAATCACTCCACATTCACATTGTTTCTTTTGGGTACTTGATGTGAATGATGTGGGCAAAGTAATGGCAGTTATCTGGCACTTAAATTCTGTCGGCAAGTCTTGCAAGAACAGCTGTATTTGCAAATCCTAGCAAAACATGTCAGTCACTCCTGGCAGTGAAAGGAGGTTTTAGTATGTTATTGAAAATAAAAGTTGCTTTATAAAGCAAGGAGTTTATGCTTGTCCAAACACCTCAATGTGTTTATTCTGGTTTGCACACAACCATCTGTCTCGTGTTTTTACCAGTTTTTCACCACTCTTCCTTGTGCCTGTAGTAACTTCTGGGTTTGTGGTATAATAAATTGCATGACACTGGATATTCAATCAATATATGTGGTGATAGCTCAGAATATGGTGTTCTAGAGGCAAAATACATAACTTAACTTCCTAGTAAAATTTTTATAAAACTCGAATATGCCAGAGGTGTTTCGTTTAAATTAGCTAGTTGGGGACTTCTTTTGTTTTTACTTTTGGTTTGACAGTATATTGAGCAGTTGGCAAGCAAGAGACAGACTTTCTGAGAGACCAGAAAGTAAAGAGAAAAGGTTGTGGTTCAAAGTAAATTGTTGATCTTGTGTGTGATTCAGAAGGTGATTAATAGAATAGAGCAAGTTTTTTCTATAGGTTGGTTTCTGAATGTTAGCTGATCGGTAGTAATGACAAATACATTAGAAATTTACATAGCAGTAAGAGGATTGTTATTATTAATGTGACGATTACAGTACAGAACAAGAGTGGTTATGTATGCAGGGAATAACACAAATTATAATGCCTTTGACAGATACTAGCAAATAAGTACTATGTTAATACGATGCTACAATTTCACTTTCTACCACGTTGCAATGCAGTAGCTGACTAGTTCCTACAGATATTCTATGAGATTTCCTAAACAAATCACTCTCAAGAATGACATTAATTTTGCCTCAAGTTTTACCTGTTAAAATAAAGTTTCAGACAAATAAAAAAGTCATGTCTCTTTGGTCTAAAAAAAAAATCCAAAACTTCACCAAACTGGAACAGTGAGTATTACCAGTTCACTTCAAATTACCTGAGCTGTTTTATAATTTATTTCTAATTACCACTATGAGGATTTATCCCAGATTTTGCTTCACAGTTGTGCTCAGTACCTGTTCTCAGTTGAAATGCGGTTGCTATTACAGAGCACAATTTCATCTTGTGGAGATGATTTAAAATCTAGTTCCGATATCACTGTACATCACCACAGCTATGAAGCTGTCTCAGGCTATTTACAAATAACAGTGACAAGATTCCAGAAATTACTTTTTACTCTTTTTCTGTTGTTTCTCACAGTTTAAGTTGATCAAGGATTGAGGGTAATATGTGTATCACTGAAATGGCAAAAATGATATTAATTTAATTATTACAAGGTTCTGATAACTTATTTTTAGTGATTGATTCTAGTTAGTACAATATAATTAGAATGTGAGACCATTTCTCTTTGAACTCTTTACTTACTCTTATTCTGGCCAAGAAGATGCCCTGCTGAAGCTTGTGAATAGATATGCAGGGAGTCCAACTATTCCTAGGTATAAATTCCTCACAGGCTACAAAGGAAGCAGGAGAAGGCCCAAGTTCCACACCCACATACCAGAATCCCACTTGTCTTTGTACAAATTACTTGTCTCAGCAGAGTTGTAGCAGAAAACATCTTGCGTTGCCTTGCCCAAAGACTACTTGCTGCATTTAGGTGTTCCTGTTTTGTTTTGGGATTTTTTTGAAGTCTTTGATTTAACATTCACTACAGACACAGGCCATCCATTTTCCACTTGCTGTGGATACTTCTGTATACTGAAACCAACATCTACATTTTCATTTATTACTTTGGGAAGGTCCTTACCATTCAGGCAGCAGACAGTTACTCATGTGCTGGGCAGTCTTAAGATGCATAAAACAAGTAAAGATGCTGGGCTCTTTTACTCACTGACTGATGCACGCCACTGCAATGCAACAGACAACTTCAGTCAGAAAGCTTTACTGCTGAAGAAATTTCCCTATCATGCATTCAGGTTGTGGATTTCTCCTGAACTCTGATTGACACACAGTTACATGCTGCTGCCTTAGTCATCTTTTATTTGTGGCTATGTCTGTCTCTTAGGAAAAATACACAAAGGAGAAGATGAGTAAGGAGAGTAGAAAGCTTAAACTTTGGGGGTCTTTCTTGGGAAAGAGAGGAGCAATTTATTCTGTGTTAATAAAATGTTAGTTAGAAAGTAAAAAACAAATACAGTAAGAATCTGTCCTCCAGAGGTCCTTGAAGAAGTGTCTTTAAAAGAAAAATACCTATGACAAACATAAGCTGCAAGGCTTTAATGCATTATCTGTCTTTTTTCTAAGTCCAGGTGAAGGACTCCCTTTCTGCGTAGTTGCAGTCTCAGATATTGTCCAACATAGCTAACTGTACTAAGAACCTGGAAATTTTTGAGACTTCCCTGTCTGTGTGTTAAGCACTTTCTCTTATCCCATGTACAATAACATATGAAAATTAAGAGTATAACAACAAAACCTTCACAAGTTGTATTTTGTAAGCTGAATTGCATTAATCATAAGAGCACTTTAAAGGCATAAAGCAATGTCAAATCTTGAAAACAATTTTAAAAAAGCACAACATTACAAAACTATGTCTCATGATATTTTAGATTTTCAGATATTTAATGAAATTAATGGCTGATCTTTAAGAGATTTAAGGGAGCTACAGCTCCTTCCCCTTCCCTTTGCAAGTATTATTTCCTTAAGAATAAACCATAAAATATTTTCAATGTCACCAAGTAGTCCTTATGAAACATTCTTTTTAAATACTTGACAGCCAGATCCTACCATCATCTACTTGATTTCATCCCATGGATTTTCTCTACTACAGTTTAAGCTTCTTCTACTTCAATCTGCTCTGACTGTCACAGCATTTTTGAACTTTAAGTCCGAGACAGTGATTTGTCATTCTGAAGACTGGTCTGCCTACAGGCATTTCACATACCTAATCTTGATTCAGAATTACTTATTTAGGCCTGCTGCTTTAGCTGTAATTTGACAAGGGGCAGTGGTAGAAGCTGGGCTTTTGACATGTTCTAGTTTCTTTTGGTATGATATAGCAATGGCAAAAATCATTGAAATACAAAACAAAATACTAAAAGATAATGAAATACAAATGGGCAAAACATCTGAATTCAAACTGAAATTAACAAAATGGATTTACTTTGCTACTGACAATAATTCTTTACAGGACCAGCTTTTTGATTTTTAAAACAAATCTTTACATCATGCTTTATGTAAATCTCATTGAAATTTCTGTGCTTTTATGTAAGTGAGGACCAATACCTTTGGCAAATGGTCATTTAGAGATACAGAAATTCCCCAAAACAAATAATACAGGGTATTTTCAGATGATAATGCAGGCCATTGGAAAGCATTTTAGTGCAAGCAATGCAGTGACGCAGTGACAGGGTCCTGAAGTCTGGATAAGTACACTACATGATGAAAAATCAGAGGTGGCTGAAATATCAAGGATTTTGAAGAAAGGAAATAAAAGTGTCCAGAAAGACATACTACCACAGCTGAACACTCTCTAGGAGACCTTTAAAATGACAACAGCAGCAAAGATCAAAGCAACATGTATGGCCACAAACATTCTAGCATTTATGTATATAGTGTTGATGGCTGAACTTCAGTCTGATGGCTCTGAAATCAGACTAAATGCTGAGGTGGGCACAGAGGTAATGTCAGAGACATTGTGCTACGCACCAGGGTATTACTGACTGCATGCAATTCCCTGGACCCTGAAATATACCTTCAAAGCAGTGTTTCAAAAAAGCCTTATAAAATATAGAAGATGAAACTTTATATTTTCTTCCAAACAGAAAAAAGACCTTGAGAAATCATATTAGTCCATTTTCCTGATTATTCATTTCTCTGTACATTACTGCTTTCACTCCCTGTACCTTGGGCTATTCCAGTTTTTGTGAATGCATCCCTCAACTGCCCAAGCCTGGACAGAAAGCCCCTTTTGTCAAAGAGTTGTCAGTGACATCACTTTGCTTCACAAGGTCTTACCTATGCAAGTGATCTATTTCTAGGGGACATTCCCCAGTTTGCCCCTAGGAAATGACATTCACAGATTAGAATAGAATAGAGTAGAAAATAATAATTCAGTTTGAAGAGACACAAACTGATCTAATCCAACTGTCCTAGTGCAACTGCAACTAAGAAGTTTCCACAAGTCCCTGATTGGTTCAGGAACCATCTGAAGCTGGATTATCTGGAACAAGCATGTGGACAATAAAAACCAAAGAAGCCTGCTGTGTGATGGTGCTCCTTGTTCTCCTCCAGAAATACCTAAGGGTTATTTGTATATCCTAATCAATCAAATTGGATGTGCCTATATAATCATTGTTATTCAGCACATTACAGAAAGATACTTGCCTCACCTTAAGGTAGGTGTTGCAGGTCAGGAGGCCTCATTATGCTTTGGAAAATTCTCTATGGCTTCCAGACAAGGTGATAAACATGCTCTTCCTTGCATGTAAGCAAAGTAAAACAGGTAACTGCTTTGCTATATAAATGATGGAGTTTAAAAAATTATTTTGACTTTTAAAAAATTTTCCATTGTATTTTATTCGCTTTATTTATTCTGAAAATATCAGTTAACTGCACACTTAGGACACAGCTTTTTGGAATAACATGAGGTAATGAGGAATAAAATCCTATACACTCACTTTCAGCTTTCTCCAAAGCAATAAAAGTTTTGCTTCTATATTTGTGTGTCTTGGGGTGACTATGATGTGTATCCCCTATTACGGCTCTATGCCAAAAAATTAATTTTGTGCCTTTAAACTGAGCTTGAGGGGGGAGGGAAAAA
>VWZQ01012259.1:278080-324576 GCA_013397015.1 Myiagra hebetior
TGGCCAAAACCGGCACATTGTGATTGGGGAAACAGTACCACCAAAGTCTTTGATAGGCTCAGGCTCTTTTCTGAGGTAAGATAATGTGGTATCTATGGGGTGAAAATACTTAGAGGGAAAAAATTAGCTATGGAGTCATATTTTTTTCATAACAAACCAAATGGGAAATCTGTTCACAGGAGAGAAAAATGAGTTCTGAAAGATATCAAATCCAATTGCACAGAAATGGATGAGAAGATAGGATGTACTCATGCTGATTTTTCCTCTACTCTTTGATGGGTTGTACAGATGTTTCCTAGTGTTTGCTGCTGCAGAGATGTCCCATGCTGGAGAACTCTGCCCTGTCAATGGGAATGGTCACCACTGCCATCTCTGCTGCTAATGCAGACAGTGCTTTCATTACCTTTCTAAATATACATTCACATGTCAAATCTGCAACATGAGCAATTTATGCAATGAAACAATGTTGGCAGAGATGAAATTGCAAGTTTGTCCCCTGGCATCACAGTAAGAAAACTGAAACTTCATTTACAGTCTGTCCTAACCCCTCTCAAGGATGGCCCAAGGCGCTCATGAAGGATGCTTTCCTGACAGACACCTGCCCAGAAGAGGACCTTCCTCCATAGTTTAAAGACCCATGTGCTGTCAGCTTTGTCAGCCGTCAGAAAATTATGCAATTTATGTGGAATGCAAAAAGGGAATTGTGATATACTATAATGGACGGAGGTATGTGCTTCATTTGTAAGAGACAAGCAACTTTTACTAATACAGTGAGTTAAAAAAGCTCAATGGTAAATGCCAGTGTTTTAACACGATTCAATATCAAAGTACAGTTCATTTAATTACTGCAGACAAGACAGGGATGGGCAAACTGCTAGGGAGACCTTCCCACTGAGTCATGAGCTTCAGAAGGGACTGCTTTTTGAAAGGATTGCTTTCTAAACCCTTTCTTACATAGTGGTCTAGTGGTGGCTGGCTCCATGACTAATCCCAGATTTGGTCAATGGTTTATGTCAGAGGAATTATACATATGCAATCAATCCTTTACATCAGTCACCTAAGATTTCAAAGCTTAGCATGCTAGTCATCAGATTTACCAAGAATCTGTCAGGGAAAGGAATCTTTCAACCTTGACATGTAACGTTGGGAGATAACCTTGTCCCTACCAGAGGGAGCCCACTGCCATAAGGGGAGCACAATGGGGCCTGGGATGTCCACTATGTAGGAAGTGAGATGATTGACTTAGAGCCATCTTTGCTTATTAGCAAGATGTGGGGCACCCTTAGAGACAATGCTTGACTGCTGTATTGCCATTCATCGCCCAAAGTCTAGAGACAGCTGGAGAGGGCCATCACAACCCCACAACAACAGCACAACTGATGGTTATGATTTAACCATGGGGAATACACACACCAACACATGTATACACAAATTTAAAGTAAGGGTAAACATTTGACAAATGAAGAAAATGTCTGTCAATTCCCTTTATTCTCAAAGAGAATAAAGAGTAGTACAGTATTAGCAGATTGAACAGGTAGAATTTTCTAATGGTAATTTTGTTTTATTGAAGAAGAGACTTTGAATTATGTCTAAATTCCTTGGAACTTGGAAAACTGAGCCACCACTTGGCAGCTTTGTATTTTCCAACCCTATATATGAAGAAGTAAAGCTCTTCATTATCCTGTATTTGTAAGGTTGCTAAGACTATTGAATATGGCAATCTTAATGGACCATTTTCATAATTTCATATGTTAGAAAGCACTAATTAATCACTTTTGTTATTGTCTTACAAATTAGAGAGGAAATCATAGGAAGTTGCATGCAAGCAGTAATTTAGGTCCAACTTATCTTCACTTAAAAAGAAACTCCAGGTCAAAGATGTCACACAGGAAAGCTGAAGGTTCTTTTTTAAAGATTTGATGCATTATTAAAACAAAACACAGTTTTTGGAAACTGCATTATCTTAGAAAATGAATTATAGCTGTTGTACATTCCAGACTGCATCCATGAAAAACCTAGTGACTACAGCAATGGTTGTCATTGTTTGCCACAGGCAAAGTCTTCATTAAATTCACAGTATTTGTTGTGGTTTTTTCTCACTGTTTTGGGAATAACCNTAGTCATCAGATTTACCAAGAATCTGTCAGGGAAAGGAATCTTTCAACCTTGACATGTAACGTTGGGAGATAACCTTGTCCCTACCAGAGGGAGCCCACTGCCATAAGGGGAGCACAATGGGGCCTGGGATGTCCACTATGTAGGAAGTGAGATGATTGACTTAGAGCCATCTTTGCTTATTAGCAAGATGTGGGGCACCCTTAGAGACAATGCTTGACTGCTGTATTGCCATTCATCGCCCAAAGTCTAGAGACAGCTGGAGAGGGCCATCACAACCCCACAACAACAGCACAACTGATGGTTATGATTTAACCATGGGGAATACACACACCAACACATGTATACACAAATTTAAAGTAAGGGTAAACATTTGACAAATGAAGAAAATGTCTGTCAATTCCCTTTATTCTCAAAGAGAATAAAGAGTAGTACAGTATTAGCAGATTGAACAGGTAGAATTTTCTAATGGTAATTTTGTTTTATTGAAGAAGAGACTTTGAATTATGTCTAAATTCCTTGGAACTTGGAAAACTGAGCCACCACTTGGCAGCTTTGTATTTTCCAACCCTATATATGAAGAAGTAAAGCTCTTCATTATCCTGTATTTGTAAGGTTGCTAAGACTATTGAATATGGCAATCTTAATGGACCATTTTCATAATTTCATATGTTAGAAAGCACTAATTAATCACTTTTGTTATTGTCTTACAAATTAGAGAGGAAATCATAGGAAGTTGCATGCAAGCAGTAATTTAGGTCCAACTTATCTTCACTTAAAAAGAAACTCCAGGTCAAAGATGTCACACAGGAAAGCTGAAGGTTCTTTTTTAAAGATTTGATGCATTATTAAAACAAAACACAGTTTTTGGAAACTGCATTATCTTAGAAAATGAATTATAGCTGTTGTACATTCCAGACTGCATCCATGAAAAACCTAGTGACTACAGCAATGGTTGTCATTGTTTGCCACAGGCAAAGTCTTCATTAAATTCACAGTATTTGTTGTGGTTTTTTCTCACTGTTTTGGGAATAACCTTAAAATATATGAAATCAAAAAAGTGGAACAAATCACTGAATCAACAACATAAATAGCAAATACATTTTTATTAAAATTTTTGTTAAAGGAGTTTACGTTCTGAAGTTAAACCCCTGAATTTCAGCCAAGCATTCGGATTCACTATGACAATTTCCACTAGTGTGAATGCACACCTGTCTACGGCTGCAAGAAAAAACACGTTTGTTTCATCACACCAAATTGTAAAACAGCTGAGCTTGTGCAGCCATCAGTATGGCTACTGTAGGAGTCTTGAGACCTTTGAACCTGCTTGAAGGTAGGAACAGGACAGCTTTTAGATGTTCAAAGCCTTAGGCTAGATCATACCTACTTGAGATACAATTTATTCTCCCTATATTTGTAAAGAGATGACCTATTAAAGGTGATTTACCCTTTTGAGAAGGCCATGGACTATCATTTCATATAACTGACCCCTTGCTTCCTTGATCTTAGCATGAACGGACTGCAAAATTCATTCGCTTGACAATGCAGAGTCAGGAAAATTTAAAGGTACAATGTAATTTCCCTTTTTAATTTTTTTAATCAATGTATGTTTGTCTGATGTTTTGGTTACTAAACTGATGTGTTATCAACTAAGAATATAATTCTATTAATATGAATTTCTATGACAATAGTGTACCAAGTACTTTTGTACTTGTTTTAATGATGAACAATAAAGATAATTTTTTGTTGTTGTTGTTTTTGTATTCAAAATTATTTTATTAAATGAAGAAAGATTGTTAAGGAATACACTTTCATTTTGGAATGAGTAAAATAATTGCAACAACTGATTTAATTCCTGGGGACATGCTTAGAAAATAACTATTTTATGTCATTGTGCCGGTTTTGGCCACGATCTAGCAATATATATCCTCTGGGAGAAAAGTCAGGCCACAACCACCCTTCCCCCCCCACAAGGTTCGGGAAAAACTTCCTCGAAGGAAAGTGAAGGAGATAAAACCTATTTATTAACACACAGGAAAAGTATAATAATACTAAATAGCAAAACCCCTCACTATAACGAGAAAACCTGGGAAGAAATTAGAGTCCTCCTGTAGGTGTGGTCCCTCCTTCTCGGAGCTGGCGTCGGGGGTGGCCTTCGGCCCCCTCCGGGCCTGAAGAGAAGTTCTCCTGATGTGTTCTGATGTTGTTGAAACAGTCCAGAAGAGGGGAAAAAAAAAAAAAACCCACCAAAATCCTAGGAATTACGCTGGAGAAGAAGGGAAGGAGAAAAAAAAAACCGAGAAAAACCGGCTGAGAAGACAGGCAAAAAAAGTGCTCCCTCCGTGCTGCCGCCAGGAGACCCAGAGCCGTCTCTATCTCTGTGTCCTTGGGAACTTGCTTTGAAAAGTTTTCTTTTTTTCCTCCCCCCTCAAGCTCAGTTTAAAGGCACAAAACTAATTTTCTGGCATAGAGCCGTGATAGGGGATACACATCATAGAGTCACCCCAAGACAGCCATTTTGATTATTGTTGCTATTAAGAAGTCACATTCTGAACATTTAAAATGAAACAAGGGTCCACACCCCAAGTTTCATTTCAAAGATTATCAGTTTCACTTGACAGAAGACAATGAAATATTATATTCATTTCCCCCATTTTACACAGTGGAAATGAGCTAAATGCAGTGACCAAGAGGTAATGGAAAGAAGCTGCACTATTTCCCAGCTTGGTGATGTCTACAAAATGACCAAAGGTGCACTCAATTCCTTTGTGCAGATCATCGATAAAATTATTAAACAGAACTGGCCCCAGTGCTAAGCCATGGGGAACCTCCCTTATGACTGAGCTGGAGGTGACACCATTCACCACCATCCTCTGCACCAGGACATCCAGTCAAGATTTTTACGCAGCAAAGGGTGTACCTGTCCAAGCCATAAGCAGCCATAAGGTGCTCCAGGAGAATGCTGTGAGGAACAGTCAAAGGCTTTACTAAAATCTAGTTAGGTAACACCCAAAGTCTTTCCCTGGGTGACCCAAAAAAGCAGATCACCTGGTTATAGGACATGAGATTGATCAAGTGGGACCAACATTCCATAATTCCATTCTGGCTAGGCCTAATTCCCAGGTTGTCCTGCACATATCTCATGATGACCCTCAAGAAGATTTGCTCCATGACCTTCTACGGCACCGAGGTCAGGCTGATAGGTCTGTAATTCCCTGGATCTTCCTTCTGATCCTTCTTACAGATGAGGCTTCACATTTGCTAATCTCACCTCAGATAAATGACTGAAAATAGCTTGACAAGCTCTTCTGTCAGCTCCCTCAGTACCCTTGGGTGGATCCCATCCAATCCCATGAACTTGTGTTTGTCTAAGGGGCATAACATTACACTGTACCCTGACCATTCCCTCCCATGAGAGCTTTGCTCTCCTCATCTCTGTCTTGCAGTTTAGGAGCTGGATGCCCTGAGGACAACTGGTCTTGCTCTTAAAGGCTGAGGCAAAGTAGGCATTAACCACCTCATCCTTTTCCTCATCCTCTCTCACTGCATTACTCTCTGGATCCAATAACGGATCGGGACTCTTAAGCAATAAATTAATAATAGTGATTTTTTATAAAGTGTTGGAAAGAGAACATGTGAGGATGGTATGCTTCATTATTCCTGTTACACAGATCAGCAAATTGAGGGAAAGCATGTGCTTTCAATTGTCCAAATTTACTCAGCAGGTCACAGCTGACACCCAGATTTTTAGCACCCAAAGCCTAAATTTCAAAAATACAGAGGTTTATTTTTAGCTAATAGCTGGAGGCAATACAATCAGATTATGAACTCTGGAAATTAAACCAATGCAAAACAGTTGTTTTAGTAATGTCATCTATACCTGTGCAGGTCTCCTGTACTGCACAACTGCTATAAAAATGAAATAATACCTGCCTCCTGGGACTGTGTGGTACACGAGCATATGACATATTTAATGAGCAAACATTCAGTTGAGACATGGAGATGACATGCTGGACTGATCATGGTACAAGCTAGACTCAGTGACCCTGAAGGGTCCCTTTCAACCCAGCATATTCTAGGATTCTATGACTGCATTTTTTCTGTAAAGTTGCTGTCTCATGTTTTCTTCCTTGTTAAAAAACAATGCTGTTAGAGAACCAGGCACAAATGATACCATTTTACCACACACCCTGGCACCAGTTCTGCCAAACAGCTTTTCTTCAGCACTGCACCTGTATATATGTCAAGGAATGCAGAAAGGTATCTACTCTCAGCAAAACACTTGGCTTTCTTCTCTTTCTCCTCACCTAGAATTTACATGTATGTATTGCACATGGATTCCTCTTTAGGTTAAATCCATCTTTTTCTTCTGTAATTAAAGGCACAGTATGCACTCTCTCCAGGAGATTTCCTTTGTGTTCCCTCTTCTCTAAGTTTTTGCTCGTGAAAATGCAATAAAAATATTGAGATTAATTCTATATTTTCCTTGATGCATGAGAAAATTTTTAACCTTTATTTTCCAAGTGACATCATTTTTATAAAAGTAACACATAGTTTGTCCTGTTCTCTGTGTTTTAGATTAATGAATCCATGTGGTGATGTCATTTCCCAATTTGTGTGGGAAAATGCATCCCCTGATTACTCTGATTATGAGAGTGGTTATAAATCAAATCATTCTTCACTTTTGCTTTCTTCTGTAGTAGCTGTAATTTTTAAGATCTGAACATCGTGACCTGTTTCCAAGGTCTTCAATTTTATTATCAAAACAGTGAATCTTTTCTGAATCACTTGAAAGTCTTCCTCAGAAGAAAAGCTCAGGTTTTTTACAAATCAGACTCGTTTCCAGTTTTGTTTTTTACAGTTTTTCAGTTACTTCTGTTATAAAGAGTAAAATATTAATAACCTATAATGACCTGTGCCAGCTATGCATACTTTAAGGAAAAATTTCATGACTGTTAGATTCTAAAGGAAGAATAAACATTAATCCTGATCAAGGCTAAACTTCTGTAAAATATAAACCACAGAAGAGTAAGTCTTGCGGCAAGACAATTTTTTCCCTCTGTGCTCCAGGAAGACCTATCCTTTATTTAAAGATTCAAATGTGAGAAAAGAGGAATGTGCTTTTGTATTTAGTCTCAAATTTCAAGATTAAACATAAGTGATCTACAGTGAGTGATGCAAATCTAGGTAAACTTTCATGACTCAGATTTAATGGCACAGGTACCAATGACCTTCCCCTGTGCTGACCTCCAACAAAATACACAAAAAAGAGCAGCAAGTGTTAGATTAAGAAGTTTCTTTTCTGTTTTCTGTGAGTCTGTACTTCTGTTATTTTATTTTAATCCAGTTAAACATGCTGTTAAAAAGCTCTAGATGTCTTTTACAAGGTTATGTCAATAGATCTGAAGGTATTATCCAAACTTTCCAGATAGTTTAGGAATAAAAGGGTATGAGATGTGTTAAACTAAATCATATAACAGGATATAGGTTTCCTTCTACTCTAGATCATCCGCATTGCATGATTTTACATTTCATTAGACTGGCTGTATGCTGGAAATATTAAGGTCATTTTCCTTTTCCAATTCATGTTCAACCTTCACACTTTACTGAATTCTGGAATTTCCCAGAACTCTAAAATTCTGCAGGTGAGAGCCTACAAGTTTGAAGTAGCATTTACCCCTCCAGTGAATATTGCTAGATATGATCTGTTCCATGAGAAATGCAGGAAATCTCTAAACATTGACATTTTTTATCTTAAACTGTACATCTTTTCTGACCTGCTTAAATTTACAAATTTTCATTATTGAGGTGCCTTGAAGTAGAGTTAATGGCTTCTCTTCAGAAGTTAACCAGAAAACAAAGGCTGAAACTAGAACATACTAACGAGTGTATAATCATTTCCACATTGAGCTTTTTTTAAAGAGGATTTTTCTTGTTTTAAAATTTCCTTCCTTCCTTCCTTCCTTCCTTCCTTCCTTCCTTCCTTCCTTCCTTCCTTCCTTCCTTCCTTCCCTCCTTCCCTCCTTCCTTCCTTCCTTCCTTCCCTCCTTCCTTCCTTCTTCTTTCTTTCTTTTTCTTTCTTCTTTTCCTTTTTTTTCCTTTCTTTTTTTCTTTCTTTCTTTCTTTCTTTCTCTCTCTCTCTCTCTCTCTTTCTCTCTTTCTTTTCCCAAAGAACAGAAGAAAATACGATGGATGCCACACCTGGTTCTCTTTGTTCATATTGCAATTTACTGCCTTCATAGGACTAAGAGTTGTGCAGGAACATTTCTTGCTATGTACCAGGCAAAAAAAGAGCATTAACACTATTCACAGAAAATAAAGTATCATTTACTAAAACACAGGTATATTACAATAAATGTTGCTGAATGCTGATAGGACGCATTGTCTGAGAAGACCCATATATACTGCGTTTAAATATTTTTATACAACAAGTTGTATATTTAATTAATATTTAAAGTAGCTTTCAGAGAGTTTTCCCTTCACTTCTTCCAACTGGGTTGAAATAAACATCTTAGTTAAATGAATTTTTGAGATAGATCAAAATTTCATCTGCCCAGGGACATGTAAGTGGCAATGAACTGCTGCATTCAAGAGATATTGAGGTGCTGATGCATGTCCAAAGAAGAGCAATGAAGCTGATGAAGGGCACATATCTTATGAAAGGGGCAGAAAGAATTTTAGTGAAGGCATTCTCTTCCTGAAGAAGAGAAGGCTCAAAAGTGTCAATCTGTAGTGAAATCAAATAGACACATGACAGCATGCATGTCTGGAAAATACTTCTGAAGGATGCACTTAAAAGCTAGTCTACATTCCAGCAGGACTAAGCCTACCAACCTCATTTTTGAGGTGATCCGATTCTTTGTCATCTTCAGGGAACTGTCAGAGCTTACCTCTGAATAACAGACTTATTTTGAAAATGCATTTCAGGACTTCCTGCTTCTAGAGGTGCTTAAGGTAATTGTCAGCTTTTCTGAAACACAAGATAAAACAGCAATCATTTCAAGTGAGCATAGGTAGCTCTTCATCCACCCATGCTTAAGTAGGATGTCAGTCTGAAAGTTCCTGTAATTTACAGTTGAAATCAACAAGACAAACAAATGGTTTAAGAAAATATTTGGTTTCTATTGTAGGTCTGTCCTCATACTGGTATTGTTGCGTAAGATAATAAACTAGTAAGAATAAGCTAGTTCTTATGATTTAACTGAAGGATGTGAACAAGTGATAGGGGAAAGTTCTGATTATTCTAATTGTCTAAAGAACTAACAGTGTAGATTTTATAGTATTGTAAGGTTTCTAACAGTAGAGGGTTTTTTTTCATAGATTTTTCAATTATCCCAAAAAATCAAAGATATTTTTACAGTTAAAATTTTAATGCATTTCCTATTGAACATAATTGGGAAAAAAAAAAAACAAAACAACAAACAAACAACAGAAAAAAAAAACCCAAACCAAAGTTCCAAAGAGAATAGTAAAACCCCATTAAATTTCTGTTTCTACTGTAATATACTACTTGAACACTAAACCACTCTTTTTCAAGCTATTGTTTTCCTTCAAACAATAGCACATTTTAATTTTGACATCTTTATTTTTTCACAAAAATAGTTCTATATACAGATAAATTGGTAGTGACTACAGGAAAAAACCATATTTAATACAAAAACAGATCCTACAAGTTCAAGTTCAAGTACAAATTAGTAAAACTCCTTTCATATTGAGTGTTTCACTCGATCATTCATTTTTTATCTCAGGTCATGACATTTGTATTCGCTTTACCAAAAACCTTGTAAATCTCCTGCCAGCTCAGAAATAATGAATACACTGCTGTATTCATATCTCCATGTCATTGTAAACGGAAAATCTGGGAAATTTATTAATAAAACTGATGTTAGGAGTGAATTTCAGAAGCTCATGGTTGTTTTACACCTCACTGCTGTTTCCTCTGAAGATACTGTTCTGCAGAAACTTTTCTCCCTTCTATAATCTGTTATTCATAGATTGTGATGGAAAATAAATGCAAATGGTTTGAGCTGTCCAGAATGGAAACAGCAAGGCTAACCTGAAAAGGCTTCTTGCAGGATTCCAAACTGCAGTAGAAGACAAGGTACAATATTCAAACCTTATTAAACCAAGCGTTTTTTGCTTTCACTCACCTTCAAGAAAATCAATTTGAAGGCCTAACAACTCAATTGCCAATCCAATGCTCTCCAGATCACCCTGGATGTTTCTGCCTCCCCATCAAATCATAATTAGGAAATTCTCCCAGCAAAATATGAGCTCTACAGTGCAGTATAGCAATAGTAGAGAGGTTATTTCCCCTATCACTTACATTATATGAATCAGTAAATAGAGACACCAGCAGACTCTGTGTCACTTGTCAAATTATTTTGGGACTGGGGACAGATCTCAGATTATCAAGACCGTGCTGTACTGCTAGATGAAATCATTTTTTTCCATCAAGATGTGTTTCCAGAGAAAGTTATGCTGATGGAAATATTCTAGATGCAAGTTTTTAGATAATATATATTTTGTTTATTTTTTGAAAGAATTTCACCTACCAAAACCCATGATAAAGTATGTAGTTGAAGGCTACAGAGTTTTGTAAACTATTTGAAGGTGGCTCTGTGAAGATGTACTCTGTCAATGAGAAATATCAAGCTGGTGAAACCGGAGCAGCTCTGATATTATTTCAGCTGTGTATTTCCCAGTTACAGCTGAGGAGATATGGGGTTGATCTCAGTGATACTGGCAGTCTCCTAGCCCTGTAAAAGAAAAAAAGTGGTTGTGGCAAGTGTTGGGAGTGTGAAACACAGTGGAAATGGGTCATGATTAGAAAGGATAGCCTCTCAAAGAGGAGACAAAATTTTCAGTGAGAAAGCAGTCTTTGAGCTACTCTGTCTCTCTTGTTTGTACAGTTCTTTTGAGCAGCAGAATCTGTAAACAGAATAGCAATGTACTGCAGTAAGATGAAGGGTATACAGAAATTTGCACAAGGATAAAGTTGTTCCTTGGTTGATTGTTTGTGCAGGAGAGGTGTAGCCCAGTAACCTTGCAAATCCTTACAGTGGTCTTTGACAGATCAAAGAACACATTCGTATTTTAAAAGATTGCTCTCTCTTTGGTAATTACCAAGACTTTTGTTAAACAGATTGATAACATCACTTAAAATAGGAGGATTTATTAGGCTTCCAGCCTCTCACTACTTATAAAAGTTACAGCCTCTTTCATAAAAGATATGCCTAGCTTCTTTCCTTCAAAATGCAAACAAGGTTATTGAAGACAATAGTGAAATATTTAAACAGACAACTATTAAAATCTTTTCACTGCCATAAAGCATCCAGAGATTCCTTCCTGCCACACCTGAACAGTTGTTAATTTCATCTAACTGCAGTTTCTTCTTTCATCTATTTCAAACCTGGAAATTATAATTATCAGAGATCATCAATGCAATGTAGGAAGGAAAATAGGGACAACAAAAATTATACGAAACAGAGCAGATACTAAACATCACAGATATGAAGAGGTAGGTTCCTCAATATTCCTCCTCCTCCCCCAAACTAAAAGTCAGTGGTTGTAAACAAAATAGAAAACCACCTGTCTGTGTAGGTGGAGAGGAAGGAACTGCTGCTGCTTGCTGACCAACAAATGAGTGGCCATTTTGTTGCCTGATCCCATGGACATGGGAAGCTCCAGAGATAAACCCTACCTGGAAGGGGACTGCTCTGTTTGACCACTGAAAACCCAATTGCTGACCTACCATGAACATAATAATCAAGCCATCAAAGTCAAATATAAGTCGTATTAGTCCTGAAGTGATTGATAAACACACTTTATTTTCCTGATAGTGTGAGGAAGAGTTTTAACCAGTTTAGGAACAATGTAAGAAGACCTCACACAAAAAAAGGTTGCATTCATGTTAACTTCTCTTAGAGCAGTAAAGCTGATTTAGTTTTACCAGAGCTCTTTGGAGGTCTTTTTTGGCATCATTAAAATTTCAGTCAATTAATTCTCTTTCCTTTAGAATTAAAAAAAAAATAAATAAAAATGGGGATTTAATTACTTCTAAATCCTGATTTCCTAAGAAATACCTTGAGACCCATTCTTCTGTCAGTGCTTTTCACTTGTAATTGTTCAATAAGCAAAAGTGTCTGGTCACATAGGAACAATATCATAAAAACAATCACAGCAGCCTGCTAAAATCTCTTATTAAATTTCATAAAATTTTTAGGCTCCTACATGTTTTCTTGAAGTTATACAGAACAGTGAGATACCATTGTATCTCACAGATACCTCCTCCATGGTTTTATAAATTAAATGTTATCTCATGCTGCTTTAAAATCACAGATTAAATAAATAAAAAAAATTGGAACAATTACTATTCTATGCTATCCAGCAACATTTGGAACTTTGCCCTTTATCTTGCGAAAGAAAAAGTCATATGAGGTGCACAAATAATTTACAAGATTTTCAAGGTTGTTCTCTGATGCAGTTCATGGCACCTGAGAATACAGGTTTGAGACTTAAAAATTCAGAGCAGGCTTATTTGGAAAAGAAGCAGTCTACAAAATTATAGGAATTAATCTAAAGGATATGATGCTCATTAGAGTTTTAAGAGGTTGCAGTTTCAAAGTTTTTCATGCTCAGTTGCTTCAAATCACCCATGTTTACAGACATCTAAAATATTCATGGTCTATGGATCTCTGACGTGATAGTACACACTAAGAATCTCACATAAACATCAGTGTGGGAATTTTATCTATTTAGGTAGTTGAAAAAATCTGATTCAATATTCTCCAATGTGTGGCTCTGTGAATTAATACTGCCAGAAATTATCACATCCATATTGGAATGAGTAAGAAATACTCCTTGTAACATTACACATCAGCAAGGAAACCAACCTAGCTAATTCATACCATGTGGTATGACTAGAAATATTTTTCAATGATTTGGAGAATCATATTTTTGGTCTATAGTTTGTAGAATTAAAAACGATATCCACCTGTTAAAAAAAGACTGGCCTTTTACAGCGAGTCAATACACAATTAATATAAAAAAGAGTGGGTCATTCAGCTGTTATCTACAAACTCACTCCACAGAGATAATGGTGATTTATATGGGTAGAAAATCTTATCTGCAATACTGTTTTGGTATAAAAAAAAGTTTTAAAGTGATAGTAATATGATAATATGATGTAGAAACATTACCAAAAGTCGTATTAATTAATTCTAGCGCTAGTCACTCATCATTAGTTCATGCACTGTAATAATCAGTTCCAGAATCAACAAATTCTATTTTCTCAGTTATTTTCTCTGTTTTTAAAGGAGACCCATTTCTAACACTCTTTTAATAAAATGCCCACAGCTGCAGAGGAACACGGAGGCTCACCATTCGTGGGAGGCTGGGTGAGGTCTCTGGCAAGGCTTGCCTCGACCAATAGGATAGAGCGCGGAAGAGAGAGGAAGAAGGCGAGGGACTCTTCTTGGGGATAACAGGAACAGGTTTACTGCCACCAGGAAAGCGGTCAAAAGAACACAGAAAAGCCTCTGGCAAAGGGTTTTATACCCCGGCAGCCAGGGCGGAGCAAACATCACATAACCAATAGCAAAGCTGTTCAGGGGAGGTACAGAGGCGGAGAACATTACACAGTAGCAAATAAGGAAAGGGGTAGGTGGGGAGGGTGAATGTGGGCCAATCCAAAAGGATTACATAACCTGGAGGAGAAGAGTGCAGCGGCCATTGCTTATGTGCAAGGTGTCACATCTTTCCCACCAAGGCCAAGGAACTCTCCTGCCAAGCTGCCTCAGGGCAGCCATGGAGTGACGGGCAGCCATTTAATGGTTCCTGCACTCTTGAAGGGTCAAACCATTGACCCTTTTGTCTGACTGGGTCCAGGACACCATGGCAAGAACTGTTACTCCGTGCAAAAACATAGTTTGCCTTTAGTAGACACTAAGAATCTTCCCTTTTTAAAAATCTGGTTAAAAATAAAGTTGTACTAACTTCAGAAGAACTGAGAGTTTAAGGAAGCTGCAGGAATCAAGGAGCAACCAAGAAGAGAATGTTCAAGAGGAGATAAAAGAAATAATGACATTTTGCAGAATTTCTAGCTATGGATACAATTTCAAAATTCCCAAACACTTCAATATTTAGGACCAAACCCTTCCAAGAGTAAATCTGTGCAGTTTCACTGAATTAATTTGAGCTACACTGAAATAGTTTTTATAGTCAGTTTAAAGCAAATACTCCTGCCTCCTCATAGCCCTCCAATATTATCAGCCCCTCTATTCCCTTGTCATGTCTATCTATTAACTCTGTATAGGTAGGTATAGCTTTAGCTAATCCTCATGCATATTTAAATAAACTCTGTGAAAATCTAACTTGCACTGGAAAGCAACCAAGTCCAGAGTTATCTTTTGGGCTTTTGTCTTGCCACGATGTGATTCTTGCTTGAAGAATTCAAATTACTTTTCTGTATTTCAAGTATACACAAACGGATTAAAAATAAACAAATATGTGCATGTACACCTCAGGGGACAAAAAGACCAATCTAAGGAAAAGAATGAAGTTTCAAGGCATGCAACTACCTGAACACTGTATCTGGTCTTTTAGAAAGTCTTTGATTCTCACAGAATTGAGATGTATCAGCTGCACAGAGCTGCCGTCACTAAGGATGGCAAACCATTTGCAGATCATCTAGTCAAGCCCTGGGTCAAAGAAAGGCCACCTACACCTAGTTCTCTTGAACAATGTTTGGGTTTAAATATGCCTGAGAATGGACACTCCACAATCTCTCTAGGCAAACTGCACCAGTGCTCAAACACCCCCACAATAAAAACATGTTCATCTTTATGTGCAATTACTTATATTTCAATAATTATCTAATGCCTCTAATCCCTAACTCCTGAGGAAAGCCTGGCACTACTTTGTATATGCCCATCCTTCAAGTACTTAACACAAATGAATAAGTTCTCCCTCTGAGCCTTCTTTTCTCCAAGCTGAACTGTCCCAGATCTCTCAGCCTGTCATCATAACAGAGGTGTTCTAGTCCCTTCATTAGCTTTGTGACAGCTGGATTGATTTCAATATGTTCATGTTTCTTGTACTGGGAAGCCTCAAACTGGACACAGCACTCCAGGAGTGGCCTCACCAATGCTGGACAGAGGGGAAGGATGACATCCACCTGCTGGCAATGGTGCTCCTAATGCAGCCCATGAGGTTGTTGGCTGTATTTGAGGCAAGGGCACCTTACTGGCTCTTGTTCATCTTCCTGTCCTCAAAAGAAACCTCAGGCCCTTACTGTCCAATTGGTCTTCAGCACTTTGTTGTGCATTGGTCTTTCTTTTGCTGCTGATGTACCTACAGCAGCCTGTCTTGTTGCCTTTTATATTCCTCACCCAACGTAAATTGGATGGAGTTTCTCCTTCTCATCTCCCTCTCTACATCTTCAAGCAATATCTATATTTCTCCTGGGTCATCTTACCCTGCTTCTCATTCTCATATGACTCATTTTTATGTCTGAATTTTGTCAGCAGATTCTTGATCATCCACACAGGCCTTCTGCTGCCTTTTTTGATTTCCTGAATTTCACCATTCAAGCTCAAGAATAGAGTAGATTAATATTGAACTTGGAGGACACTATCATTGTAAATCAGACAGTATCTCCTGAACCACTCCACTCCATTCATGTTTCCCACTGGATTCTTCTAAGTGGTTCCCTGCCTAAGTCTTGTCCCCTGCAGCCTGGGATTGTGATCTTGCTTTTCACCCTGCTTCTTTCTCTCAGAAACTTGTACTCTACCATGTCATGGTCACTAGAGCTGAAGGATTCCCTTGCTTCTGATGTAATTAGTCCACATGCTTAGTCTTTCTCTTCTTTTGATTTGGCGAGTTTCTTGGGTAGGTGGGCGTTGTGTCACAATCTCCCCCTGTCAGAATTACTTTTCATCCAGTTAGAGCTGATTTGAACACAGTTAATGAGTTGGCTTTCCTTGCAGCCTGTAAGTTCTGTATTCTTTATGTCCGTTATCAGTTATATGCTGGTCTAAATTTATAAAAGTTCGCTAAAATGGAAGTTTAATTGAAGAAATAAGGATATATTTGATCTATATAGTAGGGTAAATAAGGTCATCCTTCTTAATAAAACAGCTCATCACCTGTTGTCACCTCTTATGTTCATGTGTAGAGCACTACAATCTACTTTTCTGACTGCAAGAAGAAAAAATCTTCCTTATCCACTTCTGATCACAGCTGCTCAAATTGATTCACAAATTAAATAATTCAATTGGAAAATACTGGTCTTTCTCAGGTAATTTGAGAATATATAGTATCGATGATTTCTTTTTTGATGATTCTCTTGCTCGAATATTCTCAGGAAAAGAAGTTCTTCAAACTTAGGTTAGTCACTGAATGACTAATGTGATTAATGTTTATTAGCTATTCTTTTATTGAAAATTTAGTTTTTCCGTATATTGTATTTCTCAGATATGAAATTTTAATATCTAGTGATAATTTAGTGATAAATTTTTCACAGCGGGTTCACACGTAGGATATGCCCAAAAGTAGTTGAAAAAGCTTCCTAATGTAAAATATGCATGGATTTAAAGCTATTGATTAGATGAACACACCAATTAAATGCTCAGCAGTTACATTAAGGCTGCAGCTGCTTGTTGGTGCTACGTAGACTGGTAAGGCCTAGAGGTAAGGGGAAAAATGCAAAAAACAAATAGAAAAAAGACTTTACATTTTTTCATTGCTATATTTTTTTTATAAGTCAAAAATCACTATTTCTTATAAAGATGAGAGAGTCATTGGAGAAGGAAAGATGTATGATACATTTTTAAACAAATATTATTTCTGTCTTGAGACAAAATAGGTAAGCAATAACTTTCTATGTTGCACTGCACACAGCAACCTGTTACATTGGGGAAGGGTTGTGGTACCTTTGTTCTATGAGCAGGAGCCATTAAATAGTTGCTCTAGTGAAAAAGAAAGAGAAGTTGATGTTTATTTCTGATTTGAATTATGTAGCAATTGAAAAATCAATTCTGTTTTCTACTCCCTTAATCAGGAAGCAATCCATCAGAACCAAACAGTGTAGACAGATTATGAAAACTTTAGCTCTTAAATACAGGTTTGCATTGGGAGTTTATGCTGTGACTAGTTTAGAGATTAAATAATAAGGGAAAATCTCCCTATATTTTAATTCTTTAGTCACAGTATATGCCAAAATCTTCACCTTAATTTAACTATATGACAAGGAAAAATCTTTTTACCTTATTCTGGTTATCTTTCATCAGTCTTTGATAAACATAATGTCTACTGAAGAATATAAACAACTCATGGATGGTTCATATACTCATGACTGTCTCTTTTTTTTTTCTTTTTATAAAATATCTTCTTATTTTGCAACAGCTTACAACAAGGTTTTTTTTTTCTTGTTTTTCTCTTTTGTACTAACACTTTTGTATTACCTCAGATACAAAAATGCACACATCCCTGTCCAAAAGACTATTATTTCACTACTAAATTGGGACCTTATTTCCAATTACTGGGTGTGCTACCAGTGTTGTTGCTATTGATTTAGGATAAGTAACATTTACTAAAACTTCCTTTCTTTTAAATCAGAAACTGTTTATTCTGATAAGAGTGGAGTGCAAAGTGACATTATGTGAAAAATTAATTCTTTCAATATGACCAAGCTTTCTCAATTCAGTCAATATACCTTAAGTAGTAAGTTAAGAACTAAAGATACAATAGTCAAAGATTATCTGTTCTCTTAGAGAACGGACAGATTGGTGCCAGAATGATCCAATTGTAAAGGATTGATGCAATTTTGAACAAGTTGCTAAGTTACTCAGAGAGGTGCTGAGGATTGCCCACGATCTGCCTGAAAATTGTTCATAATTTTCTCATTCAAACCTGCTTTACTCATCTATAATAATCTACAAATTCAAAAAATCAAGATTTCACAGATAAAAGGTCTGAGACCATTAACTACATCACATAATGACCAAAGTAATAGTTCAATGAGGGGCACACTTTGAAGACATACTTTTCATACTGTTACAGCAGACACAACTCAGCTAGTATTTCAGGTCTAGAAGGAGTCACTAAAAACCTGCTTTCTGAAACAGTATCTGAAACAAAGTCTTCTGCTTTCTGAAGCAAGGTCTGAAAACAAAGAGACAGAAATTTAAGAAAAGTTAGTCTTCTAGTTCATAGGAAAGAAATAGAAGCAGGGAAAAATTACTTACTCCTCACTACTTTAAAAAAACAAAGGAAGCCACTGATAGGGGTGGAGGTGGCAGGTCTGTGTCCTGAAACAACATGCTTCATTCTGCAAATGCAGCTGATCTTGAGAGTTATATCTAGTCTGCCTAGTAGGCTTGGAGTTACTAAGGAAAGATAGGAGTTCTGTGTGCATACCCCCAGACCACAGGCTNAAGAAAATACAGAATATAGCACTATATTTTATAAATTTTCTTTTTATTAAAAATATGATAGAAATATCCTTTCTAACAGAGCAACACTTACTGTAAGAAACAAGCTGATACTTGTTCATGCGTACTGCACTAGTGGCTTCCAGAGGGTAAATGACATCTGAATTTAATAGTTCAAAATCTTGTTTTAAAAGAACTTTTTAGCTGGTAAATTTCCAAGGGTAACTTAATTAGTTGTATTCTCAATTAAATTTTCCATAATTCACAATTGTGTTGAAAATAGTATTTTTATCTAAATTTTATTTATAAGATGTCAAATTATTATGCTTCTGTGGCTTTTGGATACAGAGACGGTCTCTAAGACACACCAAGGTAAAAGACTTTCCAGTCTAGTCTGGTGTAAGTAGCTGTCAAATTCAGTGTTGTCAGTATATTTTGCAGAAAACTGTGAGTTGTTTGGGGGTTTTTGCTGCAGTTATTTTCTTTCCACAAACCATATATTTTTTACAGAAATTATTGCAGTCTCAAACAATTTGAAGCTTTACTTCAAATTCTGTAGCTATAGTTATTCCTCTGCAACACAGTTAAATGATAACAATAAAATCTTGATATTTCTACTTGTTTAGGTACTTCCTAATCTTGCTGCCTTTCCCACAAAAGAGCAGGGGAGACAAAACCCTATATGCTCCTGTTCCATGAATGTTATGGACAATCATGCAACAGGAAGAAGATGGGGGCTGAAAATCTTCAGGCTTTTAAAAAATGTAGGTAGTTCTAGTAACGTACAGTAATGCTTATGGAATGCATGTGATGTTAAATAGTCAGGATGCTCTATCACTGCCATCAAAACATTTCCTAGCACTTCATAACCTCTAGGAATCCCCTGACTGCAGATGTGATTCAAACTGAGGTATAGTCACAGAACAGGATTATTCTCTTCTTCTGAAGCACTGATCAGAAGTAAGACAACTTCAGGGAAAACACAAACTTTGCTATTTCTACAGTCCCTTTTTTCATCTTTCAAGTTTTTCTCAATATGTACAATTATTTCTTTGAAACTGGTCTGATATATTTTTTCTTTCCCTATATCCTAATTTTGCTAATTTATACCCTTAATTACTATCTGTAATAGAGCTGTCCTTGTAATTTCTGTCTTGACCAGAAATTAATGTTAATTTGTCCTACTGTTACACTGTTTCTTGTTTCTGTAATTTGCCATGTTGCTGTGTTTTTGGTCCAACCACTAATCAACATTGTTTTAAGTTGTATATCTTGTACTCCTCTTTGCTATCTGTTAAACCTTGTAATTTTTCATGCTGTTATCTTGCTAGCACAGCCACAATTCAGTCAGCATTACACACACATGGCAAAACATAGTTAAAAAACCTAAATGGAAAAAAAACCTTTTACAACCCCTTGTCAATTAATAACTTTATGAATTTTAGCACCAATCTTTTCTATAAGCAGATTATTCTCTCCTTTACTAGTATTCATTCTCCCGTGTGCAAAACTTCTCATCAAAAATACACTTCAATAGAAATCAATGACCCACTTTGTAGATTATAAAATAATAATTTCACTTTCACTTTATCATCTTAAGGATCTTCTTCTCAGTGCCCATTATTGCTTTCAGCAAAGTGAAGTTTGAATAAGTCAGACCAGAATTTCTTTATCATATAGTTCAAAAAAGAAAACATCTCACTCAATTTATTTGAAAGATGTCACCAAATAACATCAAGATATCACAGTCTTTCAGTTCACTCCTAACACATTGGCACTAAATAAACAGAATACAAGAATAGTAGGAACACAGCCTTATGATTAAAAGGTCTTTGTCTTCCATAAGGCTATTTCCAAGAAATCGAATAACTTATAGACAGTTACAAGAATTAAGTATTTTGCTCCCATAGTACAGATTGTAATTTCTGACACCATTTATGTTTACTGCTAAATGATTCCTATATTGTCCTTTTAAATTAATGGTTCACGACGATTCATCACCAGTATCTACATCTAAACAACAGATAGTATTTGTTTTCTTCAATCAGATTCTCCATGAATTTGTCAAAAGGAGAATTTCTTGAAAGATTATCCCCACTTTTGACTGCCTGGTTCTACTGCTCCCTAGGATGCAGTTTGTCATCTCGGCTGCTGGTGCACAATGCTGACCCACAGTGAGCCTGCTGCCAGCCAGCACCCCCAGATCCTGCTCCGCAAGGCTGATCTCCAGCAACTCCTCTCCCAGATCATATTAATGTTCAGAATTACCCCTTCCTAGGTGCAGAATCTGGCATTTTATCTTGTTAAATTTCATACCACTGATGAGTGTCCAATGCTCCAATCTACACAGATCCCTCTGCAAGACCTCTCATACCTCAAGAGTAAACAGCACCTCCCAGTTTTGTGTCATCAGCAAAAACTTTATGGTGTGTTCAATTCCTGCATCCAAATAATTTACAAAAGTATTGAACAGAACAGGTCCTTTGAGTTGAGATCTGAGGAGCATTGCTGGTTTCTGTTAACAGACCAGACAGAATTCTTGTCCAGGTTCCTTCCAGGACAGAGTTAATTTTTGCAGTAGCCCTGAGGATTTGGAGCCATGTGGGCATGTTTAGATTGTTATCCTATACTATCTCATGTCAATTGCTAGGGGCAAAGCTTAAGGGACTCTGTCTTTAGAGAAAAGGGACATGATTTTCCAGCTAAACAATGTGTGGCAGGGTAGAAAACCTGTCTGCCATTGTTCATTGTCACCCGGGGTCCATGGTAAGCATTCTTTCGTGTGAATCACCCTCTCTGCCTTGATGACCAACCTCATCCTTCACATCAGGTGCTTCTTTAGCTCTGTCAGGCTTGGTGCTGTGACCACTTCTCTGGAGAACCTGTTCCAGTGCCCAACCACCCTCTGAGTGAAGAATCTTTTTCTAATATCTGACCTAAACCTCCCTTAAAAGAGCATCAGACCATTCCCTCAGGACCTGTCACTGGTCACCACAGAGATCAGTGCCTGCCCCTCTTCTTCCCCTTGTGAGGAAGTTGTAACTGCAATGAGGTCTCCCCTCAGTCTCCTCCAGGCTGAACAGACAAAGTGACTCCAGCCACTCCCCACACAGCTTCACCTTAACATCCTTCATCATCTTCATTGCCCTCCTTTGGTTGCTCTCTAGCAGCTCAATGTCTTTTTTGTATTTTGGCACCCAGAGCTGCCCCCAGCACTCAAGATGAGCCCACCCCAGTGCAGAGCAGAGCAGGACAATCCCCTCCCTTGCCCAGCTGGCGGTGCTGCGCCTGATGCCCTCCCCTCACCCCAGTGCAGACCCCCAGTGCCGAGCAGAGTCTTCCCAGAGGCTAGTGAACAATAGAGAATATTATATACCCACTCAATCCTGTGCTCTCTGGCCTAGATGTCTATGAGGATATGTCTGAAATGATTCCCACTGTCTGACTCAATCCTTTCAGGGGTGCCATGTCGCCGCAGTACAATGCACTGTTAAAAAACACGTTGAGAGCAATGGGTGGTGGGACCTTCAAACATTGGGATGTACATTTAGCATAGGCCACTTGTACAGTAATACACCAGAAGCTCTACCCATCAAACTGTCCCTGCCCAGTAAAACCTTCATGTACTGTAGAAGGGGATAAAGTCCCTATGGTACATATGAGATATATGTTAGGGAAGACAGTTTGGATTGAGTCACAAATTATTCTGTATTCACAATAACAATTCTAGAAGCGAATATTTTCTAATTGGCTCACTGAGTACTATTGATCGGAAATCATCTTCACAAAGTTCAGGATTTTCACAGACTTTCTTGTCACAGCTGTATCATATTCCAAGTTGATGTCTGGGAAGCTGAAATCTCAAGACAAGGGCTACTGATTCAGAAATTTCTTCCAGCTGCCTGTAGAATAACTTACCAGTGCTATTAGCTGGGCTGGGCTATTGGTAGGAGACACCCACCACGGTATCTCCTCTTTCTTCCATCCCCCTAACCCAGAGTCTCTCAACTCATCATCACTAATGGTGAGGTTGTACAGTTAAACCTCTCTTTTTCACTCAGTGCAACTCCTTCACCTTCACCCTGCCTTCCCTGTCTATCGCTCCAGAAAAGCCTGTAGCCCTTCATGCTAGCACCCCAGTCATGGGACTTATTCCACAAAGTCTTCCTATCAGCAAAGATATCATAGCTCTGAGAACTGTCCAGTGCTTCCAGTTCATCCTGTTTTATTCTCATACTACATAAAGCAGTGTAGAGATGTGTGTAAGGAACAAAATTCAGATGTGTTCCTAAATCCTCAGTGTTCCCTTGAGCAGTGTAAATGCTCCCATTCACATTGTCGCCTAAATTTTCATGTGTATTTATTTATATCTTTTGTGTTAAAAAAACCCCTAAGTTTAGCAAACTAAAAATTGTGTTTCCACAGTTTGTGCAAGACCTCCCCAAATGTTTCTTAAATTGACACAACCTGAGAAAGCACTACTTTTTTTTTTTCCTGAATGCCTTCTTACTAAATAGTACAGGTGTACTATGATTTCTTTTTTCCTGACTCTGTAATTTACCTTCTTTTAAAATCTTTAATAAAGTGAGCCTGTGCTCTGTTGGTTATGGTTCATATCAAGGAGGAGAATATCTGGATAGGACCCACAGGCATCTGCCGGAAATCTATGTTATCATGTTTAGAACAAAATATTATGCTAGTAACATTTGACCAAAATGAAATTTGACCAAAATGCATGACCAGGGATTTAACTGTGGGTTGTTTATCTTTCCATTCTTTTTGGAACAGCTGTTTTTTATTTTTTTAAGCTACATTGAAATTTCACTTATACTGTGGAACACCCAAATGCATTCAGAGAACAAACCTCATTTAGAGGTATCAATATTTTCCCCCAGAGGCATGAGGAATATTAAGAGCAGAGCTGATTACATCTAGCAGAATCTTTTCTGCAAAGAACTGCCCAGTTGTGAAAGTCACTTACAGAAAAGGGGACATTTAGAGAAAAATGAAATAATACTCTAACACATAGAACATCCCATTGCTGCTTAAAATTTTGTAAACCACAAAAGCAGATAAATAAAATAATCACCTCTGGCACTGTAAAATTGCTCTGAAATCTGAATGTTCAAACCCATAAAAATTGCTTTAAATGAAACCTTTGTTTTCACTCTGTTACAAAAAATGCTGGATGACCCTGGTTGCCTTCCTTTCACATTTCAGACTGTTAGATGTTATTCTGTTTTCTGCTCATAGGCAAGAAATTTATTGTGACTGAAAGGAAAAAAACCCTCACCTTACTTAACATTCTGTGTTTAATTTGTGATATCCAAAAGCTAATCAAGATTTTATTCTCAGATGAGACTCTGTGGAGTCCAAAAGAGGAATGGGACCTCAAGAATGGGACAGTTATTAGGGTTAAATATTCCACCACCTTTAAAAAATGTAAGGGGTGGATGCTATTTTTTACTCAGCTGATGAGACCTTTGAACATAATGCATTTGGCAAATCATCCTGTTAATATATAGTATACACTGAGATCATACCCTGACTCTGATTTTCTTAAATATCCTATACTAAGTATGATTTAATTGCACTCTAGTGTTTTTCTATATGAACAGAATAAGGAGACTTTGTATCTGTCAACAAATTTTAATTGTGTTTGCTGACACTAACAAAAACTTGCCAGGAACTTGACTGCAAAAGTAAAAATAGACACCTGAATATATGCATATGAACATAATTGACTATTTTTTAACATCTTATAACAGCGCTGTCATATATATTTTTTCCAGTAATGGTGATTAGGAAAAGGCACTACTATTTTAATTCTGCCTACTACAAATGAAGATACGTATGAGGAATTAGAAAGTTTTTGGAAAACACTGAAAGTTCCAGGTACACTCTGCCAGTAAAGTGATTGGAGTGCATTTTGCTTTTTGCTGTATGAGAGGCACAGATTGAGTTCTTCCCTCTTTCCTTTGGTCATTACCACTCCCCAGACATTAATGAACAGAGTCCTAAAGGGCGTGGACAGGGAAGATATATAGAACATATGAAAGGACACACTGATTGCTTCACTGGGCTTCATGGACAAAGGACATTCAGTGGTATACAGTACAAAATTGCATCTGCAGGGAAGATAAATGAAATTACTGATGAAGTAATGAGTTGCGGCTAACAAATAATTTTGAAAGGAAAAATTTATCGAGCAAAAGTGAGAGACAGCAAAAGAAATTGCATGTTCTGTCAGTAAGAAAACAAGCCCAAATTCTCTGACAGAAGACACGTGGCCAAAAGGGTGAACTCCACCACTGTAGCTGCTTTCATGGAAACTTGCCAACAAGACAGTCACTAAAAAGAAATCAGAGAAGAAGAATGAACACAGATTTAGATCAAACATTATCAAATAGCTCAATTAATCTTTCTGTGAAAATTAGTTGACAAGTCCTGCTTTCCCTGTGGTCCCCTGCAAGGTCCTTAATGGTGGCCATATGCACTCATAAAATGTTGCACTCATTGCGTCATCTGAGAATTTCATTTCTCATTTCCAATTCCATTTTCATTTCTTTCCTCCTCTCCCCGGCCTTTCCCCCCATGCCCAAAAAAATGAATTCTGCTAAGGATAACTTGAAAAATAAATCTTACATGATGTTACGTTTCTCCTGCTTTTATCTGGTTTTGAAGATAAGGTCAGGACCTCTGGAATGGGAGAAGTATCCTGGTGATTAAATAAATGCTTGTACTAGAGGATACCTTTCTCTAGCTGCATGAATAATATGTTGCAATAAACCACAGCAACAGAGTGTCACTTTTTTTATTATTTATTCATTACATTATTATAGTAAAAATGTTCCACAGGTTGTCCAGCCTTCCACATCATCCACCTCCCATTGGGTCTGTTTAATCTACTTCAGGAGCAGGTTTTAAAGTCAAAACAAACCACTTATTATGTTTCTAGGCAAACCACTAGTCTTCTTATGCAAAGCTTCTGATAGAGGAATCAAAAATATCCTTCTCTTATCTTAGCTTTTTTATTGCAAAGGACAGAACAAATAAAGACTTTAAGAAGGAACATATAAAGTAGGTCTGGAAAAAAAAAAAGGCCAAGACTTTGCAACGTTTAATTACTGTAACTTCCAATAATAGTTTTCTGTCCCAGGAGTAGAAATCTTTCTCTGTGAAAGCCCTCTCTATCGAGTGTTAAATTTTTAACTAGACTGAATAGGGCCCCACATATATCAGTGGTAAGTGGTGCTCCTCAGAGGTCCATACTGGGACAAGTGTTGTTTAATGACTTCATCAATGGCGTAGACAGTGGGATGGCGTGCACCCTCAGCAAGTTTGCAGACAAAATAAAGCTGGGTGATGCAGCTGACACTCCTAAAGGATAAGATGCCATCCACAGTGACCTCGACAACTTGAAGGAGTGGGTCCATGGGAATCTTACGAGATTCAACGTGGCCAAGTGCAAGGTACTGCATCTGGATTTTATCAACCCCTGGTATGAACACAGGCTGGAGGATGAATGGTTTGAGAGCAGTGACTTGGGAGTGCTGGTGGAGGAGAGGCTGGACATGAGCCACCAATATACTCTTGCAGCCCAGAAAGACAACTGAATCCTAGGCTGAATCAAAACAAGCACAGCCAGAAGGTGGAGGGAGGTGGTTCTGCCCCTCTACTCAATCTCTTCCATGAGGAAAGGCTGAAAAAGTGGGGTTTGTTCAGCCTGGAGAAGAGATGGCTCCAGAAAGACCTAACTGCGGCTTTTTGATACTTGAAGAATTTCATTTTATGCATTGCAAGTTGAAGTTCTCTGTAGTATGTCTGCTCCAGTAGGAAAAGCTTCTAACAACCAATTCATCTATTTTTGTTGTAATTCTGCTGCAGGACTCCTAGTCCAAAAGGACAGTTTAAAACTGGATATCTCACAGGTACCTGGTAACTCTCTATAGTGTCCTGCAGATACATTAGTAGAAACAAAATGACTACACAGCTAACAGTGTTGGTATAGAACAGATTATGATAATGTCTTTGCATGCTGGAGAGTTGCAAACAAATTTCTGGTTTCTAAGTTGGCAGAGACTCAGCCTGAAAGTTATTGTACTTACACAGATCCCAAGCATTTAATCTGATTATCTATTTGTGCAACTTAAATATTTACCTTTCAAAGACTGTTGTCTTTACAGATAAGTATCGGTAGTGGTGTTTGGGTTTTTTCTGGATTTGGTTTGGTTTGTGTTTTTTTTTTTTTTTAATTGGTTTAAGATTTGAGAACAGGAATTTCTCTTATTTAGTCTGAATTCAGCCAAAGAATTTATACATTTTGGTATACCTCAGACTGCAAAAAGTCCTAGATGCAGAAGCATTTTTCTTAATTCAGAATGCTAAAGCTTAAATACATGTACATAAAGACTAAGGCCTCTAAAAATGCTTTGGGGTTTCCATCTATTTACATTCATCCATGACCACATGGTTCTGACAGAGGATGTTAAAAAATGCTAGCTTCTTGTCACCATTCCCAAGTTCTTGTCTGATTAGTTGAAGCGCTGGACATTATAAAGAAACTCTTGAGGATACCGCTCACTGTAGTTTCCATGTGAAGAGCTTGATGAGATTACAATTTTTTTGGTCTCTCATTCTGTATATGCATTAAGCAGTATCATACTGAAACAACAGACACTGGCCTGAATTTGAATTGAAGCACTAAATTCTAAAATAGCCATGTAACTTGCAAGATCTATGAGGATTTATCAGTGTACTTGCACCAGAATTGTCAGCTCTGCATGCAAGTGGGCATCACGTAGGTCTGATCTGAAGGTGATATCGGTCTCATCTCTAAAGATTTGACCGTGTTCTGGAAACTCCAGGACTGCCAGATCTTTCTGATTTCATGCTGACTGTGTATACCACCAGAACAGGTCTGCCTGGCAGCTTAAAACACTGCAGTGATAGCAGTTATTTAACATTAAAGGATGCTGCTTCGTGCAGCTGTGCTGGAAGGCAAAATCCATTCTTGAGCTTTAGGATGGACCCATAAGCATAAAAGACCCATAAGCATAAAAGACAACAATCAAAAGCAGTCCCATCACACCTTTTGTGGGACAAAGTCCTCCTGTTCTAATGTGATTTTACATGTTGCCCTCAACAGCACTTCTGCCTCACTTTATTCCTGAGGTGAAGTTATAGACAGTCAAATCAGCCAGCAGTTGCTGCAAGCATTTGAAGATTCAAGCTTGCCACCAGAATCTGATCTTCCTTGACCAAGGATGATTTCCAACTTGACTGGCCATACCTGAGCTGTGCACTGGCTTACAATGATTTAAACACCAAACAGGATCACAAAATATAACTCATGGCAGAGAAGTTCTTAATCTGGGTCTGGCTGTTGATCTAAACAAATCTTTCCTATAAAATTATAGAAAACACCTAATATTTTAATTCTGAAATATATGCATAATCTTGGTGACTGTCCTTCAGCATATTGCCATAGCTCTCACATTACCTTCTTCAGATTAAATTGCTTCAGATTAAATTTTTGCTTTACTAAAGTTTAAAAAGTAAATAAGCACAGTCATTTGGTGAAGTATTGATGACCTGACTCATATATATACATGTGATATATTTATTTGTACAAATTGTTTCATCTTTTCTTGTATATACACACAAATGTATAAATGTTTGTAGGGGAGGTGTATATACAGAATAGACAATTTAATACATCTAAAATATATCAAGCCTGATATTGCAAAGAATTTTTACTAAATGTATAAGTAAAAGACTAGTTTGCAAATTAAACTGCCTGAATTTGACATCAGCAGCTAAATTTAAAAATGTAGAAGGCCTTAAAAAAGCATTTGGAAGAGGTCCTTTTCCAGCTAAAATTATATGGAATGAATATTGCTGCTGTAACAAGCAGCCCAATCAAATTAATTTTACTATGAAGTCTGTAAGGCTTGGATAGACTTAAATGTTGGTTCTACAGGTTACTAGAACATGGAGTTTATGCCAAGGAGCAAACCTATGGGTTTTAAGATCTGGGAACTTCTCTTAGCATGTATTTATGGCAGAAAGGTGTGAAAAGAAATTTTCAGTATAATTCTGAAAACAACAGAACAGAGCAGATTAGAACAGAATACATTGAAACAGAATATTTCAGTTGGAAGGGATGTGTCAACCATCATCCAGTCCAACTGCCTGATCATTTCAGGGCTGATCAAAAGGTAATGGATGTTATCAAGAACATTGTCTAAATAGCTATTAAACACTGGCCAATTTGGGGCATCAAGCACCTCTCTAGGAAACCTGTTCCAGCATTTGATCACCCCGTCATTAAAAAAAAAAACAGGCTTCCTAATGTCAAGAACCTTTCTGGATGCAACCTTGACCCATTCCCATGCATTCTATCTTAGGGAAAACAACGTGGCAGCTCTTTCTCTATGTCCTCTCCTCAGGAACCTGTAAGAGATAATGAGGTCACCCCTCAGCCTTCTCCAAACTAGACAAAAGAAAAATCTGGACTAGAAATAAGAAGCAAGCTCTTCCTGGGCTTGAATCACCCTAGAAAGAAAATTTCAGGATTTCTGGAGAAGAGATTTGCATCATCTTTGTTCACTTTTGCAGCATTTGGGGAATGTGACCCCTTAGGAAGTTTTGGGAAGAGGAGGAGGATAAATGCAGCAAGAATGTACTAGTGTCACTTCAATGACTTCTCATCTGAATTTAGCTGTTTGAGTCAAAAGGTCAGGGCTATTAAGTTCCTCCTTGCCCTTCTGGGAAAGAAAAAACTTGTAGTAGCCTATCAGTCACTAGCATAACCTTTGATCTTAAAATCAAACTGAACTGTGGCCTGCAGCAATAGCACACAAAAAAAATCTGTGAATTAAATAATATGTTTTTTAAATTATATAGGACTATCTTTGACTGCTTTTTGCTCTTAAACTGTGTGAGAAAACTGATGAATGAGCTTTTAGCAGAGAAACCGTGTGCACACTACAGCTCATTACACACTACTGTTATCGCAAATAAAGCCAGTAACGTAGCTTGCTTTCAATGCTGATCATGTTTGTATCATTTACCACACAGGCCTTTAGATCCACTGTGATAGAGGAAGCTGTATTTTTCCATAAGATGCTCTTATACTATGTAGCTATTTTAATAACTTCTGTCTACTACAGATATTTAACTATCCATTATATGATTGGAGCCACTAAGAAATCATTGACAGACTTTGAAAATTTTTCTGCCTCCATGGGAAATCTAAATATTATATTTCAGTGTCAACGAAACAGTTTTTACAATACTACTCTGACTAATGCTTATCGTCAGCATATCAAAACAGGTCCTTAAAGGTAATTTGAGAAAAACTTAAACACAGCACTCCAGGACTTAGTCCGCTCTTTTACAGTCAAGTCTCATGTCTTTAGGTGAATTTTTGTGCATTTCTTGTACCTTTGGCTTAACAGAACTAGCATGGGAAGTAGCATAAGGTTCCTAAATTATATTTCTGGTACATAATGTTTTTTCTGTTCACTGTGAAGGAAATGATTTAGTGTTATATAGTAGTTCACTATACAGTGTCTTCCCTCGATTCTCAGTGTTTTGGAATAAAAATAAAGTCCCAAGGCTGCAATGAAATGGCAGCAGAATCAGAGAAATAAGAAGCTGCTAATTAAGTAACTTAGATGCGTTTTGGGTTCTTGGTTTCTGTACTTTGTCCTATATATAGTCAGTGAAACTGAGAGAAAAAGAAGTCTGAAAAAAATGCAGTAACTGTCACCAAGTTCATTAGACTGAGCCCAAAATGAACTGTCTGTGACCACTGTATCTGTTAGCTAAATAATATCCAAAAATGAAATTGTTGTCACATATGTCTACTGCAATCCTGTAGCACAGGGAAATATTCCATCTTCTCCTGACTATCTTCTCCTGACCTGAAACCAGAGCTAATCCAGAAGAAGCTACACAGTTGTGCTGGAATTGGAAGTCTTAATAAAAAAGTAGAGGGATTTTGCATGAAGTTATGGACAGAGGCACTCTGTCTATGAACTCTGTGAAGGCTAAATGAAACCCTGCTTCCTTCAGTGCTCCTCTGTGATGTTAGCAGAATACAGCTGCAGAGATCCATGGGAAAATTTTAGCCCTAAGCAAATGTACCGAAGTATTGCTACAATAAAACATATATTGAAGAGAGCTAAAATATCTTGCAAATGCCCTTGTCAGCCTGCTGCAAGTTAAAAGTGAAATCTCTGGAATGTCATATTGTAGAAAGACACAACCTCAATAAATTTAGGTCATTCAGGAATCTGATTCAAAGTACTAAAAGTACTAAATTGTTGATATAATTCCCAGTATTCTATTCTGCGTTTGTTTGGGTTTTTTGTCCAGAATTTACAGAAAAATATTCACATCCATTAAAAACAGTAATCGTTGGTATTTCTGAGAATTACATCATTGATCATGGATGCACTGGTGACTAAGCAGACTTTCAAAGACTTGAAAAAAGCTACCATGAAGTAAACATGAGTGAACAATTTCTGTACTAATTGGGTTTCCAAAGGCTGTTTGTGACAGTAGCAGGTATACCAACATTTAGCTGTAAGGGTACAATCATAGTGGGAATGATAGTTAAATACTGAAACTCAGTTAGATAGAGAGGTGATAAAGGCTGTCTTCAAAAGAGCATTGCATTTCTTTCTTTCTATCAGCATATCAGTCAGTCCTCACTTTTCTTACTGTTGCTTATACACTATCATTTTCCATATGACTTTTTTATTCCTTGAATTATATGCAATGATTTTTCAGACAGCACCTTTTTTCTGTTATTTAACCTTTCTGTGGTTCAATTCTGTACCCAAGTTGAAGAGAGACAGCAGCCTGCACCAGCAGGAAGCCCATGTAGGTTCGGTGCCTTCTGGAGCCCTGAGGTGTGGAGGACAAGTCACAGCCATGCTGCTGCAACACAGTTTTAAAAGTTTCCCTGTTGAGCAAGCCCTACAGTAACCCTTTACTTTTCTCAGACTCTTAAGGCAGTTATTGATTGCATTACAGGTGCTGTATGTCTCCTGAGTGCTATGGTCAATAAAGAAACTCCAAATAGAAGATAACTTACGTACTCAGTTGCATTTCTTGTCAGTGTCTAATCATAAGGTGTCACAGTAGCTTCACATGTAATGAAACGTGATAAATTGAGAAAAAATGAGGACAGAGGGTAAGCATACTTGAAAGTAGGCCCTGCCTTGAGTGTTTTTCTTCATGGCAACTTTTTCCAGGGAAGAGTAATCAGTCAAGTCCAGTAGAGTGGTGCAGTAGAGTTTGGAAGTTCCCCAAAATCTTGTATTACTCATTATTTTAATAGTTACTGGTATGTCTTCAAGATTATAAGAATTTTTTTTCATATTTGACTACCACATTGTACTACTGAAATTGCCTTCTTTGTTTAATACCCTGTTTTGCATGCTTCATGTTGTGTCTAATAGCTTTGCTTTGTGGTTTAATATTTTCCTTTTTAACAGTAGCAAGTGCATACACTAGCTCACTAAAATCCGTGTATCATGTAAATGAATAAACAGCCTCGAGTCTAAGACTCTGCACCCTTGATTTTGAAAGTCTTATTCATCCTGAAAAATAATCAAGGAATGCATTAGTGCCATTCAGTGAGTGGCACTCAGTGAATAGATAACATTTGTCCCATCAGGAATAGATTTAAGTATGCCAACATATTCATATATACTGTCCAGAATTTATAGCTCTCTCTTCTGATACCTGTAATCCTTAGGTGTATCTCAAATATGGTTTTGACAGGGCAAGCTGTCGAGGGCAGTAAATATCTACTTTTACTCACTGTACAGAAGGATGTGAATTTATAGTGCCATATATACATTTTTCATTAATCTTCTATTTAAAAACATGTCAACATGACATCTATACAGTTTGAGTCTGGTTTTCAAACAAGTGGAACAATTTTATCTTATATTTTTCCTCTCTTGAGTTGAACCTCATCTTATTAAACTGACACAATTTAGCACTGTAATCTACTTCTGAGAATATTTCACGTTTAGAATATATGACATTTGACAGCATTACAAAGCTTCAGGATGGCAGAATGTAGAAGAGGAAAAAAAAGAGGAACAAAGATTGGTACATATGCATATTATATTTGAGTATACATTCCTTATATGTAAACTTTTTTTTTAGTAATTTTGAAATAGATAAATTTGATCTAGTTCCAAAATAATAAGCTAGATCTGACCATTAACAGAAGCCTTTTCAAGACTTGACAAAGTATTTTGCATTGCAAAAAGACACATCAGCACTCTTGAGACTGTAAATCACAACTGGAAAGGGCCAGGAGAAAAACTCAGAAGAACTCAACAGCGTGCTTTAAATAAATAGATACAATAGTCAGACAGAGTTTAAGATGCAATTTTTGCATGAATATAGCTATAAGTCTCTGCAACTTTACACTAAATCTTATCCCAAGGCACAAAGTGAAACAGAACAAAAGAAATAGGCATATAAATGCACCACAATGATGCCATTAAGTAACACTTTCCTTATGACTTATAAATACTATTTATGATAATTCTATACACATTCACTACTGCTCTACTTGTGGGTTTGGCTGATGTGGGTTTTTGTGTGTGTGTGTTTTGTTTGTTTGATTGGGGGTTTTTGTGGTTTTGTTCTTGTTTGTTTGTTTCCTGCTTGTTTGGTTTTAGTGGGGAAGTGTTTGGGGGTTTTCTCTGTTTTGATAATTTTATTTTTTCTGTAGGGAAACCAGTCAGTTACATCAAAATCTTCAAAGCCAGAATACAGTCTTGATGTGGCAATGGGAATTGGAGAATTCATGTATTTCGCCTATATGTAGAAAACAGAAAACAAGTTCATCCCACGTTTAAGGGACAGGATTATTCTTTGTATTCTAAGAGGCTTACATATACAAAATTATCCATGACAGATAATTTTAAAATTTCCTGGAAAGATCTGTTTTTCTAATTCAACAAAATTGTTTCTCTGCAACTATGTCTCAGAATTATATAGAATGGTTAATGTTGGAGGGGACCTTTGGGAAGTGTGTTCATTTTGTCAAATAGGGACACCTAGACTCTGTTGCCCAGGCCCATATGTAGGAAGTTTTTTAGTACGGCTGAAGATGGAGACTCTTCAACCTCTGTTGGCAGCTTTCAGTTCAGACACCCTCACGGCAAAAGAGTTTCCTGATGGTCAGGCAGAATCTTGTGTTTCCCTGTGTTTCCATTGTCTCTTGTCCTCTCCCTGAGCACCACTGCAAAGAGCCTGACCTTGGTCTCTTTACACACCCCTTCCCAGGTATTTACATACATTAACAATATACCCCTGAGGTTTGTGTTCCCTAGGCTAAACAGTAGAGCTCTTTCAGGCTTTCCTCATAGGAAAGATGTTATAACTCCTTCATCATCCCTGCAATTCTTTATTGAACTTTTTAAAGTATGTCCAATAGGAAGAGACCAGACCTGCTGGACACAGCACTCCAGGTGCTGAATAAAGGGAAAGTATCAGACCTCCCTCAGACCTGTTGAAAATACTTATTGTACTGTAGCTGAGGATACCACTAATCTTTTTTGTGACAAGGACACATTGCTGGTTCATATTCAACCTGATATTCTATGGAATCCCAGATACTTTTCTTTGCAGCTGCTTTCCACCTGGCCAGTCTGCAGCATATAGTGGTACATAGGGCTGGTCCTCCCAAAGTTGTGGACTTTGCACTTCTACTTGCTGAACTTTATGAGGTCCCTTCATAAAGTTCATTTCTCCAGTGAAAGTTTCTCTGAATGGCAGGAGTACAGCTCCTGGGCCTATCAGCCAATTACTCCTCCCAACTTGGTGCTGCCTGCAGACTTGCTGGGAATACGCTATCATCCAGGTTGCTAGTAAGTATGCTTAACAGGACTGGATTCTATTTTTCCACTAAGGTACACAGCTAGTCACTGCTCTCCAACAAGACTCTTTGCCAGTGATCATCACCCTTTGAGCCTGGTCATTCATCCAGTTTCCACCATTTGCTTATCTATCCTGTACATCAACAATTTCTCTATGACAATCTTATGGGAGAGAGTTTCACAAACCTCAGCAAAGTCCAGGCAGACAGTAACAGACAGTTCAATGGTTACTGCAATAGACAGTTACTTTCACACAGGAATTTATCAAGTAGATTAAGCATGGCTTCTCCTTGGTGACTACTTCTGAACTCCTATATGTTGTTAAAAGTGGTTTTAAGAATTAGCTGCTCTGTTAGCTTCACAGAGTCCAAGGTGAGGTTGACTGATCTTTAGTTCCTTGGCTCCCCTGTCTTAGCCTTCTTGAAAGGAGTTCACATTTTGTTTCCTCCGGTCTTTAAGCATTTTCCCAGTCACCATGATCAATCAAAGATTCTCAAGAGGGGCCTTGAAATGGCACCTTCCAGCTCTCACAGCACCTGTGGGAGAATCCTATCAGTGCCTATAGGCTTAGGTATGTCCACTTTGGTTGTCTTCCCTGACCTAACCCTCTTCCTGCATCAATATTTTCACCTGAGTATCTATAGTAGCTCACCTGCCTATCAGTTGGTATCACCTGATAGCTATGTCTGCTTTGGTGTTTTTTTGGTTTTTTTTCATTTGGTTTAGGCTTTTTTGAAGAGAGGGAGATTGGCATAGAAAAATTTCAGCTTCTTGAACAATTTCAAGACATGTCTCTATAGAAACACAGAAACATTAATCTTTACAAAGAACCATTAATCTTTGTGTGAAGGGAATTTGGGAAACACAGAACAAAGGTACCCATTGTACCCTCCACACTAATCAGCCCAGTTCCATGAACAACTGAGTAATATTCACTGGTTTCATATAAATGCACACAGTATGTAGTTCTGGTCAGTGATTTGGATGATAGAAAAGAATATGTGTCTATTATATATTATAATATATATAGTATTATATATTCCATCGATCTATATCTACATCTATATCAAGTGTATCTATCTCTATCTCTATCTATCTGGTAATTTGTATATTTATCTCTATCTCTATCTCTATCTATAGGTAATTTGTATTGGAAGTAGTTGCAAGGATTTAGAAAGAAATATTTCAGTTGAAACTGATCCTGATAAATTTCCAAAACACTTTGAAATCACTAAGATAAAACAGCAAAGACAAGTGAAAAATGCCACACAGATATAAGAAAAATCAAATACAAAATGCTAAACTTTAACATTTATGGAAAATACACTGTAGATTTTGGAGGATGCAGAGTGAATACCGGACTACCAACATGATCATGCTGTCAAAATTTCGGACCATAATATGGAGAGATCTCTGTATGCTGAAGGATTTTTCTTTGCTGCTACCTCTGACAGGAAGTCAAATGTCAAAGAGTATGATTTATGTTAACACAAGCCTTTTGCTACCTTTTTATCTTTTTTCAGGGAGTGAAAGGATAAAGTCTGAAAAAGAAGCTGAATTATTACTGTAATTGAATATTGAGCAGCTGGAGAAATAGTTATAGAAGAAGAGGAAAAAAAAAAAAAAGGTAGAGGTAATGCTTAGGAAAGCTGCCAATTCATCCAGCATTGTACAGATTCCACTTCATGTAGCTGATTTGCAAAAGCATTATGGCCATAAATCAGGTGACGTTGAAATCCAGCAAGTGGAATCCTACTAATGCAGACACAATAAAGGCCCACACGTTTGGATTTCAGTTGCTTCTTGTCAACAATTCACATTTCTAGTAGAAAGGGGAGCAGAGAAATCAGTGTTAACACAGCAGGGTGCTGAGAAGCTTGGTGTATGACTCAGATGGCAAAGAGTTAAAATCACTGGAGTAAACAGAGCAAGTGAAGCTGATAGAGTTAATTTATGGGTCCTGAGTGAGAAGCAGAGTCAGCTACTTGCCTTGCAATTAGAGACCACGATGAAAACAGTTTGGATTTTGATGATCTGAACTATCAAACTTGGTGTCTGTTGAATGGCAGTGTGTGATCCTTTTGTTCAAATGTTAGCCCAAACCCTAAAAGAAATCCAGAGGCTGCAGTATTCTCCCTCTCTGCTGTGCCTGCCATCGCTCTTTCAAGGATTGTTAAGAGTAGCATAGAGTTGGATTTTTGCTGTGGCACGAGTTGGAATTTCTGAAGTTCTAGTCATTTTGGCTCCACTGACAGCTGAGGTACCCATTAATTTAAAACTAACAGCCACAGTGCAAGCATACATGTTCTTGAGCATTTGATTGGGTAGTGACAGATTTTGAGAGAAGAGTTGTTATCACTCACTCACATCCTTCTTCTAATTCTTCTGTCTGCCTGAACATCACTGAATATGAAGTTAAATGATATTTTGTAAGACCTTTATGTGGAAACTCTTCCCCTGCATTATTTAATTTACATTGTTGAACATAAGTTTCCCTTTTCAACAAGGATCCTTAGATTTATTAACAATCTTTAGTACTATTTCCTTGTAAGACAACAAGCAAGTTCCAACTTTAAATCCACTTAGAGAAAAAAGCATATACTTCATTTTTGTATGCTGACAGTTAAAAAGAGAAAAAAGAAACCCAAAAAACAAAAACCAAACAAATCAAAACTGTCACTGTGAACAAATAGTCATATCAAGATTCATGGAAGAAGATGACAGTTCTTTCTCTTCTTAGTAAAAATGCTTTCACACATGAAATTGTAAAAGACAATGTCGTTCAGTGAAAGAATGAAAAGTATAGGCTTTTTAGCTTTTTGAGGTAGAGTGGTAGTCAGCTAAGCTAAAATGACTGTTAATAAGTATAAACAATCTTAGAACAGAGATTTCAAATATTTTATTATTATTGAATTTTTTTTAGCCCAAACCAAAATGAATATCTTGTCACAAAAAAGGGTTCCTTATAATTCCTGGTGCTCTTATTTCTACCAGAAGTCTACATTAATACTTTATACTTTGAGATACATACAGAAAAAAAAATCTGGAAAAAAGTATTCCTGTCATACTTCATGAGCAAAATTTACCTCTGTCTATCTACAAAGATGTTCATTATTGAAGGACTGAAGAAGAGAAGACAACAGCTTGAAGAAACCCTTATATTTGTCTTTGCTGCTTAGTTTCTATTCTTAAGAAATGACAGATTACATGATTAAAAGGTGAAAGAATCAAAGACTTTTTGCTACATGAAGTAAGTAGACTTTTTGTTACGTGGCACCTGAATAATGCTTCTAAAAATTATAAGCATTGCTGGGCGAGTAATGGTAGGTTTGTCAACATCAGCAGGTTAAGTTTACACCTATTCAGGTAAGGCATGAATCCTGTTCTGTCATCCTGTGTGATTTAGCACAGTACAGTAATGCATATGAATTTAATCATTAATTATTTTTTCGTTGCTAGACAGATGTATTTCAGTACAGCCTTTTCTACATTCACGTTTCCATTTTTTCCCTTTCTTTTCCTTTTGGTATGCATAATTGAGAATGACCTTTCAAAGTGAATTTGCTCAAGACCCTCAAAAACCCTCAAATCCAAAAGTATATGAAAAATTTCTAGATTATAACAGTTTTGTCAAATAATCATATCTGAAGTTTAAAGAAATGTTGTGTCAGCTGCTTTTTCTGCAGGACCATTTTTTAATTCTAAAGTATTTTTCTTTTTTTTTAAACTTAAAACAATTTCTCCCAGCTTAATACATTTTGTATTTTCACAGGTTTTATTCTACTTTGCTAGGGGATTAAGAAAAATAAAAATTGAAAGCATCGTATTTTGAAATATACCACAAATATTGTAGAAACCTGTAATTGAACTCAGTGATTTGATTACATTCAGTTCATTCAATTACTTTAGCATACTGTTATACTCCCACTCCAGCACACCAATAAGCAGCCTAACATTACAGCAGGCAAGCCATGCCACTCACAGTTAATGGCCCTCCAGCATTACAATCACATTTATGACGTTTTGCATAGCTGGGGCTTCTATTACACACTTACCTTAATGCAAAATTTCCCTTTAGGTCATAACTTATAGTCCTATAGTCACAGAATATGAGGCATTTTCTTCTTTACATTTTTAAATCATTGCTGAAAGACCCATTCAAGCCAGAAGAAAAGTTCTCAAGAGCTTCACTGGTTTGTGCATGTGCTCATCATACGTGGGAGGCCACTACAAGAGGTAGGGGACACACTCTGAGATGCAGGGGAGAAGGGATTTTTTGATTGTACAGGGCTTATTATGAGATGATTTGTGGATGGGACAGAGGTGGGGAGGAGAGAGATCTAGACCATTTAGGGATAAACAGGTGCAGAAAAATAGAGAGATAAAGTGAAAAAAGGGGATAGTTTAAAAGTAAAATACTGAGGTTCAGGGACAGCTACTGGGCAGATTGAATGTCTGCATCCATGTCATGGTTTATTCATTATTGTGGCTATTTTTTCTCTCCCAGAAACTTGTTTTGTCACATCCAATGCCACATAACTAAGCATGTTTTAAAATTTAACTTTTTTGTATTTTTCAGTTTCATTTTCTGATTTCCTCTTGCATGTTAATCCTTTAATTTCTTTTGAAAACTTGATCCTCATATTTCATAATTCAGAATATTTAGGATATGATGTTGCCATAAAATGACAAAAAAAGTGTAAAATACTGGTCATATTCATTCATTGCTGAGTGAGAATTGTATCTTTAAAATTTCAGTGATGCATTGTGTGATCATTAAATCTGCAGCTGTCACAGGAAATGTATTTAGTTAACTACTCAATTATAAAGCAGATATAATGATCAGGACAGTTTATAAAGAATGGGAAAGTCAACAAAATGTTATAGATATGAGCCTCTTTTAGGAGGTCTAAAGTTATTGTGCTCCAGGCTGTGGTAGCCGGTGAACATATATGGTGTTAAGGCAACCAAAAGGTTTTTCCCAGCGTGCATGGTTCCGTTAAATTAATCTATTCCAGTTTGAATTCCCCGGTTGGCTGTCATCTTCTATCCTTTGTCACTCCCCCATTGGTCCCTGTTCCTTGGTCCCGCCTTTTCCCTGCCCCTGGACAAAATGGAGACCCTTGGGGTCATGTTCATATTTACCTCTGAACCTTTGACAGTGAACATGAATAAATGCTGCCAGAATGCAAGAAGATACCGTTCCCAACTCATTTGTCACTGACTAATACTGAACCTGCCCAGGCATCTGTGGGGGCACACAGGACGCCACGGAGCCAGGCAGGAATGGTATTACCAGGACAAAAATGTCTCAAATAATTTGTCTTCATGTGAATAGTATGGGAATATTACCCTGTGTATATGAACCCTAAAATGATGATACTTCACCTGGGTCATTCAGATAACATTTGCATTTCTTTCCATTTTAGGACACTGTTTGGGGCTACATCATCTTACTCTTGCTCAATAGTCACAGCTGCATGTCAATTCCTCATTTTCTTTGAAAAGACTAATGAAAGAGAAATGTTAAATTACTATGAAATAAATCCTTGAGATAGAAAGTGAGAGGTATGGACAATAGTCCTTGAAATGTACTAAAGTAATGATGTTGCATTAAAAACTATTAATTTTATCATGCAATTTACTCAAGCCACAAAGCATGTTTATTGTATTATCTACCTTATGTCACAGATGAAATTGAGCAAAGTGTACAGTCTTGGTAACAAGTCTCAGAAAACACACAAAACTGATTGTTATCAGAGAGTAAGTCTCATTAATTCAACAACAGACAGTGAAGGAATGTCAAGTGGGTCCTTCAGACCTTTGTCTTCCATCTGAAAAATGTCCTGTAGCACTTAAGAGATTCATTATAATTTTGATGGGTGAACATACTGTGTGCTAATAAAATTTGCAAGTGCCACTGAGAATGAATGAACTGGAAGAACACAGATGCAGAAGCAGGTCGAGGTGGAAGTCAATGGTGGCTCAATAACAGAAGATAGAGAAAGTGCTCTGAAAACACCCCTTATAAGTAGGTTTTTATAAGTAGATTTAAGGTGTTTGTCTTAGGAAGACACACTAACATGCACAAAGATGGAAAGGTTTCTAACTAGAAAAGTATCTATACTGTAGAACTGAATCTGAGTCTTAATGTGAAGCAGAAATTCAGCAGCGATGTCATAGAGCTACAAAATACCTGGATCTGGCATGAAATCAAGGTGCAACTAATCAGCAGCAGTGTTTGTACACATCAGGGCAGTCTTTCCTTAAGTAAATACTGTCTCAGCTGTTCTGAACAGAAATTGGAATGTAGTCGATACTGCACTACAAATGATACATTTCTATACATAATGAAATAGCAAATTAAAGATTTAACTTCAGGGAAGATCAAAGTGAGCACCAGAGCCAGCTCCCCAAACCTAACTCTGTCCATTTATATATTGGAGTGAGATTAACACACCCACATTCTGTAATGTATTTCTCAAGATTTTATTTTCAACAACATTAGCTGAAAGAAATGTTCCATCTTATCATGGGAACAACAGACGAAGTGTTACATTTAAGACTGAAGTCAGTCTCTAAGTTATGAAACTCATTTCTTCAGGAAAAACTACATTCCTTTTGTTATTAACATGTTGAAAGTATTGCAGTTTTAAATATCGATAAAATTTCCACACTTTTATTTTTTTGCAATCTAGCAGGCAGAGAACACAAATACAATAGACCTGAATCTAGAATCCCCTTCCTCATAGAAATATGCCTTGAGAAATTAATGGACTGAACAGACATGAATGAATGTGAAAGTGATGATTGATGTCATCTACCTGTAGTTGTGCAAAGCATTTCATGATATCCTTGTTTTCAAACTGGAGAGACATGGATCAGATAGGTGGACGATGCAATGGATAAGGAACTGGCTGACTGATCACACTCAAAGGGTTGAGGCCAGTGGCTCATTGTCCATGTGGAGACCAGAGATGAGTGGTGTTCCTTGGAGGCAGTATTAGGACTGACATTGTTAAACATCTTTGTTGGCAACATGGACAGAGGGAATGACCCATCAAGTTTGCCAACAACATCAAGTTCTGTGGTGCAGTTCACTTGCTGGAAGGAAGTGATGCCATCCAGAAGGATCCCAACAGGCTTGAGACTTGGGCATACCTCATGAAGTTCAACAAAGTGAAATGCAACCCCTGCACCTGGGCCCGGGCAACCCAAGAACTGCAGGCTGAGCTGAGAGCAGCCCTGGGGAGAAGCGCTTGGGAGTGTTGGTGGATGACATCTGTCAATGAGAGCTCACAGCTCAGAAAGCCAATGGAATCCTGGGATACATCCAAAGTAGTGTGGCCAGCAGGGTGAGGAAGGGGTTTCTGCTCCTCTACTCTGCTCTTGTGAGATCCCATCTGAAGTGCTGCATCCATCTGTGGGGTCCTCATCACAGCAGGGACATCAGACTGTTGGAATGAGTCCAGACAAGGATCATAAAGGTGATCAGGGCATTGAAGAACCTCTCCTATGAAGACAGGCTGAGAGAGTTGGGGATGTTCAGCTTGGAGAGAAGACTGGGGAGACCTTATTGTGGCCTTTCCCTACTTAAAGCAGGGCCTACTGGATGGAGAGAGACTATTTACAAGGGCATGTAATGGTAGGACATGGAGCGATGGCATTAAATCGAAAGACAGTAGGTTTAGATTAGATAGTAGGAAGAAATTCTTCACTGTGAGGATACGGAGGCACTGGCACCATTGCTCAAAGAAATGGATGCCCCATCCCTGGAAGTGTTCAACACCTGGTAAGAGGGGACTTTGAGCAACCTCGTCTAGGGAAAGGTGCCCCTGCCCATGGCAAGGGGGAGCAGAGAACTGGATGTTCTTTAAGGTCTCTCCCAAGCCCAGATATTCTATAATTCTATTAATTAATTCTGTCTTTAATTACATTGAATCACTCAGACAAAGTGCATAGTGTAAGACTTTCTTGATAAGGGAAACCTGCACTTTACTTAGAAATAGTGATAACAATCATTGGACCTTATCAATGTAAGCTTATATTTTGCTCAGGTTAGCATGATAGTATTTTTCAATTGATTTCCAAAAAGCTCAAACTACTTGATTTTTGTGGTCGAATGAATATTTTATCTGATACCATTTCAAAGTTTCTGTTGAAAAAAAGATGACAGTTCAAAGAAAAAAAAGGAATTAATTAAAGGAACTAATAAACTTTCTGACTTTATCTTACAATACTCATTCTGGAAAGATTTGAGAAATCTGATCTCCTATTGCCACCTGAAACCAATCATTTTTCATTATATTTAAAAAAAAAATTATATTGGCTCTTACGCCTAGAACTTTCGAAGAAGCTTAAGGGACCTCAAAGGGGTTTTGTTGTTAAATCAACTTGAGAGGATACCACTCAATTCCAGTAATTTCTCACAGATTTCTATGAACTCCATCTCAAATATGATTGATATATTTACTTATTTACTCTGGGAAAATAACTACATAAACTATGCGTAGACTATGTTAAAAAAAAATTCAAAAAAACTCAAACCAAACCAAACTAAATCAATAAATACCTCACTCCCTTCTCCCCCCAAAAAAATACCCCAAAGACCCCCAAAAAGCAAAGAAGCAAAACAAAAAACAATGAGAGAGAGGAGAGAGGAAGTAATTGCCTGTGATAAAGGAAAAATAACAAAAGCTCAAGTGATATGTGCATTTAGTAAGACTGAATTAAATATTTATGATGGAATCAACACACTTTGAAAAAGAAGTGATTACCTGAGTTGGATGGCATAGGTTTCCTGGCACAAACCACATTTGATCAGCCCTCAGGCAATTTTAATAGTAATTTAAAAGTACTCAGGACTCATCATTTTATGTCAGACAGTCATTTGAAGACATTACCTAAAATGATATGAAGCTCTTATATCCTCATCTCAAAATACATTAGTGATTTCTGCTTAAGCATTTATAGTGGCAGACTTCTCCAATTTGTAAAATACAGAGCTGAGATGAAAACAACTTATCCAAAGCCCTTTTCTGTTAAGGGTTATTTTTCTATTTACCCTCTGGATATGGAAATACATTTTTACATTTAATAAATAGGTTAATCATAATTTTACTTCATTTCAACAATTAACTAAATTGCTATAATAAAGAGTGATACGTGAAAATTGTGCAACAAAGGCAGTACAATAAAAATAGTGGACAAAATGTTTCTGAAATATCTCTTTGGATGTTTTTAAATTAAATAAATTAACATTTCCCATTTTAGTAATAGAGCTTACCATCTGCTCTAAGTCAAGAGAGTCTCAGGAGTAACAAGCAAACACATATATGTCTGGTGCAGAGAGCTGAGTCATAATAATCAATATGATATTAAAAAGAATTTAGAAAAGCAAATCAGTTTCATCTCTTCCAGCATTTGGTATGTGCGGTCATACTGTAGGACTCACAGGAACCTGAACAACTATTTAATTTTTATTTTTCCATAATGACATATCCTGATTGTGACTGTGCTTGTTCTGATTTCCTGGCCTGAAGTGAGGCTTACTGAGAAAGCAAAACAATTCATGTTTACACACGGGAGCAGTTAGCTCATTGCAGTGTAGTTATTTTATTCTCAGTTTTTATAGGTGCTTTCATGGATAATACAGTTGCAATGTTTTGATCACAGCAGATTGTCAAAGCCAGCTTTGAATCCAAATCTCATTCCTACTGCCATATATTCTCACATACACTTTTCTCTTTTTGTTCTTTATTCCATTCCTTTTCTGTTTCTGACTATCCTGACAAGACACTTGATTAGAGCTATCACAATTACATTCTATATAATAATCTTAAGAGGGGCAGTTACAGGAATGGAAATGGACCAAGAAATTATATTAGTTACCGGAGAGAAGCTGTAAAGACAGAAATTGTTGGTATCTAGTTAACATGATCAAACTACGGGAAGTTTTTTCCTTACTGAAAACATTTCACATACTCCCCTTTCATTCTTTACTCCTGCAAATGCTTTTAAGACTTTTTTTTTGAAATGCCATCATTTTAAAAGAACCCATAAGAGCATGTAGTCCCCATATATTTTTTTTTTAAATTGCTCTTTTCTAAAATAACGGCAATTTTCCAGATTACTAGTTTACACAATAGGGAAATGCCTCAGACATACTTCCAAGAAGGTAATGCAGTAGAGATGGATGGTTTATTACCTACTTTGAATGGAGTATATTGAGAGCAAAAAGAGAAGTACTCAGATTAATATGCTTTGGTGAATAATCAATACTCTTATCATAAAAAAAAGATAAAACTACCTAGTATCGGACTTCTGAGTATTGATGGGAAGAAACCACAAAATCATATTTAAAGGCTTTCTAAGACTTTCTAACATATTCAGTGTGATGGAGACCTAACATTCCTGTCCTGAAGAATGAGAACAAAAAATTCTGAGAGGGGTAAAAAGACAAATGAGTCCTGAGACAGTGATCAAAAGATCTCCATTGATTCCAGTGACAGCTTTTGGAGATTCTCATGGTAATGATTATAGGATTACAATGAATCAAATTTAACATTGACCTGGCATTACTTTTTCAAAATTCATTTGTAATTTGTTGAACTAGTATTTTGATATAAAATCATGCAATTGCCAACTTTAGAAAATTCTTGTTTTGTAGATAGGCATAAGTACATGTACTGAGGGAAAAAAAAATGGAAAAATGACAAGGAATATTTGCAGTCTGCTACTTTACAAAATTTGGAGAAATCATCATTTCCAGACTATGTCACACAGACCATGGTCATTACAGGTTAACCATTAATTATTATTTCTCTTGATTAGACGACACTGAAATGTTCATATTTATGAAATTTAAGCAATAACATTAAAATGAGTCCCAGAAAATTTAGTCATATTATAGTATATATATGTGTATATATATATATATGTACATATATATATATGTATATATAGTATATATATTATAGTAAATGCCACTTAAGTTGGGGCAAAAAGAATATAGATCAGAATCAAAACCTGGCATTCAGTTATGGGTCGGCATCTACTTATTTTAAGGACTTCTTAAGCCATTTCTTAAGCCGCACACTAAGTTCAGCAGAGTATGCGCAAAATGAACCATGTCCCGTAAGAGGCATCATGGTTTTTCTGGTAGGTGTATTTTATCTTTCTATTGATAGGTGTTGTGACATTTGCAGATGTATGTGCTATTGAGCCATTATTTCTGATGCAGGAGTTGAACACACAACTTTTATGCTGATGATACCACTCTGGGGCGTGCTGCAGACTCTCTTGAGAGACAAGGTTTTCCAGAGGGCTCTAGACAGAAGGAGCCTTGGGCAATCATCATTGGCATGGAATTTAACAAGTCCAGGTGCAGGATTTTGCACTTAGGACAGAGGAAGTTGGACACAAGTATGAACTGGGAGAGGAGTGGCTGGAGATCAGCCCCACAGAACAGGATCTGGGGGGCAAACTGCATCCTGGGGGACAGCAAACACAGCACAGCCAGACTGTCAAAAGAGGCGGTGATTCTGCTGTACATGGCATTAGCGCCACTTCACCTTGTGAGCTATGTGCAGTGCTGGGCTGCACTATCTACAAAGGATATAAAAGTACTCCGGTGTATCCAAAAAGGGCAACTAAACTGGTGACAGGACTGAACAGCATCTTGTAAGGAGCAGAGGAGGTCTTTGGTTTTGTCTAGTTTGGAGGAAAGGACACTGAGAGATGAGCTCATTGCTCTCTACAGCTTNGATGGGCTCATTGCTCTCTAGAGCTTTCTGCAGAGGGTATATGGAGGGGGAGGTACTGAGTTCTTCTCCCTGGGATACAGTGACAGGATGTAAGGGAATGGCTCAAAGCTGAATCAGGGGAGGTTTTGACTTGACATAAAGATATATTTCTCTATTGAGAGGGTGGTCAAACCATGGAACAGGCTTACTAGAGTGGTGATTCATGCTCTAAGCCTATCAGTGTTTAGGAGGCGTTCAGAAAACAGATATATATATATATA